>CM069138.1:90343273-90816566 GCA_035221665.1 Okamejei kenojei
ATGCAAATAGGTCAATATCTGGTGTCCCAAAATGAGCTATAATATCTCCAAAATTTGAGGGTTCAACATCCATTCAATGTTGTCATTGAAGACTTGTGACCTGGTGTCCGCCACTGAATTAAGCTTCCGATGCAAATAGGTTGCAGTAATCCAAATCTTTCTTTCAATGCACCAGTGCCAATTGTAATAGCCAATTCATCACAAACTAGCAACCTGATACCACCCATATGATTGATGTAAGCCACTACTGTAGCATTATCTATTTGAAAGCGGACATGTAATCCCGTGAATTAGTACAGTAAGCCCGCAGTCCATGAAATGCCCCCAGCATTTCTATATAGTTTATCCCATGTGACTCCAGGAATGTAGACTCATGAAAGTTCCATCTGCCACCACAACTGGACATCGTATCAGTTGCTCCCCAACCTTGTGCGCTTGCGTCAGTTTGTAGCACAACATCAGGGTTGCTCACTATAATAGGTCAATGACATTCTATAATATTATCTACCCACCATTGTAGCTCGTTTCTAGCTTCCGGTGGTAACTGAATTGGCCGATCAAAGCGGCCAGCATTTGTTTTTTAATGCTGTGATTTTTGATCTTTGTAAATTTCGGTAGTGTAGCAGTCCGAATCGTGCAGCTGGGAATGTAGTTACCAATTTCCCTATACCTTTTACAGTTTGCCGAATGGTCGGTACCCTGGCGCAAGCAAGATTGTGGCACTCTTCTATTATAGCAGTAGCTTTATTAGTTGGGATGGTAATCTTCATTTAATTGGTGTCTAGGGTGAACACCAAATAATCCATAACCCGTACCGGTTGCAGTTTTGATTTGTCTGGATGGATTACAAACCCCAGCTTCTCAAGCAAAGCCCCACTATAAGGATTTCATCCAATATGCCATCACTATATAATCTTGTTGTCGGAGAAGAGCCAATTTGGTAAACAGCCTAGGGCTGTGATGATTCCATTAGGCAATGCACCCTTCCAGACAACTTCAGAAATTCCCTGTGAGCCTCAGCGATGGGCACCGTATAGTATGCATCTTTCAAATCGATGCATGCCAAAAGGTACCCTGGGTAAAGCATCTGCCTAGCTGTTCCAAAAGTATCCATTTTGAAATGGGTATATTGTACAAAAGTGTTCAACTCAGTTAAATCTATTATAATCCGACATCCCCCTTCTTTTTTACTCCTGGTGAACATATTAAAGTCAAACTCAATAGGTTCATGCTTGGTTTTGCCAATTACCCCTTTTTCTGCTAGCCGTATAATTTCAGCATGCCCTGCCTCCACCTCTTTTTGGGATAGAGTAAAATTCCTACGAGGCGAATGCTGGGTAGGGGAATTTATACCTCCAATAAATTATATACCCTTGAACACTTTGTAAAATAAACTCATCTGTGGTGACAGTTTTCCCATATGTCCAAGGAAGCCCGCAATCGCCCACCTATTTGTGCAGGAAGGGATACTACGGCGTGAGAGGAGCCAGACCCCCTTACCTCCATGGTTAACGGCGGTTCCGTACATACGGTGCTTCGGGTGGACGTTATGGAGGTTGACGGGCCGGCGGCCGCATTTTCCATGCAGGCCGCTGTTGGCCTTGCCCTAAAAGGTCGTTGTGTTTGTTGAGATGGAGGTAGGTAGGATCTTTGTGCCCTGTCCGGCAGCCTTGGTACCCAGGTTGTATTAGGCTGTTGCCGGTGATATGGGTGAAGTCTGGCCGATGGAGTTTCATGAGGCCCGCTGTTTTGGCCTTCTTGTCCAGTCCCTTCACCTGTTTGGACAGGTCTGCAAACAACTGATGCGGCGGTGGAGCGGTAATGGTCGGCACAACCCCGCGAATTTGGGGTTGAGTGTGAGCTTTATGGAGCTCTTACGCAGGCAATTTATCTCATACTGGGCGTTGCATAGGAGTGCCAGAGCATCTTGCTGTTTACTGGACACATTATCCCCGACCAGGGTCCTAGCAAACGCTGTTATGCCCGTGGAGAACCTTTCTCCAAGGTATTATTGAGAACCTGACTCTGGAGTTGGTGCGAAATTAGGCAATCAATGGTGCCCGCCAATTCGTGGTGCAGGGGTTCACCTGTCTGGGTGGAAACGGCAAACTTCACTCACCACATCCAGCATCCTCCTCATGCTCTGGCTCAGCGGTCACTGGCTGTCCCGGGTCGTCTTCAAACAGCAGCTGGGCAATTATTAATGCTTCTGGCTGGAGACGATGAGATGCTGAGTGGTGTCCTTGCACGGCTAGTGGATGCCCGCGAGTCCCGCTCTTCTCGTTCCCGGTCCTGCTGGAGGCGTTGCACCACTAAGAGCTCCAACCGCTCTATGCGACCGTCCCTGCTATATGCAGCGGACAAGCCGACTTCCCCAGGCCCTGCGAACTCACTGGGGCTTCCACCATATGACCACACCTCCGTAAGGTGCTGTCTAGGGTCCAATGGCAGGTTGTCGTGACCTACAGCCCAAGTAGGATCATACGACTCCCGCACGGACTCTCCGCTAGTCTGTCTTCTCCCAGACTGTGGCGGCCCACCTGTCTGATATGAAGGCAGGTGAGTTGAATCGGCGCCGGCCCCCGGAACCTGACTCCCCGGAGTCCGTGCAGGCTTACCTGCACTTTTGCCCATCTTTTGGCGTGGAGGCGCATGGTCAGCCGCTCGCAGAGCTGAGCTGACCGACTGCTTCCTGCTGCCACCTCCGCCCTTGACCGCAGCCTGACGGGGTGTGTTGTCGGCGGTATCTGCTCCAGCAGGCCTACTCGACGCAGCAGTGATGTTGCCAGGCTGCACTACGGCAGATTCCCTGGCTGTGGTACGTTTGTGCACATTGCAGGGCTCCCCTGTCGTGCGGCTGTCCCCCGGCCCAGCCCCCTCGGGTCTTCTGGAGCTCGGGGAGAGGTTGCCTGTGAAGAACAAAACCCCTAGCCACGTACCTGTATCCCCCCTTCTTCTCTTGGGGGACGGGGGCTCGGAGTCTGGATCCGTTGCATCCAGCTCCGGAGCGGTAACCCATTTGGGTGAGTCGGCCCCTGAATCAGCGGGAGCACCCGACTTCCGCATTCCTCCCCCCAAAATGCGTTGAAGCTGCCGGTGTTCCTTGCAGCTTCGGGGACAAGGGCCCTTGGCTGGCCGCAGCTCAGCTCCTTGACAGCGTTGTCCTCCGGCCCTTGTCCACCCTGTGAAGAGAAGGTAATACTTACCTGCCGGTCTTGTGAAGGAGCCGGAGGAGAGAGCGCACTCCCCCCCCCCCCCCCCCCCCCCCCCCCCCCCCCAGCCTGCCAATGCAAATGCGCGCGACGATATGCCGCGCATGCGTGCTGGCGGGGTCTTCACGAAGTCACTCACGTGACTCCAAAGTAAAATAGCCTAATGGCTGTTAGGAAGAAGTTTTATATTTTATTTTTTAGTTTTTATTTATTAGAAGCAAGTGTACAAAAAAATAACCAGCGGCATATGACATAATAGTTATTGCACAGCTGCAATTTTGACTTTTAGCTAAAGTTAGAAGAAAAAAAAGGAGAAAAAGCAAGAAAGAGAAAAAATGAAATGTGCAAAGATAGAACCCCCAGACTACCAAAGTGGTGTAGCCAAAGAGTGAGTAAATAAAAGAAAGAAGAAAGGAATAGAGAAATAAAAAGAAAAAAAGAAAGAAAAAAGTGATGATATACCTGCCTCGCATCCCTCCCAACTCGTAATTAGATTTAACTCAAAAATTGCGTTGTACCATACTATCCTTGTAATAAATCAATGAATGGTGTCCATGTCTTCGAAAAATGATCTTGGAAAATGTTTTTTCTGCTAAGCCAAGTCTAATATTTTCAAGATGTAGCGTCTCAGACATGTCTGTCATCCACATTTTACGAGCAGGGACAGATGTATGTTACCAAAATTTGAGTATTAGTTTTTTTGTTGCCGTTATCAGGCCATAATAAAGGAAACATCTTTGAAATAATTATAGCTCAGAGCAGGCTTCTGACGTACCTAGAATAATCAATTCCGTGTCAGGGTCCAATTTTGTTTTTAGCGATTTTGATAATTTTTCAAAAATTCCTCTACAAAAATGATGTAACTTTATGCAAGAGGCGAAGGAATGTGTTCTAGTTGCTTCCTGAAGGAGACACTTATCACAAATAGGAGATACATTTGGAAAGATCTTATTCAGTTTAGACTTTGAATAGCAGAGTCAGTTAGGAAGAAGTTGTTCCTGAACCTGGACGTTACCGTTTTCCGGCTGCTATACCTTCTTCCCGATGGCAGGGGAAATAATGAGTGTGTGGCCAGGGTGGTCAGTGTACCAACAATATCCCCCAGATTCCAGCATGTACCTGCACACTGGGGACCTTTTCCAGTGGCTATAGGTTCTTGGAAACAGGAACAACCCAAGGGAGAACCACACAGGGAGAACGTACAAACCCCACACAGACAGCACCAGAGGTCAGTATTGAATACACGGTCTCTGGTGCTGAGAGGCAGTGTCTCTACTTGCTGGATGAATGAATGAATGAATACTTTATTGTCACATGTGACAAGTCACAGTGGAATTCTTTGCTTGCATGCCATGTCAAGGTATGCAAATAGTTGCCCATAAAGGGTGCTTGCAGAGTTACAAATTCTCCTTCCCCTCGCCAGTTCTCCCTTTCCTTCCCCCCTCTCCTTCTCCCCCTCCCCCTTCCCCCTCCCCCCCCATCCCCCCCTCCCCCCCTCCCCCCCTCCCCCCTCCCCCCTCCCCCCTCCCTCACGCCGCCCCCCCCCCCCCCCCCCCCCCCCCATACCGCATCCTCCATTTTACCACTAACCAAGATTAAGGGCCTGTCCCACTTTCACGAATTATTCACAAATTCTCCCGAGTTTTCCCCTTGATTCAAACTCGCAGAATATTTGTCAGATGCAAAGTGTAAATGCAAACCAGGTCAAACAAGATTTCATGATTTGGGGTGTGCAGGAAAGAACTGAAAATTATGGTTTAATTCGAAGGTAGACACAAATTGCTGGAGTAACTCAGCAGGACAGAAAGCATCTCTGGAGAGAAGGAATGGGTGACGTATCCGGTAGAGACCATTCTTCAGACTGAACGTATAATATCATGATTTGGTGATATTGGATGCATTTTTAAGATGGAATACTGAAGGAGGGCAGAAAGATGAAGAAAGCTAATGCTTTCCCAACAGTTGGAGAAGCAAACAGATAGCATCCTTGGGGGCACTGATGCTGAGAATTATTGTGGAGGATGTGTTGTCACGTTCCCTCACTGACTGTGGTCTGTGGGTCAGAAAGTCGAGGATCCAGTGGTAGATGGGTCACTGATTCTTCCAATAGTTGGGAGATGAGTTTGGATGGGATTATGGTGTCGAAGGTGGAGCTATAGTCGATAAACAGAAGTCTGACGAAGAGTTAAGCCCCTGTCCCACGATGCGAGTTCACCCAAGAGCTCTCGAGTTTAAAAAAAAATCAAATTCGTGGTATGTACGTAGTGGGTACATCAGATCTCGTGGATGTCCCGTAGCGGCTCGTAATGCTAACAGCAGGTACTCGGGAAACGCGGTAACTCGTGAAGTTTTTTCAATACTGTGAAAAATGTCCAAGAGTTACCACGTTTCCCGAGTACCTGCCGTTCGCATTACGAGCCGCTACGGGACATCCACGAGGACCTACGTACATTCTACGTACTTACCACGAGTTTGATTTTTTTTTTTAACTCGGGAGAGCTCTTGGGTGAACTCGCATCGTGGGACAGGCCCTTTAGAGGGAATGTGTAGGAAGGAACTGCAGATGCTGATTTACACTGAAGATTGTCACAAAAAGCTGGAGTAACTCAGCGGGCCAGGCAGCATCTCAGGAGAGAAGGAATGACAATCAACCATAAACAATAGGTGCAGGAGTAGGCCAATTTGGCCCTTCGAGCCAGCACCGCCATTCACTGTGATCATGGCTGATCATCCACAATCAGTACCCTATTCCTGCCTTCTCCCCATATCCCCTGACTCCGCTATCTTTAAAAGCACTATCTAACTCTCTCTTGAAAGCATCCAGAGAATTGGCCTCCACTGCCTTCTGAGGCAGAGAATTCCACAGATTAACAACCCTCTGTGTGAAAAAGTTTTTCCTCATCTCCGTTCTAAATGGCTTACCCCTTATTCTTAATCAGTAGCCTCAGGTTCTGGATTCCCCCAACATCGGGAAAATGTTTCCTGCCTTTAGTGTGTCCAATCCTTTAATAATCTTATATGTTTCAATAAGATCCCCTCTCATCCTTCTAAATTCCAGAGTATACAAGCCCAGCCGCTCCATTCTTTCAACATATGACAATCTCGCCATCCCGGGAATTAACCTTGTGAACCTACTCTGATCTCCCTCAATAGCAAGAATGTCCTTCCTCAAATGGGTGACATTTCGGGTCGAGACTCGAAGACTGAGAGGAGATTGATTGACACACTGGGAGGAGATTGATTGATACAAGAGGCTTTGACACGGTGGATTTGGAGAGGATCTTTCGTCCCTGGGAAACATTTCGAACCATGGTCACTCTTTAAAAATAAGGAATACCGTTTAAGGCAGAGACAGGTTAAATAATCTCTTTCTCAATAAGCAATGAAAGCAGTGTTTGACAATTTAATTAGGGCAGAGGTAGGTGCATTCTAGATAAGAGAGGTTAGTTTAGTTGAGAGATACAGCGCGGAAACATGCCCTTCAGCCCAATGACCAGCGATCTCTGCACATTAACACTCCCGATGCACATTAGGGATCATTTTACATTTTACAACAAGCCAATTAACCTACAAGTGTGTACGTTTTTGGAGTGTGGGAGGAAACCGAAGATCTCGGAGAAAACCCACACAGAACGTACAAACTCTGTACAGACAAACACTCATAGTCATGATCGAAACCTGGTCTCTGACGTTGTAAAGCAGCTGCTCGACCGCTACGCCACCATGCCGCCCTGTAAGTGGAAAGTTGCAATGTGTAGGAAAGAATGCAGAGTTGAGGTTACTATCAGATGAGCCATGGTATTATTAAATAGTAGAGTGGCTTTAGGGGCTGAATAGCTGACTCGTGCTCCAGTTGATGTGTATGAACTTGTGCAATATACATATGACAAATATAGAGAGACATAATCCACTGGACTCTTACATTGCCAGTTTTTGAAAGAACCTGTGTTTCATTACATGAGTTGTTAACAGGAAAGACCAACCTATGTTATCAGAACAGGAGGACGAGGAACGAACCATTTGGTTCGATGAAATGGTGATGTTGGCAACATAGTGGAGGAAGAACATCTGCAAAGAAAAACATGAGGTTATAGGACAATTATGTGAAGGAATTGAAAAAAATTAAAAGAACTCTGATAGAGGACTATAGAAGAGAGAGAATAGTGATTTGTCTATTGTGGTGTCACGTGTCTTGAGTCTATGAACATGTAGAGAATGTCATCTAAAATAAACTTCAGAGCTGGAGAAAGATGTGGATCAGAAACTCTCCCATGGATACTAATAATTAGTATAACTGCACTACTAATACAAATAACTAATAAATACTAAAACTATTGCGTGGTATTTTTACTAATCAGAGCTAATAATTATCACTAATGACTAATACTTACCTATAATTGAATGTTTAGAGTCAAATATAGAGTTTGATTTCATTTGCCCTCCTTGCAAACCCTTTTTTCTTTTTTGTTATTCATTTTTAGTCTTATTTTTCTCTCTTCCTTTTTTTTCCGGTTTTTAATTATATTCTTAAGTAAGTTTTAAATATATGTATCCTCACATTCCTGATTATTGGAACCCGAATATTTTTAAATCCAATACACCCGGTAAAATACTGCTATGGAATAAAAATTTCAAGAAACCAGGGAGCTGGTAAAGTTGGTAACATCAACTACGGAAGTCGGTAGATGGTTAGCCATGCTAGTATGGCTAGCACTAACTACACTAATACTAGATGTAGTTTTTTTCCTTCTTTGTGCACGTTATCCATTTCTTAATCTATCCTCTTTTTTCTTCTATTATAACCTATCGTTAATATTAAAAATATTGGTTTTTGGTTAGTAGAGACAGATAAACAACCAATCTGGTTAAAAATGGAAAAAGAAGATCGTTCGCCTTTTGAAATTAGCTCGATTTTATTCGCTAATATTAAACTAGGTAAGAAAATCTATAGTGAAAATCATATAATAGAAAGTGGGATACGTATCTGGAAACAAATAAAGAAAACATTAAAATTGAAATGTATACCACTAGCCCTTACCATTGTAAATAACGTTACACTTAAACCTTCAATCATGGACAAAAGTTTTTTACAATGGAATAAGATGGGTGATCTCTATAGGGAAAACTCCTTCATGTCATTTCAAGAATTACAACAAATTTATGGATTACATTCAAAAGATTACTTTAAATATTTACAAATTAGAGACTATGTAAAAGCAAACACACAAGAAATCAGAAATAGAAAGACAGAAATTTTAGATGAATGTCTAAATAAACACCTCGAACAGAAAAATTGATATCATATATTTATAACATTTTATTGGAAAACGATGTCCCAATGACAGAAATATATAGGCAATCATGGGAAAACGAATTAGGTCAATTAATTAGACTAGAAGTATGGAATGAAAGTTTACAACATACACACACACCATTGTTCATTAAATGCTAGACACTCTCTTATACAATTTAAAATATTACATAGATTACATTATTCAAAATCCAAATTACATAGTATTTTTTCAAATGTATCTGCCATATGTGATAAATGTCAGTACTTAGAAGCTAACTTAACGCACTCATTTACAAATTGTATAAAAATTACTAAATTTTGGACAGAAATATTTAAGATAATTTTGAATGTTGTTAATATGAATCTGATCCCTGACTCAAAATTAATAATATTGGGAATATTAGAAACAGATCAACTAATAACAACGAATCAAAGAATTTTTATTGATTACAGTTTAATAATTGGAAAAAAATTTATATTGAAATTCTGGAAAGGTCCTACATCCCCCACAATGAAAATGTGGATTACAGGAATGTCGGAGACACTTTATCTGGAAAGATTAAGGCTTGTCCTACTGGACAAGTTGGATCTTTTCAGAGGGATATGGTCTCCATTTATTGAATATTTAAAGGGTCAAAATGGCTCGGTGCGAGAGCCTGACTGAAGCCCGAATAAAGGAATGGATGAAGATTCATACATAACAAATCATGGATATATCTCCAATGATGGATAACCTGTTTAACACTCCACTCATTTTTTTTTTTGATTTTCTACTTTTACTTTATTTTTCTCTATCTTTTCCTATCTGCAATAAAAAAAAGTATAGAAATACAAATAAGACATAATTGTTAATATTAATATTATTACGAATGTATGTGAGAAGTATATTCTATTAATATAATATGTACTTACGTCTAATAAAAATATTTAACAAAAAAATAAAACATAAATAAAATAAACTTCAGTGTGAAGAAGGGGCTCGACCCGAAACATCACCCATTCCTTCTCAACAGAGCTGCTGCCTGTCCCGCTGAGTTACTCCAGCATCTTGTGTCTATCTTAATGAAAGTAGAATGCGAATTATCATCAAAAAAGGGAATGGAGCTGGCTTTTGGAGAGGGTAATTAGTTTTGTTTAGTTGCAGCGTGGAAACTGGCACTTCGGCCTGCGGAATCCGCACCGACCATTCATCACCTGTTCCTGATAATTCTATGTTATCCCACTCTCGCATCCACTCCCTACATACTAGGGACAATTTTAGAGAGACCTATTAACCTACAAACCTGCACGTCTTTGTGATGCGGAAGGAAACCGGAGTGCCTGGATGAAACCCACCCTGTCACAGGGAGAATGTGCAAACTCCGCACTGTCAGCACCAGAGGTCAGGATCAAACCCGACTCTCTGGCACAGTGAGTCATAGTCATAGAATGATACAGCATGGAAAGAGGCCCTTTGGCCCAACTTGCAAACACTGGCCAACAATGTCCCAGCTACACTGGTCCCACCTGCCCGCGTTTGGTCCATATCGCTCCAAACCTGTCCTATCCATGTACCTGTCTCACTGTTTCTTAAAACGTTGGGATAGTCCCTGCCTGAACTACCTCCTCTGGCAGCTTACACCCACCAGCCTTCGTGTGAGGTAGCGGATTTACCTGCTGTGCCACCGTGTCGCCCAAAACACCCATGATTGATCATGAGAAATAAATTGTGCTGAAAATAGAGAAAAGACTCGGACAACATTTAATTTGATGGTACATTTTTCCAATAATGAGTGCAGTATTTTTTAATTTTTTTATTTGTATTTTATTTTATTTATTTATTTATTTATTTTTAATTTAATTTTTTTTAATAATTTATTTATTAGAAGTACATTACATTTTAATGGTACCTTTTTACAGGTTCCCAGAGTTATTAAAACATTATTTGTACAACTTCCTTTTTTTTTCCTTTTTTTTTGAGTGCAGTATTAATGCAGGGATGTGTATAGTAACAGTTTAGATGTCTTTAAAAGTATAGAGAATGTACATGATTTGGAATAAACTGGGCTTTGCTCTGGATGTCCCAATCTCACAGGCAACTCCACTACAGTCGTCATTCACGCCTGGCGAGACGTTGAATTTATTTTCATCTCTGGAGAGCACAGCATCCTCTGCATCAGCATCTGCGGCTTCACTGTCACAACACAACTCCCTGGGAAGGCAATCCTGTCAAGACATTGTCCGTTTATCACAAACTGATATTGGAACCCTCTGCTCACCGCCTGGTGCAGAACATAGTGCAGGATCGTCGCAGCAAGTAACGGGCGAAAATGCTACACAAGAGCTGAACAGGATTACCTCTGGACCAGGAGACAATTGTGCTGCAGGAGGACCACAGCTCTTGGTTGATGGTGAAGGTACGGAAACGTCAGGACACCCTGATGTTCTCAGCACCCGTGAGAAAGGTAAGACCATCAGGCACGATTGAATGGCGGAGTAGACTTGATGGGCCGAATGGCATAATTCTACTCCAGTTCCTTAGCCCTATCCATCCACTCATTTTAATCGCCAAAGATCTTTCAGTCTAAACACTTCTTTCACATATTGGAAGTAAGATTCAACGTGCACCAGTTGCACCTTGGAAACTATAGATCCAGAAAATTGGAACCATTTTAACGATTATTGAGGTATCACAGCCCTAGAGTCATAGTCAGAGAATGATACAGTGTGGAAATAGGCCTTTTGGCCCAACTTGCCCACACCGGCCAACATGTCCCAGTTACACTAGTCCCACCCGCCAACATTTGGTCCATATCCCTCCAAACCTGTCCTATCCAAGCCTACCCAATGTGAATCTTTTGTTAGGGTTGAAAATCGCTTTGTACCATTGCAGTTTTACATGTGGCGCCTGACAGAATATTTACGCATGGGTGATAGTATGTAGAGGAAGGAATTGCAGATGTTGGTTTACACCGACTATAGACACAGAATGCTGAAGTAACTCAGCGGGACAGGCAGCATCTCTGGAGAGAAGGAATGGGTGACATTTCGGGTCGAGACCCTTCTTCAGACCTGTTAGAGGAGTCTGAAGAAGGGTCTTGACCCGAAACGTCACCCATTTCTTCTATCCCGAGATACTACCCGTCACGCTGAGTTACTCCAGCATTTTGGGTCTATCGACAATGTGTACAGTTAGTTTAATTCACCAAAACATTGTCTGCGAGGAGTGCTTTCTCCCACATTACCAGTAAGAATGCCAAAGCCTTCTTTCTTTTTGCACGCTGTATCCTATTCATTACCATGACTAACCTCCGCATGATAATGAGTGAAGCAGATTTATAATTCCCTGTTTCAGTTGTAGGAAAGGTTTACAAATGAATACAAATTAAATGAGTCATTTAAAAGTAGCTAGAGGCATTTAGAAACCTAAGTTGCTATTTTCGTATGATTCATTTTCACTTTACAGATGGTGCCAAAGTATTGGTATAAGGCTATAGCAGTATTATGAAACATCTTAACGATGCTAGATTTTGGGAGTTTGTACAGAATATTTAAAGAACTATCAGGGTTTATTATGAACAATTGAAATAGATCAAGGCCAGCTTTCTGAATGTTGTTAATTTTAATGAAATAAATGAGAGGGGATACTGTAGATTTTGAATTATCTTAATCCCAAAATATTGCTTATATATCCTTGCAAAATGAAAACTATTAAAGTCACAATGGAATAAGTCATGTTTACTACCATATTGCAATCTATCTGTTTGGCTGCATCTCTGTGTCTAGACTGAGATCTTCTATAATTTGTGTTTTATTGAAATGGGACATTTAGAGCGAGATTAAAATTGCTTTACCTTTCCAATATTGTTGCGTGAAGAGCAGCCAGCATGGGGTATAGGTCCTGCCATCCCATCTCTGACCACTTGCCTGCACCAAATAAGCATTAAACATGTTACAAATTTAAAAGTGTGCTTTTTGTAGCAAGGCAAAAGCAAATAAAATATTTAGGAATTGGTTAACCAAGCGAAGATGAATAAAGTGAAGATAATGACTGAAGAAATTCATCTTCAGTTGATGTTTTATCATGATCGACCACAGGAGTTTAAGCCTATACGTGGTACCATCAAGAAATTAATTGCAATTTTAGGGAAAATACTCAAAAGGAATGTGTTGGGGAAAGGTCGAATTTCTCTGTGCGTAATGTTTGGTAAAATAGTAGCAGATGATTTATAAAGAATAGTATATTTCACTGTGTAGGAAGAAACTGCAGATGCTGGTTTAAACCAAAGATAGCCACTAAATTCTGCTGTAACTCAGCGGGACAAGGCAGCGTGTTAAAGAAGGAACTGCAAACGCTGGAAAATCGAGAGTACACAAAATGCTGGAGAAACTCAGCGGGTGCAGCAGCATCTATGTAGCGAAGGAGATAGGCGACGTTTCGGGCCGAAACCCTTCTGCAGACCCGGGGACAAGGCAGCGTCTCTGAAGGGAAGGAATGGGTGACTTCTGTCGTATGTCTTTTAGACCTGCAGCTCAGTTGAGGTGAGCCAGGCCAACGTGTCATCGTCCAGGTCAATCGGACCTCGTTCACCATTCGGTGGCTGGTGTTTGGGGCAACTGGTGACAATGTGCTCCACTGTCTGTGTTGGGTCCCCACACTCGCAGGAGGCGCTGTCCACGAGGCCCCACCTCTTCATCGCTACTCCATAGCGTCCGACGCCTGTCCTCCAGCGGTTGAGGGTTGTCCACTGCTTTCGGGGCAGGTCCTGGCCAGGGACGTCCATGGGGTCATCGATGTAATGGTGTAGCCTAGATGGTTCCGCTGACTTCCACGGGTCTCTCCATCTCGTCTCGACCCAGGCGGCCTTAGAAGCGTCAGCCGGTGTTGTGCCGAGCAGCTCTTGGGCTTGCGTGGCAAATGGGCGCCGTGACTTGAGGCGCACTCGTCGTGGTGTCTCTGTGACCATCTGATGGAGGAGGTGGGATTCACTGGTCTGTGCCTTCCGAGAGAGGGTCAGCGTGGCTGCTTCTCGTCTGATGTTGGCTGGGGCGATGCCAGCAAGAACGGGCAGTTGATTTACTGGGGTGTCCGGAGACAGTCCGCAGGGCGCTGTCGAGGGCAGCATCCAGCTAACTTGGTGTGAGGGCTACGGCACCAGACCGGGGCACAGTACTCGGCGACTGAGACAGTCTGAAGAAGGGTCTCGACCAGAAACGTCACCCATTCCTTCTCTCAAGAGATGCTGCCTGTCCCGTTGAGTTACTCCAGCTTTATGTACTTATATTTCACTGCATACAAAGCACAGGATATTTTTACTGATGGTTTGTATGAATTTCTGCAAACGGTTCATGAAGTCACTGGTTCTGATAGAAATAGCTCCGTCAGTTGTAGCAGTAAAGAATTAAACGAAGGAACTAAAGATATTCATGGAATCAACCTCCTGCCAATTCAACTGTAAGCAGAACTAATTCTAAAAGTTGCTCATGTCGTTACAATAGAAAGTGTATATAAATTTGGGATTTTTTAAACCCAGTTCATTTAATAGTGCAAGTGAGTAAGGACACACCACGTATATGTGTGTAAAATAGTAACTTCAGGAACAGTATAACCATTTGTTCTTTCTTCTTTCAGGATAACTATGGCCTTAACTAATTTAAATATAGTCATAGGGTTGTACAAGGGAGAAACAGGCCCTTCAGCCCATCTCAACCATGATGACCCAGTTGCTTTACTGAGACAGTCCCATTTGTTTGCATTTGGTCCTCATCCCCCTACACCTTTTCATTCCGTGAACCTGTCCAATTCCCTATTAAATGTACGTTCCCCCTGTGACCGCGTGGGTTTTCTCTGTGAACTTCCGTTTCCTCCCACGCCCCAAAGACGTACAGGTTTGTGGGTTAATTGGCTTGGTGTCAGTGTAAGTTGTCCCTGGTGTGTGTGGGAGAGTGTTAATGTGCAGGGAGCGCTGGTCGGAGCGGACTCGGTGGGCTGAAGGGCCTGTTTTCACGCTGTATCTCCAAACTAAACTAAACTGAAAGTGGTAAAAGGACCAAGAACCAAAGTGCATGGAAAGAGGTTGATTGATCAAGGAAGTAACCCAAGGAAAAACAGTTTAATGCGGCAATGGGTAGGAATTGGAATTCACTACTAGTTAGGTGATGGGAGTTGATTCGACCATGACATCCAGAAGTGAACTGAACAACCATCTAGAAGGGAAAACAATTGGCGGTCTATTGGGAGAGAGCTGGAAAGTGGATTGGCTGCATTTCTTTTGCATGGATTCAATTGAATCAGCTCCTTCCAAGTTGCGACCTTCTTGTGTTACTTGGTTAGGATGGCCGTATTCATTAGCTGCTTAGTTTATTTTGCTTTAGTTGATTGTCATGTGCACTGAGGTACAGTGAAAAGCTTTTGTTGCGTGCTAACCAGTCAGTGGAAAGACAAAACGTGGTTACAATCGAGCCATTTTCAGTGCGTAGATACATGATAAGGGTCTATAGTTTAGCGCAAGGTAAAACCAGTAAAGTCCGATCAAGGATAGTCCGAGGGTCACCAAAGAGGTAGATAGTAGTTCAGCACTGCTCTCTGGTTGTGCTAGCTAATATTATGCTAATATTATTCTGCCAATTGGGGACATCCATAATGCTCAACATATGACTGTAAACCGGGATTATTTTACTCTTTAATTATCTCAAAAGGATGTCAATGTCCTCGTTGAACACATGTCCCTTTAAACTTTTCAAAGGTAGTCTGTAAAAGCACCAGTGAGTCACGATCAGTTAGAATTCATAAAGTTATTCCACAATCTTCTCACTTCTTTCTCTTTGTTCTTACCCTTGGGTTTTCTGTGAACAGGTTTTTTTTTTGTTCTTCAACATAATTGCTGAAACACATCTGAGGACCAAGAAGAACCTATCTTTCCCAGAAGAAAGCACAATGTTTTTTTCTTTTAATCACCGCACGTAATAGTATTTACTTGAGAAGATGAAAACATAAGACTGAAAGTTCCCATCACAAATCGTTAATTTTCCACAACTCAAATGACATAGAAACATAGAAAATAGGTGCCGGAGTAGGCCATTCAGCCCTTCGAGCCTGCACCACCATTCAATATGATCATGGCTGATCATCCAACTCAGTATCCTGTACCTGCCTTCTCTCCATACCCCCTGATCCCTTTAGCCCCAAGGGCCACATCTAACTCCCTCTTCAATATAGCCAATGAACTGGCCTCAACTACCTTCTGTGGCAGAGAATTCCAGAGACTCACCATTCTCTGTGTGAAAAATGTTTTCCTCTCCCGGTCCTAAAGGAATTCCCACTTATTGTTAAACTGTGACCCCTTGTTCTGGACTGCCCCAACATTAGGAACAATCTTCCTGCATCTCGCCTGTCCAACCGCTTAAGAATTTTGTAAGTTTCTATAAGATCCCCCCTCAGTCTTTTAAATTCTAGCGAGTACAAGCCGAGTCTATCCAGTCTTTCCTCATATGATAGTCCTGACATCCCAGGAATCAGTCTGGTGAACCTTCTCTGTACCCCCTCTATGGCAAGAATGTATTTCCAAAGATTTGGAGACCAAAACTGTACGCAATACTCCAGGTGTGGTCTCACCAAAACCCTGTACAACTGCAGTAGAACCTCCCTGCTCCTATACTCAAATCCTTTTGCTATGAATGCCAACATACCATTCGCTTTTGTCACTGCCTGCTGCACCTGCATGCCTACTTTCAATGACTGTTGTACCATGACACCTAGGTCTCGTTGCATCTCCCTTTTTCCTAATCGGTCACCATTCAGATAATAGTCTACCCTCCTGTTTTTGCCACCAAAGTGGATAACCTCACATTTGTCCACATTATACTGCATCTGCCATGCATTTGCCCACTCACCCAGCCTATCCAAGTCACCTTGCAGCCTCCTAGCATCCTCCTCGCACCTAACACTGCCCCCCAGCTTCGTGTCATCCGCAAATGTGGAGATGTTGCATTCAATTCCCTCGTCCAAATCACTAATATAATGACATGATCAATCCTTTCATAATATTCTGATTGTGCAAATTGCACTTTATTCCAATGGAATACACAAACCAGAAGATAGACACAAAACTCTGGATTAACTCAGCGGGACAAGCAGCATCTCTGGAGAGAATGGGTGACGTTTTGGGTCAAGACCCTTCTTCAGACTGAAGTGTTCTGCATTGGTCACTGACCCTTTTATCACTTTCAGTCTGGAGAAGGGTCTCGACCTGAAACGTCACCCATTCTTTCTCTCCAGAGATGCCGCCTGTCCCGCTGAGTTAATTTAGTATTTTATGTCTGTCTTTGGTTTAAACCAGCATCTGCAGTTCCTTCCTACACATACTAAACACACAAAACGGTTAGAACAAAATTCAGATCACAATCAGTATGACAGCAACAAGGCCCCCAAAGGGAAGTTACTCATTTGCAAGGGTTCTCGACTTCCTGACAGTTAAGTGGGGAAGTGCTGGCAATTGCAGGCATAACTGTTGGTATTTCTCAAGAAATATGAGCCATTGCTGCGCACATATTTCACAGAATTAAACTCCTCGTATGTTGCAAAACATAATAAAGTACTATTATGATTATGAAAATACATGTAAATATCATTTACATGTATCTCAATCTTTAAGAAATTACAGAGCAATTATGTCTAAAAAAAACTGTCAGTGGCTGTAGGTTCCCCCTGTTACCCCGTGGGTTTCCTATGGGTGCACCAGTTTCCTCTCACATTCCAGAATGCTTGGATATCTAAAAGATAAAATCAATATAAAGTGCACAAAGGAACTGCAGATGCTGATTTACACCGAAAAAGGGCACAAAATGCTGGCATAACTCTGCGGGACAGGCAGCATCTCAGGAGAGAAGGATTGGGTGGAATGAACTTCACCCATTCCTCCTATCCAGGGATGCTGCCGGTCCCACTGAGTTACTCTAGCATTTTGTCATCTAAAGTCGATATAAATGCTTGTTCTTTTTTTGCAATGAACAGTAACCACAGAATGCTTCACTCCCTTCCACAGCTGGTAAACTGTCCCCAATCCATTACTTCACTTTCCATTGCATGCTGCAAGCATTTAGTTTTTTTTTTCAGGCCTATTATTATGTTTGCCTGTCTGTTCCTTCTTCAATTTCCATTCCTATTGAGGTGCGGCTGCATTTTGTTTCTCACTTCAGTTTACTGGCCCCCCTCTCCTTTTTATACACTTTTTTCAATGGTGAGCAGTGAATGCACCAGAAAAAGCTGAGGCACTTCCACTATTTTAATACTATCCGCAAATTATAATCACAACTTAAAGCCAATAACATTAATATATCAGTAACACTTATTCCGAATGCTTTCTGATTCTTATAGGAATTGAGCCATTCTGATCCTCATTGGTAACGTTACCATTTCAACATGATTTCTTCAGAGTTGGGCAAATATTTACCTTTATATAATATTTCCTAGCTGTGCAATACAAACTGTGCAAATTACATTCGACATTCGAAGCTGAGAAATCTGCAGTCTTTAAGATCCATGACATCTCGCACAACAACTAATTAGGAAATTGAAGATATTTAGGGACGAGTATTTTAACATGACCTGATCAGCTAATTATATTGCAGTTTGATTCAATGACAGAGTGGAGTAATGTATCTACAAACAATAGTTCACATATTTGGCCAGGAATCCACCCTTCAAGACAGTAAATCTACAGTATATCTAATAGTTTACTGAACTGCATGAGGGAGTTCACTTTGCAGCAATGTTGGTTCATCTGCATTTTCTCCTGTTAATGCAATTGTTACTGATGATCCCTGTAATGGCAGTTTTCTAAAACCTTCTCAAAATCCAATTTCGATAGCCATTAATTTGTCGAGTGTGATTTGAAGCATCATGTTGGGGGTCGGCAAAAGATTTTGAACATTTCAAAATCCAGCGGGGACAAAAAAAAATGTTGCAACACTTGAAAAAGTACCGCGCGTCATACGTCATTACGCTGCGTCACGCCGCGTCACGCCGCAAATTTTTCAGTGACCTGATGCGTCAGTCAATGATGCGGGCAGTCGCCGAAAAAAATCGCCAAATGGGACAGGCCCTTCATGCACTCACGACACACATAAGGCAGCAAAGATGAATCATCCAGACATTTCATACTTAATTAGTAGTTTATTGAAATAATACAAAATAAAGAAGTAACTCATAACTTTCCGTTCTTAACCGCTGTTCCATTGACATCATATAAATCACATGAAAGCTTCTGCCTGTAAAGGTATGTCGTCTCATAACATGTGTGTGTCGTGATCACGGTAGAAAACTATCTCCCCTCACACTCCGACACAAAGCTGAAACTTCTAATCTGCGAGTCTGCAGCGAGACTCCTCCAACAAAACAACACATCCCTACTACGTGTCAAATCCCAGCTACAAAAGTACAGGCAGATAGCTAAAACTAAAAATATCAGACATGATAATAATATTGACTGAAGCTTAATGGCTCCTACAATACCATTGGTGTGCATCATTCCCAGCTTTATTGTATTTTGTTCTGAACCACAAACTGAGTGGGATGAGCCAATGACCCACATTTACTGTGTAGGAAGGAACTGCAGATGCTGTTTTAAACCGAAGAAAGGCCCAAAATGCTGGAGTATCTCAGCGGGACAGGCAGCTTCTCTGGATAGAAGGAATGGCTGACGTTTCGGGTCAAGACCCTTCTTCGGACTTCGAGTCTTCAGGTCTGAGGAAGGGTCTCGACCCGAAACGTCACCCATTCCTTCGCTCCGGAGATGCTGCCTGGCCCGCTGAGTTACTCCAGCTTTTTGTCCCCATCCACATTTACTGCCTGGGTTCCCATTCTCTGAGCCTGCCAGATACACAGAGCTGATCCTGTTCACCAGGACACTAACCCCACCTTTGCCTCATGCTTGTCCCCGCTCCATCATAAACTTTACCAACACTCAATGTAATCAGAAACTCTTACAAACCAATAACTATTATATAAACGCCTTCACCTCCCTTCTCAATCAGGTGAACAGACCACTAGGATGCTGCGGAGAATACTTTCACCTACTCCTACACTTCCCCTCGACTATCTTCGCGTTACCTCTCCTACCTCTTGAACCCTTTCTCTCTGCACTTTTCCTCGTATGCTGGCATCCTTTGGTTTAGAGATACAGCGTGGAAACGGTCTCCTTCAGCCCACAGAGCCCGCACCGACCAGCGATCCCCGCACACTAACACTATCCTACACACACTGGGGACAATTTTTTACTATTTACGCCAAGCCAATTAACCTACAGACCCGTACGTCTTTGGAGTGTGGGAGGAAACCTAAGTTCTCGGAGAAAACCCACGCAGGTCACGGGGAGAGCGTACAAACTCCGTACAGACAAGCACGTCGCGTGGATCGAACCTGGGTCTCTGGCGCTGTGAGCTTTGGAAGGCAGCAACTCTACCGCTGCGCCCCCGTGCAGCCCTTGCTAAGCCAGTTTCTTGCACAAAATTCATCTTGCACTTTGTGCAAGTTCTCATTGCTTTGAGAGTGGATCTCTTGCCTCTGAGTCATAGTTTGTGGGTTCATATTCCAATCCAAACCTTTAGCTCCCTGACTGAGATTTCAGTGGACTGAGAGAGTGCTGCACTGTGGAGGTGGCTTGGAGCCAAGAAATAAAACCATTGCTTTACTCATCCTCTCAGCTTGCATCCCAAGCAATGTTCAGAAGAAGGGTAGAGGCAAGTGCTGTAGGCTGACCTGGTCCATAAATATAATGTAAACACGAGGCTCTTGTTTCATTTTAATCCTTGACCAGCGAACTCCTCTCCACCTAAATACCCTTTCTGGTGTCACCCTTAAGCCGTTGTACCTTCTCTCCCTCCCTCACCTACCATGAATCTCTCTTCTAAAACCTATCTATAAACCAGCCTTGCTGTCCCATTGCAATGATCATGGCTAAGAGTAACATTCTCTATGGCTTTGATCAACTTTACATTTTCTCTGCCTTCATCCACGGGAACGATCGTCATTCCCTGCCCCAGGAAGGAGACGAGGAGGAATTTCTTTAGTCAGAGGGTGGTGAATCTGCGGAATTCTTTGCCACGGAGGACTGTGGAGGTCAAGTCAGTGGATATATTAAGGCAGAGATAGATAGATTCTTGATTAGTACGGGTGTCAGTGGTTATAGGGAGAAGGCAGGAGAATGGGGTTAGGAGGGAGAGATAGATCAGCCATGATTGGATGGCGGAGTAGGCTTGATGGGCCGAATGGCCTAATTCTTCTCATATCACTTATGGTGTGATGGTCTTAGGATCAATCTTTCTGCAGTTGCCAAGAAGGTCAACTACACCCCTCCAATATCTGTTTCAGTGGCATTGACCTTGCATAGCCTCCAATTCTCTGGGCACGGCTAGTTTGCTAATGACCTCTCTTTTCCCCTCATGCTGCCACCGATTGTTTTCCCAAAGGTCCATCTCTGCTTATTTTCATCGACATCGGCATGCTGCCTCCCAGTGACACACACAGATACATTGGCTATCACGTGCATGGACACAAAATGCTGGAGTAACTCAGCGGGACAGGGAAGCATCTCGGGAGCGAAGGAATGGGTAACGGTTCTGGTCGAGACCCTTCTTCAGACTGCGAGTCAGGGAAGAGGGAAACATAGAGACAAGGAAGTGCAAGGTGTGAAAACGACAGATCAAGACGATGATTAAGGAAATGTAGAATGGTTCACTGTTAGCTGAGGGGAAGGTGTCAACTAGGCATCCAATCAGTAAAATTAATCAGGGAGACAGTGAAACCAGTCGGAGAATTAAGACGGGCGAGGGACAGAGAGAGAAGTAAAGCTTTGATCTGTCGTTTTCACACCTTACCCTACCATATTTCTCATCTCCCACTCCCCTGACTCTCAGTCTGAAGAAAGATCTCGACCCGAAACGTCTCTCAATAAACAAAGACAATAGATGCAAGAGTAGGCCATTCGGCCCTTCGAGCCAGCACCGCCATTCAATGTGATCATGGCTGATCATCCCCAATCAGTACCCCATTCCTGCCTTCTCCCTATATCCCCCAGCTCCACTATCTTTAAGAACCCTATGTAGCTCTCTCTGGAAAGTATCCGGAGAACCGGCCTCAACTGCCCTCTGAGGCAGAGAATTCCACAGACTCACAACTTTCAGTGTGAGAAAGTGCTTCCTTGTCTCCGTTCTAAATGGCTTACCCCTTATTCTTAAACTGTGGCCCCTGGTTGTGGACTTCCAACATCGGGAACATGTTTCCTGCCTCCAGCGTGTCCAAACCCTTAACAATCTTGCATGTTTCAATAAGATTCCCTCTCATCCTTCTAAACTCCACAGTAAACTCTCCAGCCATGTGTGTCTCTCTCTCACTCTTCCCAGAAATAGGAGTGGAGCTTTCAACTCTCGTATTCCCACCTTTGCATTTCCCTTTCCTGTCTCTCTTTCTATTTTGAGCAATTGTCTTTCCCAATTTGCTGATCTATTTTATGTCCCCAATTCACTTTAGTTAGGTGTTTTTGAAAGGAAAATGAAATGTGATCAAAGGGCGGTAGAGTTGCTGCCTTACAATGCCAAAGACCCGGGTTTGATCCTGACTACGTTCTCCCCGTGACCTGCACGTGTTTTATCATGGTGTTCCAGCTTCCTCCCACATTTCCTAGGAATCTGATTTTTATCCAACTGCATTTGCTTTAAAATCTTACACGCTTACATTTAAAAAGGGATAATTCATCTACTTACCAAAGATATCAGCTATGCAGGTTTGTAGGCTAACTCGCTTTTGGTAAAAATTGTAACTTGTTCCCCGTGTGTAGGACAGGGCTAGCATACGGGGTGATCGCTGGTCGGCATGGAGTCGGCGGGCCGAAGGGCCTGTTTCCGTGCTGTATCTGTAAATTAAACTAAACTAATCCAAGAGTCAAGGAGCTGGAAACTAATCCTAGAGTCAAACAGCACGGAAACAGGCCCTGTGGCTCACTGTGACCATGCTGACCAAGTTGGCATATTGGGGTTAGTCCCGTTTGCCGATAATTAGCCCATAGCCCTGTAAACCTTCCAATCCATATCTGTCCAAATGTCTTTTAAAATTCATAACTACAGCTTCCACTGGCAGCTCCTTCCAGATACTGTCTACCATCTAAGTGAAAAGGCTGCCTCTGAAGTCCCTCTTAAATCTCCCCCCTCTCACGTTAAGCCGACACCGTCTAGCATTAGACTCCTAAAGAAAGGAAGCATTCCCATTCTCCAAGTGACTCATGATCTTGTACACCTCAATAAGGCCACCCCTTGGCCTCCTACACTCCAAAGAAAAATGCCACAATCTACCCAACTCTCTATAACTCAAGCCCACTAACCCAGATAACTTCCTGGTGAATGTGAGGAGCATGTGGGGGGGGGGGGGGGGGGGAACTGCACAGACGATGTTTCGGGTCAGGATGTATTCAAGAGATAGAGCTCTTGGGGCTAACGGAATCAAGGGATGTGGGGAGAAAGCATAGAAACATAGAAAGGAGGTGTAGGATGAGGCCATTCGGCCCTTCGAGCCAGCACCGCCATTCATTGTGATCATGGCTGATCGTCCGCTATCAATAACCCGTGCTTGCCTTCTCCCCATATCCCTTGACTCCACTAGCCCCTAGAGCTCTATCCAACTCTCTCTTAAATCCATCCAGTGACTTGGCCTCCACTGCCCTCTGTGGCAGGGAATTCCATAAATTCACAACTCTCTGGGTGAAAACGTTTTTTCTTACCTCAGTCTTAAATGACCTCCCCTTTATTCTAAGATTGTGGCCCCTGGTTCTGGACTCGCCCAACATTGGGAACAATTTTTTCTGCATCCAGCTTGTCCAGACCTTTTATAATTTTATATGTTTCTATAAGATTCCCCCCTCATCCTTCTAAACTCCAGTGAATACAAGCCTAGTCTTTTCAATCTTTCCTCATATGACAACCCAGGGATCAATCTCGTGAACCTTCGCTGCACTGCTTTAATCAAAAGGACCTCAAATTAGGGGACCAAATCTGTACACAATAGTCCAGATGTGGTCTCACTAGAGCCCTATACAACTGCAGAAGAACCTCTTTACTCCTATACTGAAATCCTCTTGTTATGAAGGCCAACATTCCATTAGCTTTCTTCACTGCCTGTTGTACCTGCACGCCAACTTTCAGTGACCGGTGTACAAGGACACCCAGGTCTCGCTGCACCTCCCCCTTACCGAACCTAACCCCATTGAGATAATAATCTGCCCCCTTGTTTTTGCCGCCAAAGTGGATAACCTCACATTTATCTATATTATACTGCATCTGCCAAGCATCTGCCCACTCACTCAACCTGTCCAGGTCACCCTGCAATCTCCTAATATCCTCTTCACAGTTGACACTGCCACCCAGCTTTGTGTCATCCGCTCCTAATTCCCTCTTCCAAATCATTAATATATGTAGTAAACAGTTGCGGCCCCAGCATCGAGCCTTGCGGCACTCCACTCGCCACTGCCTGCCATTCTGAAAAGGACCCGTTCATTCCTACTCTTTGCTTTCCGGTCTGCCAACCAATTTTCTATCCATGTCAACACCCTACCCCCAATACCATGTGCTCTAATTTTAGTCACCAGTCTCCCGTGCGGGACCTTACCAAAGGCTTTCTGAAAGTCTAGATACACTACATCCACTGGCACCCCTTCATCCATTTTACTTGTCACATCCTCAAAAAATTCCAGAAGATTAGTCAAGCATGATTTCCCTTTCATAAATCCATGTTGACTTGGACTAATCCTTTAACTGCTATCCAAATGCCCCAGTATTACCTCTTTAATAATTGATTCCAGCATCTTTCCCACCACCAAAGTCAGGCTAACTGGTCTGTAATTCCCCGTTTTCTCTCTCACTCCTTTCTTGAAAAGTGGGATAACATTAGCGATCCTCCAATCCACAGGAACTGATCCTGAATCTATTGAACATTGGAAAATGATCACCAATGCGTCCACTATTTCTAGAGCCACCACCCTTAGGACTAGGGGATTTATCATCCTACAGTCCCATTAGCCTACCCAATACTATTTCTCGTCTAATGAAAATCTATTTAAGTTCCTCTACCCCCTTAGATCCTCTGTCCTCCAGTACATCTGGGAGATTGTTTGTGTCCTCCTTAGTGAAGACAGATCGAAGTACCTATTCAACTCTTCTGCCATTTCCTTGTTTCACCCATGTCTGCCTTCAAGGGACCCACATTTGACTTTGCTACTCTTTTTCCCTTAACATATCTAAAGAAGCTTTTACTGTCCTTTATATTCCTGGCCAGCTTCCCCTCATACTTCATCTTTTCAGCCCACATTGCCCGTTTTGTTTCCTTCTGTTGTCCTATGAAAGTTTCCCAATCCTCTGGCTTCCGGCTACTCTTTGCTGTGTTATACATCTTTTCTTTTAGTTTTATTCTATCCCCAACTTCTCTTGTCAGCCACGGTTGCCACCTACTTCCCTTAGAATCGTTCTTCCTTTTTGGAATGAAGCAGGAACGGGATTGATTTTGGATGATCAGCCATGATCATATTGAATGGCGGTGCAGGCTCGAATGGCTGAATGGTCTTACTCCTGCACCTATTTTCTATGTTTCTACATTTCTATGAATCTCCTTTGCCCCCTTTCCAAATTAATAATGTGGTAATCTGCAAACAACACATGTTAAAATTGGAGTTGAGGAGTTTTAAAGGATATAATAATTCCCTTGCTGGTATTCTGCCGAATAATCGGAGAATGTAGACCATTCAATGGTACAACACAGGGATAGGCACTTCAGTCCACAATGCCCATGCCAAACGCCATGCCAAGTAAACTCCTCCTTGCATGTGATCCATATATTTACATTTGCTGGACTTAATTGACCATTGTTGCAGTAGAGCTTGTATAGTCTTGATGGACCAAATGGTTGCCGGCTGAGATGTCGCAATGCCATGATTTCTTCAAAACTGGAAAGTAAAATGTTGTAGATTGTAGAATCTATAAACAATATTAAAGGGCCTGTCCCACTTTCACAACTTAATTCAAAACCTCTGCCGAGTTTAAAGGACCTAAAAAAAAAATTCAAGATCGTGGTAATCTACGAACTCCTAGCACCTTCCACGACTGTTCACGAACTCCTACGAGTACGTCTACGAATTAGCACGACTATTTTGATGCCCTCCTTACGAGTAAAAAGTTGCAATTTCTTTCATCCCGACCATTTTTTCACTCCTGGACATTTCTTATCGGGCTGGAAAAACCGTCCCGACTTCCCTGATGCCACGAGTACCTACTCGTGGCATAACGAGCTGCTACGGTATATCTACGCACTCCGACGGACTAGTTACGAACATTCTGCGAGTTTGGATCAAGTGGAAAACTCGGGAGAATTTGTAAATTACCTCGTGAAAGTGGGACAGGCCCTTTATTAAGATTTCAAAGCATATTACGCCCCACCCAACACAAACACAAGCCTCTTGACAAGTAAAGATTATGCTGGCATTGTCTGCAGGGATGATTTATAACGTTTTGATGTCTGACAGTATAAAAACAAGTTCTGCTGTCGGGAGTGTGGTAGCAGCGGCAGGAAGTTGGTTTTGTGCTGTGGTCGCCTTTCAGACTAAAAGGAACTAAAGCACGTTTTGTGCGTGCATGTGGCATAAGCAGCTTCAGACGTCAGACACAGTGGATGTGGACTGGTGCAAGGAATGCATCTCAGTGTTTAACATAGAAACATAGAAACATAGAAATTAGGTGCAGGAGTAGGCAATTCAGCCCTTCGAGCCTGCACCGCCATTCAATATGATCATGGCTGATCATCCAACTCAGTATCCCGTACCTGCCTTCTCTCCATTCCAACTCACTCTTAAATATAGCCAATGAACTGGCCTCAACTACCCTCTGTGGCAGAGAGTTCCAGAGACTCACCACTCTGTGTGAAAAAAGTCTTTCTCATCTCGGTCTTAAAGGATTTCCCCCTTATCCTTAAGCTGTGACCCTTGTCCTGGACTTCCCCCAACATCGGGAACAATCTTCCTGCATCTAGGAGAGTATAAACCGAGTCTATATAAGACAGTCCTGACATCCCAGGAATCAGTCTGGTGAACCTTCTCTGCACTCCCTCTATGGCAATAATGGGAGACAAAACTGCACGCAATACTCCAGGTGTGGTCTCACCAAGACCCTGTACAACTGAAGTAGATCCTCCCTGCTCCTGTACTCAAATCCTTTTGCTATGAAAGCTAACATACCATTCGCTTTTTTCACTGCCTGCTGCACCTTCACTAACACTGCACACATACGCAATTAACCTTCTAACCTGTACGTCTTTGGGGTGTGGGAGGAAACCGGAGCGCCCGGAGAAAACCCACATGGGCCACGGGGTGAACGTACAAACTCCGTACGGACAAGCACCTGTAGTCAGGATCGAACCCGGGTCTCTGCGGCTGTAAGGCAGCAACTCTCCCGCTGTGCCACTGTGCTGCTTGATGTGGGGGGAGGGAATCACTGCCATATCTAAACAACTTTGCCATGGTAACGCAGCGAGGCAGCAGGTAGTCCAGCTGTCTCCCAGCTGCAACAAACTGAGTTTAACCTGACCTCTGGTGCCGTCTGTGTGGACTGTGCACCTTTCCCCTCTGAGCATTCCTCGGGCTCTCCGGTTTCCTCATACATCCCAAAATGTTTCCTCCACAACCCATCAGTGGGTTACTGTAAACTATCTCAAGGGGAAGCAGGTATATGATTTATGCTCAGTGTATTATTTTTAAGACCTGCAAGATAATTACGATGCATCACCGCTGGAATCCACAAACCTTCTAATACCCGTTGGAGGTGGCGAAAATGTCACCTACAAATGCCTACAACATTTGATAATCCTCCGACATCTTCGCCACCTCCAACGGGATCCCACCACTGGCCACATCTTCCCATCTCCTCCCCTGCCTGCTTTCCGCAGAGACCACTCCCTCCGTAACTCCCTGGTCAATTTGTCCCTTCCCACCCAAACCACCCCCTCCCCCAGTACTTTCCCTTGCAACCGCAGGAAATGCTACACTTTACCTCCCCCCTCGACTACATCCAAGGACCTAAGCAGTCTTTCCAGGTGAGGCAGAGGTTCACCTGCACCTCCTCCAACCTCATCTAGTGCATCCTGTGTTCTAGGTGTCAACTGCCATACAACGGTGAAACCGAGCGCAGGCTTGGCAATCGCTTCGCCCAACACCTCCGCTCAGTTCGCATTAATGAGCCCAATCTCCCGGTGGCTCAGCACTTCAACTCCCCATCCCATTCCGCATCCGACCTTTCTGTCCTGGGCCTCCTACATGGCCAGAGTGAGTCCCACCACAAATTGGAGCAGCAGAACCTCATATTTTGCTTGGGTAGTTTACACCCCAGCGGTATGAACGTTGACTTCTCCAATTTCAGTTAGCCCTTGCTTTCTCCCTCCTTCCCCTGCCCTTCCCAGCTCTCCCACAGCCCACTGTTTCCGCCTCTTCCTTTCTTCTTCCCGCCCCCCGTAGAGAAGAGTAGGCAAAGAGTAGTAGTGAACGGGTCATTTTCAGAATGGCAGGCAGTGGCGAGTGGAGTGCCGTAAGGCTCGGTGTTGGGGCCGCAACTGTTTACCATATATATTAATGATTTGGAAGAGGGAATTAGGAGCAACACTAGCAAGTTTGCGGATGACACAAAGCTGGGTGGCAGTGTGAACTGGGAAGAGGATGTTAGGAGGTTGTAGGGGGACCTGGACAGGTTGAGTGAGTGGGCAGATGCGTGGCAGATGCAGTATAATACAGATAAATGTGAGGTTATCCACTTTGGCGGCAAAAACAAGGGGGCAGATTATTATCTCAATGGGGTTAGGTTAGGTAAGGGGGAGGTGCAGGGAGACCTGGGCGACCTTGTACACCGGTCACTGAAAGTTGGCTTACAGGTACAGCAGGCAGTGAAGAAAGCTAATGGAATGTTGGCCTTCATAACAAGAGGATTTCAGTATAGGAGTAAAGAGGTTCTTCTGCAGTTGCATAGGGCTCTGGTGAGACCACATCTGGAGTATTGTGTACAGTTTTGGTCTCCTAATTTGAGGAAGCACATCCTTGTGATTGAGGCAGTGCAGCGTAGGCTCACGAGATTGATCCCTGGGATGGCGGGACTGTCATATGAGGAAAGATTGAAAAGACTAGGCTTGTATTCACTGGAGTTTAGAAGGATGAGGGGGATCTTATAGAAACATATAAAATTATAAAAGGACTGGACAAGCTGGATGCAGGAAAAATGTTGCCAAAGTTGGGAGAGTCCAGAACCAGTGGCCACAGTCTTAGAATAAAGGGAGGTAATTTAAGACTGAGGTGAGAAAAAAACGTTTTCACCCCAGAGAGTTGTGAATTTATAGAATTCCCTGCCACAGAGGGCAGTGGAGGCCAAGTCACTGGGTGGATTTAAGAGAGAGTTAGATAGAGCTCTAGGGGCTAGTGGAGTCAAGGGATATGGGGAGATGGGGAGAAGGCAGGCACGGGTTATTGAGTGGGGACGATCAGCCATGAACACAATGAATGGCGGTGCTGGCTCGATGGGCTGAATGGCCTCCTCCTGCACCTATTTTCTATGTTTATTTTTGAATTTGACATCCATTTTAGATTTTGAATCCCACTTAGACCAAAGGTTTTATCTTGCGTTAAATTGTGACCTCTCAGGTATCTTTCCAAGCTAAATTATCCACTTCAATCCTATTTTCACGTAATTTTACAGGTGTTTTAACATCAAAGCTCTTTAGTGTGGTCTGCTGGCTATAAATTTAATCCTATGGTGTCAGAATAGTAAAAGGGCTGTCCCACTTTCACAACCTAATTCACGACCTCTGCCGAGTTTGCCCTTGACTCACACTCGCAGCATGGTCGTCACAAAGTCGTAGGAGGTCATAGGTAGGTCGTAGGAGGTCGTGATGCTAATCGTAGGTACTCATGGCATCAATAGGTCGGGGCGTTTTTCTATCATGATGAAAAATGTCCACGAGTAAAAAAGGTTGTGAATTAGGTCGTGAAAGTGAGACAGGCCCTTTTGAGTCTAAACTATCGCAAAACCAATCTTAGAGGTGAAGGCAAGCACGTCTAGCTTGCCTTCGGAACCAGTCTGAAGAAGAGTCTTGACCCGAAACATCACCTATTCCTTTTCTAAGTTACTCCAGCTTTTTGTGTCCATCTTTAACTTGCACTACTATATGGGTACATTAATCCCGGCAAAGGGCAGCTCCATTTTGATGTGTGGAGGAAGGAACTGCAGATGCTGGTTTAAACTGAAGGTAAACACAAAATGCTGGAGTAACGCTGCGGGTCAGGCAGCATCTCTGGAGCGAAGGAATTGGTGACATTTCGGGTCGAGACTCTTCTTAATTTGGATGCGATCAGCTCTGATATTCGGTCATCCAAGGAAACAGGCGAAACGCACATCTGTTTTAAAGATGCTTTATATTATTCTAATGCAGTTGCGTTACCAAAGCAAGTCAAATGCGTAACAGTTATTACTCACTAAATACCACAGTAAAGCTGGTGTTGTATAAGATAACCGCCACTTAAAACTAACATCCTTGTGAACAGCATTGAGCCCAAATTGTTGTTATGCATCCATTTACCAAGCTGTTGGTCGTCCAAAGGCTAAACCAGATGCTTAGCAACTGTTGGCAGTATTTCCCTTGGCACGAGGTAAAATGTAAATGATAGATTAGATGTAGATAAATTGTTTCCCTAATACAATAGCCATCACAAAGAGACAGAGCCAGCCTACGCTGCTGAACCTTGTCAAAATCCATATAACATTAACTACTGTGCCTTCATCAATCTTTTGGGCCCCATCTTCATGAGACACCATCTCCCACATACAAAACCGTGCTGACTAACTCCAACCAGCCCTTGTCCATCTAAATGCATGTGCATCTTCTCCCTCAGAAGTAACTGCAGATGCTGGTTTAAATCCAAGATAGACACAAAAAGCTGGAGTAACTTGGCGGGACAGGCAGCATCTCAGGAGAAAAGGAATAGGCCCAGAATACTTTATAGTAACTTTCTAACCATACTGGCCAGGTCCGGGTGATTTGTCGACCTTCATACACGTTGGGACATTCAGCATAGGGTTGCCAACTGTCCCATATTAGCCAGGACATCCCATATATTGGTTGGTCCCATACGAGACCGCCTTTTTGCCGTATTTGACTGCTACTACTCAGTTCGAGGGGATTGTCGGGTTGGAGCAGCGCGTCCGGCCCCACCTCACCCGTCCCGACGTAGTGCAGCCCATGGAGTGCAGCAGCAGCAGCGCCTCGCCCGTGGCCCCGTCGGTCGGCAGCCCGGCCAGCTGTCCGAACTTCGGACCTTCGCTTACCGCCGACACCACCGCCCCTCCTTCTCATGGCCGATCATCGGTTCATGAGTTGGATGGGGTGCCGGACCTTGCGTGCGACGTCGCGCGGCCCGGGCCAAAGTTCCTCAGCTGGCCCGCCGGCTGGGCTTTTTGTGCAGTCCAGCACCAGTGCCAACTCATCATTCACCCAGCCACGGACGAGTCGGTCAACGAATTGCCGTCGGGAATTTGTCCCTTATTTTGACCTTTTGTCTCTTATTTGGGAGTGAGAAAGTTGGCAACCCTAGTTCAGCACCTCCTTGACCGTGATACTGGCTGCCCTTCATACTGCCTCACTTTCTCCTTGAAAAACAGAGGAGAAATGTTTGAGGACTTTGGCCCATCTCCTGAACTTGATCGCTTTGATTCCTTAGGGGCCCCATTCCCGCTCAGCCCACACTTATTCTAAACTGCCAGAGCTATCTCCTCTCCTGATTTCCTTTTCTAACGTTTGCTAAACTCCTCCAGGGATATACTTGATCCCACCTGTCCCGGATGTTCCTTTTCCTTCAAACAACCTGCTTCTGGCAACCTGAATGTGTTCTTGTCTTATACCCTCAAAGTTGGTCTTGCCCTGTCTCCATCCAAGACTACCTTACACCTAATAGAACAGTGGTCGCTGGTCCCAAAAGGCTCACGCGCGAACACTTCATCCACTTGCCCCTCCCAATTTCCTCAGACTTGATGAAGTGTTGCCCTCTCCCGTGTGAGGCCCTCTGCATATTGCGTGAGGAAACTTTCCTGAACACATTTGACAAATTCTGCCCTGTCTAAACCTTTTGCACTGTGACACTACCAATCAATATTGGGAAAGTTAAAATCCCCCACTACGACCATCTTATTCTTCCTGCAGTAGCCTGCGATCCCCTAACATATGGTGCAACACATCCCTCTTCCCCCTCCCCGTGTCTCTTCTCCCCGATGATCTTTCTTCTGGCTTTGCAATTTGTGCATCTTCGGTCATAAGGTCATAAGTAATAAGAGCAGACTTAGGCCATTCGGCCCATCAAGTCTACTCCGCCATTCAATCATGACTGATCTATCTCTCCCTCCCAACCCCATTTTCCTGCCTGCTCCCCATGGCCCCTGACACCCGTACTAATCAAGAATCTATCTATCTCTGCCTTAAAAATGTCCATTGACTTGGCCTCCACAGCCTTCAGTGGCAATGAATTCCACAGATTCACCATCATCTTACTAAATAAATTTATCCTCATCCCCTTCCTAAATGAACGTCCTTTATTTCTGAGGCTATGACCTCTAGTCCTAGACTCTCCCGCTAGTGGAAACATCCTCCCCACATCCACTCTACCCAGGCCTTTCACTCTCCTTATCTCACATTTTGTCTTTTTACCTCTGGCCTTTGTCCAACCGTCTGACATACAAATACCCCAGTCACCTGTATCCTCTTATCACTTGCCTGTCTTTGTCTTGCACCCAGCAGGATAAACTCAGCTCTCTTCCAGCTTTCTCTCCCCCACACCCCACCCCACATCACAATCAAGGGTCCCTAGCCAAAACGTTGCCTATCCATGTTCTCCATAGATACTGCCTGGCCCATTGAGTTACTCCAGTACTTTGAGCCTTTATTCATAAAAAAGCATCTGCAGATCCTTGGGTTTCCAAGTTTACTGTCTTATGCTGCCCTCTGCTGTCGCTATTGTGCAATATTCTCAGTCACCATTCTAACCTAGTTTGAGAAACGCTCCTCTTAGCAGTGTTGGCCACGGTGGAGCAGCGGTAGAGTTGCTGCCTTACAGCGCTTGCAGCGTCGAAGACCCTCTGAACACCCAGGTGCTGTCTGTACGGAGCCTGTATGTTCTCCCCGTGGCCGCATGCGGTTTCTCCGAGATCTTCCCACACTCCAAAGACTTTGTAGATTTGTAGGTTAATTGGCTTGATGTATGTGTAAATTGTCCCTAGTTTGTGTAGGGTGGTGTTAATCTGCGGGGATCGCTGGTCAGTATGGACTCGGTGGGCCGAAGGGCCTGTTTCCGTGCTGTATCTATAAACTAAACACTGCATTCTAAAAATTGGTTGGCGCGACGTGACGCGCGCATGGCGTGCGGTGAGGCCTGGTGGCGTATGCAGTGACGCGCGTTAACACGCGATGCCCAAAATCCCCGCGCGCCACCTGCGTGACGAATCCCATGCGCACGCTGACATACTGACGGCGTACGCTGATGTACTGACGGCGTACATGTAGCACGTGGTGGCTCATGGTTACGCTCGGTGACGCACGAACATTGCCTATGCTGATTTATTATGCGTCACCGTGCATCAACATCCGTAACCATGCACCGCACGTAAGCCGTCGGCGTGCCATTTGCGCGTTATTTGAGCGCCCCACCACGTGACCTCCCGGGTATAAAGTGCGTGTAGTTTTGAAAATTGCTGCAGCACAACAGAATATTGTAGGCATAGATACAAAACAGATCAGTGTGTCCATATAGCATAGAATATATATATATATATATATATACATAAATAAACAGATAAAGTGCAATAGGCTGTTATAGTTCAGAGTTTGTTTGAAGTTGAGTTTAATAGCCTGATGGCTTTGGGGAAGAAGCTGTTCCTGAACCTGAATGCTGCAGATTTCAGGCTCCTGTACCTTCTACCTGATGGCTGCAGAGAGATGAGTGTGTGGCCAGGATGGTGTGGGTCCTTGATGATGCTGGCAGCCTTTTTGAGGCAGCGACTGCGATAGATCCCCTCGATGGTCGGGAGGTCAGAGCCGATGATGGACTGGGCAGTGTTTACAAATTTTTGCAGCCTTTTTCGCTCCTGGGCCCTCAAGTTGCCGTACCAAGCCACGATGCAACCGGTCAGCGTGCTCTCTGCTGTGCACCTGTAGAAGTTCAAGAGAGTCCTCCTTGACAGACCGACTCTCCGTAATCTTCTCAGGAAGTAGAGGCGCTGATGTGCCTTCTTTATGATTGCATCAGTGTTCTGGGACCAGGAGAGATCTTCGGAAATATGCATGCCCAGGAATTTGAAGTTCTTGATGCTTTCTATCATCCCGTTGATATAAACGGGACTGTGGGTCCCCTTCCGAAGTCCACAATCAGTTCCTTGGTTTTGCTGGTGTTGAGGACCAGGTTATTGTGCTAGCATCAATCGGTCGATCTCACTTCTATACTCTGACTCGTCCATTACCTAAGTCCTCTGGTAACTCCTTTGCCCTCCTTCCAACAAATCTCCCATTCCTGTGTCCCCCATTTATTCACCCTACTTTTGCCCCCTCTCCCAACTGCCCTTCCGTACAGATCCCCTTCCACACATATCCCATTCCACATATATCCCTCCCACCGGCTTTACCTTTCACTCCCCCACTTCTTCCTTCTCCTCTTCCTTGTTTCCTTTTTGTATTTTGTATCATTTGCTAGACATTGTCCTGCTCCCACCTCTCTTTTCCATCTTTCTTTCCTTACTCCAAATAGGCTGACCTGAAACATCAGGGATAACTCCGCTATCCCTAAGAGCTCTATATGGGATATGGAGAGAAGGCAGGAATGTGGTACTGCTTGTGGATGATCAGCCATGATCACATTGAATGGCAGTGTAGGCTCGAAGGGCCGAATGGCCTACTCCTGCACCTATTGTCTATAGTCTATCATCTGTCCAATCCCTCCACTGATGCTGCCTGGCCTACTAAATTCTTCCAGCACTTTGTGTTTTGCACAAGGTTCAAACACTTGCAGTTCCTTATGTTCACATTTTTATTATTTCCCTTTGGTATCAGTGATTTTCAGTTCAATATATTTGTGCCAGAAATCCTTTCAATGAGTCCTCAGTGTCGATTTAAATGTGCTTTTTGTCACACAGTGGAGGAATTCCTTTAACATTGCTTTTGCTCTTTGCTTTTAAGAACAACCGCAAAATTCTGACGAAATGGAGCAATTGTATAAATCGTTGGAGCAAGCAAGTCTTTCTCCGATTGGAGCACATCGAGCGTCAACAAAGAGGGATTTCAGGCGATCCTTTATAAAGCGCAGTAAAAATCCTGTTGTCAATGAAAGACTGCACAAATTCAGAACATTGAACAGTACGTTAAAGGTATGTCAGGGTCTATTTTTACGTCTGGTGATAAAACAACATTTCTTTTAATATGCACTACAAAATTATCTGCATGGGCAAACTGTTGAAAAATAGCATAAAGCATGGAGCTTCTGTTGAGGTGCAATTTACAGTTAGATGAATCCCAGGTGACATGACAGTATTGAAACCAACAATACAAAATCCAAAGATAGGCACAAAAAGATGGAATAACTCAGCAGGTCAGACAACATCTCTGGAGAAAAGGAACAGGTGACGTTTCAGGTCTTGAACCAACACATCACCTATTCCTTCTCTCCATAGATGCTGTCTGTCCCGCTTTTTACATCCATCTTTGGTTTAAACCAGCATCTGCAGTTCCTTCCCACACAATGCAAAATCAGTTTAGACCAGAAAACCCACAGCTGCTACAAAAGAGCTTCTAAATGCTGCATAGTGCGGGCCATTAAGGCCAAGGTATACAATTGCAATAGAAGGAAGTATTGCAGACTGTATTCTGTTAAGCCAGGGTAGAACACAGAGGCCCTCGGGAAATTCAATGGTTTTATCTTCAGGTTTTTTCTGATCTATAAATGAGTCAAGAATATAGTTTTACTTTGTCAAGCTCCAGGTCCATGTGCAATGTAGAAGATAGTTACAATTATTTAATTATTGAATACGCTGCTGCAAGTGACTGCTGTGCATGTGGGCTGAAGGTACATTGTGTTCAGATTTAGCAGGGGAAACAACACACTTAAAGTTTGTCTTGAATTCAAAAGAACACAACTCCTCTTGTCAGTAGAGTTCTGAACATTTTCCTTAGGAACAACATTTACCCATGAAGCAGAGAGGTGCTGAACCATATCAATGTCATAAGGGATAGGAGTAGAATTAGGCCATTCGGCCCATCAAGTTTATTCCCCCATTCAATCTATCCTTTTCCTCCTAACCCCATTCTCCTGCCTTCACCCCATAACCTCTGACACCTGTACTAATCAAGAGTCTATCTATCTCAGACTTCCATTGACTTGGCCTCCACAGCCTTCTGTGGCAAAGAATTCCACAGATTCACCGCCCTCTGACTAAATGTTCTTCAATACAAGTTATCCAACTACAAAACATACTAGGGAACAATATAACTTTGGGCGGCACAGTGGCACAGTGGTAGAGCTACTGCCTTACAGCGCCAGAGACCCGGGTCCTGACCATCGTTTGCAGACATTAGGTGACGGTTACAATAGTCAACCTGCGGAGAGTGGTTCATGAGTTAACAGCAAGCAGATGCTGAGAGCCTTGCACATGGTCACATACCTGTGGGATTATAAGGAACTGTTTAGGGGTTTGGTTTGATCTATTCATGTTCCAAGCCAATAAGATGATAATTTTATTAACTCACCACCGGCAATGAAATGGCCCCAAGGTTTGGGATCAACAATATTTTCCTTGATCATCTTGGTTTTATTGAGTGTTCTTTCTGCTTGTTGAAATAATTTAGCCAACGAATCCATTCACAGCAGAGGAAAAGATTGGATGAGTTCGGCAGATTTCGTAGGGAATCACCCCATAACCACCCTCCGATTTCCAATGCAATTTTGTCTTCCTCACCACAATCCAGTGCTATGAAATATGGCAGAGCTCATTGTTTGAACTCCTGGCCTCTTGCTGAACCTCGGGTTCATGAGCAGTTCTGGATTATAAAGAGCCGAGGGCAGATTTGCTTTGCATCCAGTGTTCAGCTTTTGCTGCATACTGGAGACAAAGTTACCATTGTGGGCCGGATATCAAATAATGATGAGAGGGTGTTCAGGAAGGAGATTGACAACCTTGTGTTAAAGAAAGAACTGCATATGCTGGAGAATCGAGGGTTACACAAAAGGTTGGAGAAACTCAATGGGTGCAGCAGCATCTAAGGAGCGAAGGAGATAGGCGACGTTTCGGGTCGAGACCCTTCTTCAGACTGGTCAGGGATCAGGGAAACGAGAGATATAGACGGTGATGTGGAGAGATAAAGAACAATGAATGAAAGATATGCAAAAAAGTATCGATGATAAAGGGAACAAGCCATTGTAAGCTGTTTGTGGTGTGAAAATGAGAAGCTAGTGCGACTAGGGTGGGGGAGGGAGATAGAGATAGAGGGAATGCCAGGGCCCGAGGACTGAGGGAGAGGTGGGAAGGGGAGGAGACAGCAGGGGTTAACAGAATTGAGAAAATTCAAATGTTCAAGCCCAAAGGATGCAGACTCCCCAAGCGGAATATGAGGTGCTGTTCCTCCAACTTGCGGTGTTGCTCACTCTGGCCGTGGAGGAGGCCCAGGACCGAGAGGTCGGATACGGAATGGGAGGGGGAGTTGAAGTGCTGAGCCACCAGGAGGTCGGGTTGGTTTTTCGGACCGAGCGGAGGTGTTCGGCGAAGCGATCGCCAAGCCTCCGCTTGGTCTCACCGATATAGATCATCTGGCATCTGGAGCAGCGGATGCAGTAGATGAGGTTGGAGGAGGTGCAGGTGAACCTCTGTCGGACCTGGAAGGACTGCTTGGGTCCCTGAAAGGAGTGGAGGGGGGAGGTGAAGGGACAAGTGTTGCATTTCTTGCGGTTGCAAGGGAAAGTGCCCGGGGAAGGGGGAGAGCGGGAGGGGAGGGAAGAATTGACAAGGGAGTTGCGGAGGGAGCGATCTTTGCGGAAGGCAGACAGGGGGGGGAGATGGGAAGATGTGGCGGGTGGAGGGGTCACGTTGGAGGTGGCGAAACTGGCGGAGGACTATGTGTTGTATTTGCCGGCTGGTGGGGTGAAAGGTGAGGACCAGGGGGACTCTGCCCTGTTTGCGAGTGGGGGAATGGGGAGCGAGAGCAGTGTTGCGGGGTATGGAGGAGACCCTGGTGCCTCATCTATAGTGGGGGAGGGGAATCCCCGTTCTCTGAAGAATGAGGCCATTTGTGATGACCTGGTGTGGAACACCTCATCCTGGGAGCAGATGCGGCGTAGACGGAGGAATTGGAAATAGGGGATGGAGTCCTTACAGGAAGCAGGGTGGGAGGAAGAGTAGTCCAGATAGCTGTGGGATTCAGTGGGTTTGTAGTGGATGTCGGTCAGGAGCGTATCACCTGCAATAGAGATGGTGAGGTCAAGGAATGGTAGGGAAATGTCGGAAATGGTCCAAGTGTATTTGAGTGCCGGATGGAAGTTGGTGGTGAAATGGATGAAGTCAGTCAGTTGTGTGTGGGTGCAGGAGGTGACACCAAAGCAGTCGTCGATGTAACGGAGGTAGAGGTCGGGGATGGGGCCCTGGTACGCCGGGAACAAGGATTGTTCGACGTACCCGACAAAGAGGCAAGCGTAGCTGGGGCCCATGCGTGTGCCCATAGCTACGCCTTGTATTTGGAGGAAATGGGAGGAATCAAAAGAGAAGTTATTGAGGGTAAGGACCAACTCCGCTAGGCGGAGGAGGGTGTCAGTGGACGGGTATGTGTTGCTCCTCTGGTCGAGGAAGAACTGGAGGGCTTTGAGACCGTCCTGGTGGGGGATGGAGGTGTAGAGTGACTGGACGTCCATGGTAAAGATGAGAGGATGGGGGCCTGGAGAATGGAATGCGTGGAGCCGACGGAGAGTGTCTGAGTTGTCTTGAACATAGGTGGGGAGGGATTTAACAAAGGGGGATAGGATGGCGTCAAGGTACGTGGAAATGTGTTCGGTGGGGCACGAACAGGCAGAGACAATGGGTCTGCCAGGGCAGCCGGGTTTGTGGATTTTGGGGAGAAGGTAAAATCGGGCCGTGCAGGGCTGGGAAACGATGAGGTCGGAGGCTCGGGGGGGTAGGGAGCCGGAGCTGATGAAATCGGTTATGGTGCTCGAGATGGTGGCCTGGTGTTCGTCAGTGGAGTCAAGGTCCAGGGGTAAGTAGGAGGAGGTGTCCGAGAGTTGGCGCGCGGCCTCCGCTTTGTAGAGATCGACGCGCCAGACTACCACGGCACCTCCCTTGTTGGCGGGTTTGATAACCCAGTCTGGGTTGTTACGGAGTGAGTCGATGGCAGTACGTTCGGGGCTGGAGAGATTGGAGTGAGACAGGGGAGTGGAGAAGTTGAGGCGGTTGATGTCCCGATGGCAGCTCTGGATAAATAGTTCTAGAGCCGGAAAGCTACGAGGGGGGGGTCCAAGTGGAGGGGGGAGACAACCACCTTTCTCTCAACGTCACCAAGACAAAGGAGCTAGTGATCGACTTCAGGTACACATACCCCAGTTTGCATTGACCGTGCCGGAACAGAGATGGTCGAAACCTTCAAATTCCTAGGAGTCAATATCGCCAACAACTTCTCCTGGACCACCCATATAGAAGCAACGACCAAGAAAGCACACCGACGCCTCTACTTCCTTAAAACTCTTTAGGCACGTTCCCTACAACTCTCACCAGCTTCTACAAATGCTCCGTAGAAAGCATTCTATCAGGATGCATCACAGCTTGGTTTGGGAACAGCTCCAGCCAAGACCGCAAGAAATTGAAGAAATTGTGGACACAGCCCAGACCGTCACAAAGCAATTCCTTTCTATTGACTCCATTTACACCTCGCGCTGCCTCGGCAAGGCCAGCAGCGTAATCAAGGGCGAGTCGCACCCTGGCCACTCCCTCTTCTCCCCTCTCCCATCAGGCAAAAGGTATAGAAGTGTGAAAACGCACACCTCCAGATTCAGGGACAGTTTCTTCCCAGCTGTTATCAGGCAACTGCACCGTCCTACCAAAACCAGAGATCAGTCCTGAACTACTGTCTACCTCATTGGACCATCTTTGATTGGACTTTACTGGCTTTATCTTACATTAAACGTTGTTCACGTTGCTCCCTTCATCGTGTATCTGCACGCTGTAAATGATTGTAATCATGTGTTGTCTTTCCGTGGTTAGAGTGAAAAGATTTTGTCGGTTGCTATCTCGGTACATGTGACAATAAACAAAACTAAAGTGTCAACTCCACTCAACTGTGTGAGATGGTTACCATTCGTTAAGAAGATTGACCAAAACGGTTTAATTTATTGTCATGCGTACAGAGGAACGGTAAAAATGTTTTTGTTGCGTGCTAACCAGTCAGCGGAAAGACAATACGTGATTACGATCAATCCATTTACAGTGTATAGCTATCACAGTTAAAGCAAGGTCTTAAGTGATAGGAGTAGAATTAGGCCATTCGGCCCATCAAGTCTACTTGGCCATTCAATCATCTTTCAATCTCTCCCTCCTAACTCCATTCTCCCCATAACCTCTGATATTTGTACTGATCAAGAATCAAGAATCTATCTCTCTCCGTTGCTGTGGGAATAGGGATTTAAGAGTATGAAGCGATGGTAAGATGAGTTTGTCGATCTACTTCTGTGGCTAGCACGCAAATAGTCGTCTGGGTTGGGCTCCATCTTGGAAGAAATGCGGCCTTGTTTTTGGGCACCAGAGGCCCAGCTGCCAATCATAGACATGTCGCGTCATTAAAGAACCAAGGAGTGAATAGTTCCAAAAACACTGATCCCGACATGACTCTGGAACTGGCATTGAAGCTAAATGTGGGCTGCAGATTAGATCAAGTACAATCTAGCCCAATCTTTCACAAGGTGGAGCCCAAGTCTGTAAAATTATCTATCCCGCTGCATGTTGAAAATGAGGCAGAGCAGCATGTGCAGCGTTGCAGATTATGCTCCTCTCGCTCTAAATAATGAATGAAGCGTTGCTGCTTCCACACCACTAGAACTTAGTTTAGAGATACAGCGCAGAAACAGGTCCTTCGGCCCACCGAGTCCGCACCGACCAATGATCCCCGCACGTTAACACTATTCTACACACACTAGGGACAATTTACATTTATATCAAACCAATTAACTTACAAACCTGTACGCCTTTGGAGTGTGGGAGGAAACCGAAGATCTCAGAGAAAACCCTCACGGTCACGGGGAGAACGTAAAAACTCCGTACAGACAGAACCCGTAGTCAGGATCGCTCTAAAGGCAACAACTCAGCACGTACATATTATACTTAACAATGAGAATTGCTGACATGCATGAAGAATTGTTTACGAGAGAACAGCAGATGATGGAACAATCAAAGGAAGACTAAAATGCTGGAGAAACTCAGCGGGTGAGACATCACCTATGGAGCGAAGGAAATAGGTGACGTTTCGGGTCGAGACCCTTCTTCAGAGTGATGTTGGGGGGGGCGGGAAGTAGAAAGGAAGAGGCGGAGACAGTAGGCTGTGGGAGAGCTGGGAAGGGGAGGGGAAAGAGGGAGAAAGCAAGGTCTAAAGGTGTTGTGTATTTGGATGCTTGGAACTCACTTAAAAGAACACTCAGATACGGGAGTAAACTAACAAGCTTCTTTATTCCAGGACACCACCTTGAGTCTCCCCCAGCGCATGCATCCCCTCGCAAAGGACATAACATATGCTAATTATATTACATACATCACACTGCTCCCCCTTTAACTTGGAGGCAGGTAACACCATTTATATAATATAAACCACACTGCTCCCCCTTTAGCTTAGAGGTGAATAACACCATTTCTATTACATTAAATATAATTGATTAACACATTGTTGAAAAATTATATTATTACAGTCATCTTACATTACATCCTCATAACTGTAATAATCGTATCTAAACTTAGCACTTATAATTTTTCATTCCACTCATCTTCCTTAAACCAAAGACATTACCCCTTCCTTTATGTGTTATCATTTTCCGTTCCTTTATGTGTAAATTGGGAACACTTTCTAATCGCTCTGGCTCTGCCTGTATCTCTTCCCTTTTAAATGTCCTAATCTAATTTGCAAATTTCTTCCTGTTTCTGATATTCTGCGTTTCATTTTCCGGTTCATGTATTTGCTTTGTTTTCCTCTTTGTAGGTGGGATTTGACCCATGGCTGCATGTTTTCGTTCTATAGCAGCTACCTCCGTTGCTCAATTTCCTGCCGCTGCGTATTTATCTGCTTGTGTTGTTCAAAGACATTCTGCAATGCATAACCATTTGTCCATTGCTCAGTGAAGGAGGCTCCATGCTGGACTATAGTGAAGTATCCTAATCGCAATCGGTCCTGCATACTTTTGTCTCGACTGACAAGCCTCTCTTCTTTAGACTTTTCTATTAACAGGTTTTTGGTCATTGTCACACATTTATTTAACTGTTCTTTGTATCGTTTAAACCTTTTTTGTTGTTCATCTATTTGTCTTCTTAAAAAGTAAGATTAAATGAGAACTTACCAGTTTGAAGTTTGATCTTTATTTTATGAGGAGTTACGTTGAGGGATTACGTGAAGACCCCGCAGGCACGCATGTGCGACATTCTTCAAAGCATCGGTGTGAAATCACAGTTAACAGAAGTTGACTAAATATAGTAAGATAAGAGAACTAGAATACTAGTTGACCTTTATAATAGAGGGTTGGGAGTGGAGGGCACGTAATCCCTCAACATAACTCCTCATAAAATAAAGATCAAACTTCAAACTGGTAAGTTCTTATTTAATCTTACTATTTTACTTCAAAGTCACGTTAGTGACTACGTGAAGATTTCAAAGCTCTGTGATTTCATGCCGTGGAACGAGTCCATGCTCACACACTGCCACAATGACCAATGGAGGAAGTATGTTAATGTATTCAGACATGAATCGGTTGCTGAAAAACAATGATGCACTTATTAACAAATAATAATAACCCCTAATTCGGGGTAAAATCATATTACAAAATTCAAAATCGTGTCTGCAAATGTCTCAGGTCTGGCAACGGGTTTATTGTAAAACCATTGAAAAGTTCTTTCGTTAGACCGTTGCAAGGATGTGGTCCATGGGAACTTGCTGCCGATGTAGCTGCAGCCCTGGTGGAATGAGATTTTAAAACATCAGTGTCCACCCCTGCTGCACCTAATACCTGTCTAAGCCATCTTGAAATGGTCTTCACGGTCACTCTTTTATGAGGACATTTATGACTTATTAATAAAGCCATTTCTATGCCTCTTAGGCTTTTGGTGACCTCTAGGTAATGTAATAGATGGGTCACTAAACACAGACGAAGGTCTATGGGGTATGCCAGGAACTCCAATTTGAGGCCAGATGATCCAGGCCTGTTTTGTTTAAGTAACTCAAAAATATAGAACGTTATTTTATTCTTGGATGTTACCATAGCGTCCAGTCTTAATTTGTGCAGAGACTGGACCTGTTGTGCCGTTACTAGTGCCATAAGCATCACCATTTTATATGTTAGTTTCGCTAGTGTTAGGGACGTTGCTGGTGCCCAATCCCTGAGCAGGGTTAAGACAATACCAATATCCCAGGTCTGGGGGTACCTTGGCCTGGGGGGGTTAGAGTTGAAGTTCATTAGTTTTGATACTAGAGGGGGAGATCCAACCCCGTGGTGTCCTAAATTCTGTCCCAGGTATGATGATAGGGCACTCCTAGCACAGTTAATGGCACTGTACCTCAAGCCTTCATCAAAGTGTAGGCTCGCCAAGAATTCCAGCACATTCGTTATAGTAGCCATATGGTAAATGACGTTCACCCTGGTACAGAATATCTCCCATTTTCTGATATATGAGAGGTATTGTTTCCTGGTGGACTCTCTGCAATCTGCCGTGATGATGTCCATAGTTCGATATATCTGCCGTGATGATGTCCATAGTGATGATTTCCAGGAGTGGTCTTTTTAGGTCCTGTAAATCAACAGATGTATTCTGTCATGGCATGGGTGACGTTCGCCTGTTACAGGATGAACCAATAAACTCGGACGTTTGGAGATGGGCTTACATATTTCTGAGACCATGTCGAGAACCACAGGAAACCATGGCTGAGTAGGCCAGTCGGGTACTACCAAGATACCTGACGCGGAGTCTTGTTGTATTTTCCGCAAGACCCGACTGATGAGGCAGAAGGTGGGAAATGCATAGAAAAACAATTCCCCCCAGTGCAGCGAGAATGCGCCCATCGCCACTGCCCCAGAGTCTGGTTCCCATGCAACATATGTTGGTAACTGGTGATTAAGACTGTATGCGAATAGATCAATATCTGATGTTCCATACCGAGCTACAATGTCGATAAATACTTGGTGGTCCAACATCCATTCGGTGTTGTCATTTCCATTAGGCAGCGCTTTGTACTGCCAGAGCTGCCCCATCCAGTTAAATTTCAGATATTTGCAGTGATCCTTCTCTATTGGTACTGAATAGTATGCATCTTTTAGATCGATGCAAGCCATGAAGTATCTATTGGAAACTAATTGTTTGGCAGAAACAAAAGTTTCCATTTTGAAGTGTGTATACCGCACAAAAGTATTCAGCTGTGTCAAATCAATGATGATGAGACATCCACCATCTTTTTTGTTTTTTTGTAAAAATATTTGACACAAACTCCAGAGATTCGTGTTTGGATTTCTCAATTACTCCTTTTGTATGTAACCTCAAAAGTTCTGCATTATCTTCCAGTGTTTCTTTTTGTGAAAGCACGAACGTTCGGCAAGGTGCATGCTGAACCGGAGAGAGGAGTTTGTGGATGAATTCAATGTTGTATCCCTGGATACTATGCAGTATAAAAGGATCAGAAGTTATGGAACTCCGTGCACTCCAAAACAAGTGTAACCTTCCCCCAACTTGTGAAGAACTTACACATCTTATGTTCCGGAAGAAACCAGACCCACCTACCTCCATGGTTACCGGTGGTGCTGTATTTATTTCTTTCGTCCTTGTCTCCTGGGAGGTTGAGGCACTGGGGTGTGGGGTTGGCGCATCTTCCACGAAGGCCGTTCTGGGCCTTGGTCTAAAAAAGACCTTTGTCCTGAATGTACGGCCTTGGAACTTTCACCAGCTGCTGTTCTTTCATTGTAGTATCGCTGGTGGATGCGTCGGGGTGCTGCCGCCAAAGTTGCGAGGTTTTGGCAGTGGACGGCGCTTTCATTAGCCCGACGGCTTTTGCCTCCTCGTCGAGGTCTTTAACCTGCTTCGGCAAACCTGTCCCCGAACAGTAAAGCGCTGCTGGTCTTGCACAACCCTGTGAATTTGCGGTTCAAGGCAGGCCGGATCACACTCTTCCTAAAGCAGTTTATTTCAAACTCTGAGTTGCAGAAGAGTGCCAGAGCATCTTGTTGTTCCTCCGTCATGACCTTGCCATCAACTGATCTGGCAAATGCCATTATACCCGAGGCCAGAAGTTTGAAGATCTTATGTACCTTGATCTCTTGGGTTCTGATGCCAACTTCGATGTTTCCCCAGATTGGGTTGTTCACCGCAGGAACATTGAGAGAAACACAGTTCTCTGGTGCTAAGTATTTAACAGCTGTGTCACTGCGGCTGGTTGGTGGTGAGGTAGTTGATGCTGGCTGCCAGCTGCGGCTGTAACGGCTGTCCCTTTTGTGAAGGCATCGCAAATTTGGAGACCATGCCGAGCAGCTCCTGTTGTTCCTGCTCCCCTAGCACGCTGGAAGTGTCCTCAGCCAACCCCGCTTTCTCTGCTCACGGTCGTCTCCTGCGACCGGGCTTTCTCCGCTCACGGCCGTCTCTCACGGATGACTCTGTTCCCGGCCGGGCTGACTCCGTTTTCGTCGGTGGCTTCTCCGGACCTGTCCGTGACCTGTCCGTGGCCTACATGGTACACGGCCCTGGAACTCGCCAGAAGTCGGTGGCGGCTGCTGGGCCTCTTCTGCCCCTTTGCTGTGGCTGCACGGCCTTGGAAAGCGTTCCAGGTAAGTTGACACCGTCGCTGTCCTGCTGGTTAGGCTTCCAGCTTTCGGCTGCGGTCTTCAGTGACACTTACTTACTGCCCCACTTGTTTTCACTTGTACCCCTCTTGCTTCCCATTCTGACCTTTCTTTTCTTTGCTGCCAATTCAAAACCATTTGGCGCCAAATCTTTTTCCTTGGTGCCGTTCCACTTTGTTTCCAAACACAACCTCTTCTTCTTAACTTTTCTTTTTATTGTTAGCCCTTCTTCATTGTTCTTTTATCCTCGTCGCCAATTGTTGTGTATTTGGGTGCTTGGAACTCACTTAAAATAACACTCGGATACGGGAGTAATCTAACAAGCTTCTTTATTCCAGGACGCCACCTTGAGTCTCTCCCAGCGCATTCGTCCCCTCGCACAAGACATAACATATGCTAATTATATCACATACATCACACTGCTCCCCCTTTAACTTGGAGGCAGGTAACACCTTTTATATAATATGCACCACAAACGGGTCTGGGTTTCGACGTGGTCGTGGAGGGAAGGAGGAATCACAGAGAGGGGGGAAATGAGAGAGCAGGAGAACTTCAAAGTAGACATAAATCTCTTGAAGAGATTTTGCAGTGGAGAAGATGTAATGTTTACGAAAGAACTGCAGATGCTGGAAAAATCGAAAGTAGAAAAAATGCTGAGGATTAGTGAGTCAAAGAAGGAGGTTCTAGACAAAGTAAGCAAAAATTTAATCTATAAACTTTAGCCAAGTTCATCAATGAGGAGAGGGAAAGGAAGAGTTGTGTATAAATGGGGCTGCATTTTTATAGGGCACTAGACCAAGTGCAGACCCGTTGGGTCTGTTCCCCCAATGTGCGGTTGCGGGGGGGGCAGGGGGGTGGCATGTGGCATCACACACACTAATTACCACCCACACACACGCTAACTACCCCCTTGATATTATATTAATATTATTAATTTACTCGTTTTATCCCATAACCGCCCTATCCTCTGACGCATAGCCCCCAACTCGCAGGTGTGTCTGGGGGGGAAGGGGGGGTAGAGAGTGAGGGCAGAGAGAGAATGGGGAGAGACGGAGAGAGGGAGGCAGAGACAGAAGGGCAAGAAACAGTGGGAGAGGGGGATGGAGGGGAGGAGGAGAAGATGGGTGGGTGAGGGTGGAGGGTGAGGAGGAGGGGAGAGGGAGATGGGGAGAGAGGGGGGAGGGGAGATGGTGAGAGTGGGGAGGGGGAGATGGGGAGAGAGTGGGGAGGCGGAGGAGGGGAGGGAGGGGGGAGAGGGGAGAGGGGGAGGGGAGGGGAGGAAGAGGATGAGGGGAGAGGTGGAGAGAGAGTGGAGGGGGAGTGAGAGGAGGGAGAGAGAGAAAGGGAAGGGAGAGAGGAAGGGGGAGAGAGAGAGAACGGGGAGAGAGAGAAGGGGGGAGTGGGGGAAAGGCACGGGGTGGAAGAGAGTGAGGGAGCGGGAGAGATCTCCTACCCCTGTCCAATTGTGATATCATATGTATCTGGTTTTCGAGGAGATGCGTTTCATATGCAAAATGACACACGCGCGCGCGCGCGCACACACACACACACACACAGACACACACAGACACACACAGACACACACACAGACACACACAGACACACACAGACACACGCACACGCACACACACAGACAGTTTTAATAGGTACTAGACTAAGTGGGACCCACTGGGTCCCAGCATCACACGGGAGGGCTGGTCACCCAATGCAATATTCCACCTCTCCACCAATTCCAATATTGCTGGCCAGTGGAGGGGGGGGGGCTTTTTGTTGTGCTAGTATGGGTGTTGTGGGCCAAAGGGACTGGTTTCCAGAGGGCTAGTATGGACATTGTGGGTCGAATGGATTCTTGGGCCGGCAGCTCAGTCACTGAGGCCTGGCAGTACAGACACTCAGACCTGGCAGGCTGGCAGCTGAGAAACTTCCAGAATTTCTGCCCAAAACAGGTGACAGATTCTGTGAGAGAGAAGGGGGAGAGGGTGGACTGAATGAATTATTGGGCTGGCAGTTTAGTCACTTACAGCTGGTGGGCTGGCAGTTCACTTACTCATGGCTCGTGGGCTGGCAGTTCAGTCACTGACGGCTGATGGGCTGGCAGTGTAGTCACTGACAGCTGGTGGTCTGGCAGTGCAGTCACTCACGTCTGGTACGCTGGCAGTTCACTCAGTCACCCCTGCTCCCTTCACCCTCCCACTCTGTCCCTTGCCATTCCCCTCCCCCCCCCCCACCTGTGCATTCAGTCCATCTCTCCACAACCTCCCCCCATGCACTCTTAGTGGCTCTCCCACAGAGCATCCATTCCTGCCCATTAGGTTTCCATTGTGATGAAGAACACGCAGGCATGAAAAGTGGAAAAAGGATTTATTAAAGTTTAAAATGTGAATGACTCTTAAAATATAAGAACAATTTAAATATCAAAAATGAGAATTATTAAGTTATTTCTTGTTGTGTCTCTTGTTACTGCTCACTGTGTCTTCATGTCTCCTAATGTTATCTGAAATTACAGAAAATATCATTTAGGATTAACTAATAAGAAAAAAATGATTATAACCACATGCCTGCAGAATGGATTTCACTTAAGTGCAATTGTTTTCAGTTGTGTGGAGAGACCTGTATTTGAAGATGCATGTTGCCTCTAATATGTCAATTTACCTTAAATGTAGAAGAGCTTATTAAAATCTTCTTACAAAGACCATTAAGTATTTTCTTTCTATCCTCTTTGGACCTTAGGGCGAGGGAGAGAGGGAGAGAGGGAGAAAGGGAGCGAGGGGAGAGGGAAACGATGGCACGTTATAACGCGCAGCCGTCCCATTCCGACCGCCACTGCCGAACCCCCCGCCCCACCATTGCACCCAAAGATTATAGAGCGGAGTTTTATAATCTTTGATTGCACCCTTCTTCACGGCGGGCTTGTGATCTTTGCTTGTGACGTCTCGACAATTCGAGGGACATAACCGGTAACAGCCGCCGCGTTCCCGGACTCGAATCTGAGCTTGAAAAACTCCTGGTGGGCCTAATGTGTCCATATTTTGGGGTCATATTTTGGACTATGGGGCCATATTTTGGAGACCCCTCCCTTACAAGAACAAAACCAAAAATGTACAGAAGTGTTAAAATTGATGACTTTATTATTGTGGTAAGTAAAGATTTATTCAAAATAATTCTAATAACTTTCTAATGTATCAACAAACCTAGTTTCCCAATGAGTGTTGATAGGGGAACAGAAAATAACATTTTCAGGACTGAATAATATCGACTGAAAACAATAATATTTCCTCACCTTTCTTTGTTGTTGGGGAACCTGAAGAAAGACAAGTTGAGTCGTCGACATCGGCGATTAGAGCAATTCAGAGCTCAAAGAGATGTGACCCTCTCGCTTCCTGGGTCTGGCAGAGACTGAGAGAGGCACGACACTTCCGGGTTTTATAGTCCCTCCCCCTGCCGCCAGCAGGGGCAGCAGAGAGAATGGGGAATTTGTTAAAAATTAATATCTCTCTCATTTTTCATCGATGGAAAAATTCCTCCAGTCGGGAAGGCGGAGGGGGTCTCTGAGCGAGGTGGCCCAAAATGACGGCCGTAGGTGGCGGCGTTCTCTCGGAAATCGCAGCACAGTGGGCCAGAAGCGGTCAAGATCAGACTTTTAGTAATATATAGATATGATATATGATTCTTTGAAATCTAGTTATTGTACAATATCTTATAAATAACCATGTAAACTAAACAGTTCATCTGTTTTCTAATTTAAGGGCCTGACCCTCTTTCACGAACTAAATCACGACCTTTTTTACTCGTGGACATTTTTCATCATATTGAAAATACGCCCCAACCTACTTGATGCCACGAGTACCTACAACTAGCATCACGACCTGCTATGACATACCTAGGACCTCGTGATGACCATGCTGCGAGTATGAGTCAAGGGCAAACTCGGCAGAGGTCGTGAATTAGGTCGTGAAAGTGGGACAGGCCCTTTACAATAAAGCTTTCAAATTTAACTAAGTCCCTTGACAGACTTTATTACATGCCATTTGGAAGTCCATATTTGTTCATTTGGAACTTGTCAAGAGTGTTTAATTGTCATATGAGGGACTAAAGGCAATTATTGGCTTAGTTTGGAAATTGCTTATGTGGCAGGGTGGCGTCAGAAAGATTATTGTGAACGTGCTGAGCCTGGGAAGAAGTAACCATTCTGAAGAAAAGGTCATGTCCTGAAATGTCCTCTGTCTGTCGCTCCACATGTGCTGCCTGATCCACTTTATGTTATGCTCAGGGAATGACTCGTATCATCCAGCAAGGATCCATGTTTGTATCCCAGCTATTCACCATTTCTATCAACCATTTGCATGATGGAATGAAAAGTCCATTTAACCAAGGATGTTCCTTCTGCAGGATTTATCTTTTTGCCACTACGAACACACATGTAGGGACGGATGTGCTTCCAAAACAAACCTTTCTCAGTGAAGAAGTGTTTCATGAAGACAAATTCATCATAAAAAATCCACGATTAGTAGATTGTGACGCGGCAAAGTGGCACATCGATCCCGACTACGGGTGCTGTCTGTACGGAGTTTGTACAATCTCCACATGACCTGTGTGAGATTTCCCCGGGTGCTCTGGTTTCCTCCCACACTCCAAACTCGTACAGGTTTATAGGTTAATTGGCTTGGTGTAAGTGTAAATTGGCCCCAGTGTGTGCAAGATAGTGTTAGTGCGCAGGAATCGCTGGTCGGTGCGGACACGGTGGGCCGAAGAGCCTGTTTCCACGCTGTATCTCTAAACTAAACTAACCAAAATCCAGGTGAAAGCTATTGTTGGTTATAGTGCTCCTAAGATGGGGAATATATGTTAGTAAGGAAACGCAGACTTGATGTTAACTTATCTTTAGTAAATCACACTTTCATGGCTTGTAACAATAAATTATTTATATTGTCACGAAACATTCACGGGGTTTTTTTTAATCATGTTTTTTTTTTATTGCCCTCCCTTAACCAGTCCAAAGAAGCTGACCTGGCCGTAATAAACCTACTCCTGGAAAGTTCACAGTTGACTTCAGAGAGATTCCGACAGTGGAAAGAAGATTATTCACTACTCCTGCAGGATATTTGCAAAGGAGCCCGGTCTAAAGTTTGTGTAGCAAGGAATTCTGATATGCTGGAGAATCGGGAACCATCTGCCCTTGTATCAGATGTTTAATTTGGACATTTAACTTACTCAGATGTGGTATTTTGGCTTGGTCGAACAAAGTTGTTTCCTGAAGCACTAAGCATTATAGGGCTTCCAACAAGCCAATCTAGCCAGTAAACTAATAAGAAAGAGTGCTTCTTGTGATTTTACCTAATCATTTTCAACTTTCATCATAGGACTTGTGAATGATTATTTCATTTATAGGCAATTGCACTGAGTAATGGCTACAGTTTTATTTGTAAGTAAACACCTCTTTAGAGGGTCAAAGTTTATGGAGAACATTCATAGTCTATTTTTGTTTTATTCTATTTATTCTCAATTGTGATCGGGCATGAAATGGTTCTGAAGCCTGCAGTATCTGAAACATATTTGCACATGTAAAAAAATCTGTATATACGAAATGTCACTTGAGAAACAAATATAATGCCAATGATTCCACTGAAAGTAAAGGCTAATGTTCATATTAAGCCGCATTTTTGTTTTTTAAAAAAGCTATTGCAAATGAAACCATCAGTACAATAAAAATGTGCCTGCATAAGGTCATAAGTGATAGGAGCAGAATTAGGCCATTCGGCCCATCAGGTCTACTCGCCCATTCAATCATGGCTGATCTATCTCTCCCTCCTAACCCCATTCTCCTGCCTTCTCCCCGTAACCCCTGACACCTGTACATGTTCTTGAAGAGACATGATCTGCAGGGATATGGGGTTGGTTGTTTGGAAGTGGCGGAGGTTGTCTTTCAACAATTGCCCGACAGTGATGTAACTCATCTATAATGTGCATTCTCATTTACATTCTCATTTAATTGTACCAATCAAAGGTTTGTTGTAAAATATAGTGAAATGAGGATATGTTTTCTATTCTTTTACCATTACAAAATCATAATAAATCGGAATAAATAATCAGAGGAATTGTTTAATTATCTATAAGAGTGTCTCAGATTGACTGTTTTGTTTTTCATCCTTTTTGTTATTTTTAGCATTTGTTTATAGTTTGTTTTAATGTTCTTCTGTTTGTTTTATGTGGGGGAGGGGGGGGGAGGGGGAAACTTTTTTCAGGTCCTTACCTTCCCGGAGAGGTGATCAAGTTTCGGATCACATGCTCCGGGCTCTGCGGCCTACCATCACTGGAGCGGGAAGCCGCCTCGGACTGTCGTGAGCCCCACCTCAGGGCGCTGACTTACCATCGGAGCGGATCCCTTACCTGGGATCGCTCCCACCGCGGACTGCGGACTTACCATCAAGGGCTCACAGTCTCGGGAGAGGCTAGTCAGGAGCTCCAACGCCGCAGAAGGTTCGTCCAGCCCCGACGTGTGGTTTGATCGCCCGGCGAGGGGGTGCTAACATCCCCCTAATGCGGGAGTTGAACGCCTCGACGCGGAGGGCCAGAACGTCGCCGGCTACGGGACTCAAGACCGTCCCGTCAATGGGGGGCTCGAGGCCCCCGACCAAGGAAGAACAAAAGGGAAGGACTTGAACTTTATTTCTCCTTCCATCACAGTGAGGATGTTTTATGTTAAAATGTGTTTTTTGAGTCAGTTGCTTTTTAAATTGTATGACAGACCTGGCCAGTGAAATTTCACTACACCAATTGGTGCATGTGATAATAAATGAACCTTATGAACCTTATCACACAGAACAGTAACAAACCTCAGGAATGTCTTCTCCACATGGGAAGTACTCAGAATAATCCTTGATGTAAAATGTAAAAGGTCATTCATCCATGTCAGCAGCAGTAGGGACTGAGAATTAGTGCTGGTGTGCCTGTTTGTACAAAACACTGCAATTGTGTTGTCTTTTTTTGATTCAGCATTTGTGCAATCCAAAGTGGTCTTGTGCGATCATTTGCAAGTAAAATTACGACGATCGTGAAATTAAGCTGTGCGGTTCCAGTCAGGCCCCTGTCCAGGAGTAATACCTAATGATGACCTAACTGCTATGTGTGTGTGTGTGTGTGTGTGGGGGGGGGGGGGGGGGGGGGGGGGGGGGAGACCAGGGCTTGGGGAATGGCTGTGAGGGGATGGGGAGGAAGAAAAGAGGACCTGGCTTGGGGGGGCCGCTGTGAGGGGGGAGGCGGAGAACAAAGGAGGAGCCGGTTGGGGGATACTTTGTAACTTTGTCTGTGCCCTTTACGTGGCGACTATTTGCATACCTTGGATGTGCAAAACAAGGAATGTCACTGTGACTTGTCACGTGCGATAATAAAGTATCATTCATTCATGTTCCCGGTCAACTGTCAAGCAACACAAAATTGACTCTTGAATCCAGAAAATTGGAACATGGGGGCGAAGCGGGTGCACAGCGGTAGAGTTGCTGCCTTGCAACGCTTGCAACCTTGCAACGCTTGCAACGCCAGAGACCCGGGTTCGATCCTGACTACGGGTGCTGTCTGTACGGAGTTTGTACCTGCGTGGGTTTTCTCTGAGATCTTCGGTTTCCGCCCACACTCCAAAGACGTACAGGTACGTAGGTTAATTGGTTTGGTGTAAAGTGTCCCCAGTGTGTGTAGGATAGTGTTAATGTGCGGGGATCGCTGGTCGGTGTGGACTTGTGGGCCGAATGGCCTTTTTCCGCGCTGTATCCACAACTAAACAACATTAAACTAAATCACAAAGGGTATGCAATTCGTTGATTTAGATGTCTTTCAAAGGCTCCTTCAGCTCACAACAGGACACTTAAAGTCTCCCTGGAAACTGATCAAACATCTGTCAAAAAGGTTCTGATCGTGATCAGATCATAAAACACACAGAGGGAGTTCATTCCGTTGGTGACTTAATGGCTCCTCTGCCATGAGACGGACAACCCTCTCCACCAATCTATTAATTGGCAATGCGAGGGTGGCACGGTGGCGCAGCGCCGGAGACCCGGGTTCGATCCCGACTACGGGTGCTGTCTGTACGGAGTTTGTCCGTTCTCCCCGTGACCTGTGTGGGTTTTCCCCAAGATCTCCAGATTCCTCCCACGCTCCAACGACGTACAGGTTTGTAGGTTGATTGGCTTGGTATAAATGTAAAGTGTCCCTTGTGCGTAGGATAGTGTTAATGTGCGGGGATCGTTGGCCGGTGTGGACTCGGTGGGCCGAAGGGCCTGTTTCTCCAAACTACACTACACTAAATTGGCTGTGCTGAGATGGCACCCTTTCTGTTCTGCCGATCTCCTTCCTATTCCTTCATGAAGGATAAGATGTGAATAATAATTATTGAGGTATGGGCGGTGGAGGCAGCAATTGTCTGTGGGGGCGGGGTGCACTGTGGGGGATAGAGATACAGCGTGGAAACATGCCCTTTGGCCCATCGAATCCGCACCGACCAGCTGAGCCCGCACATTAACACTATCTTACACCAAGGACAATTTTACATTTATACCAGACATGTGAGTGTCTGTCTCTCCCCTAATTGTCAGCTTTAAGAATGGTATGTACAAAGCAGCAGACGTTACCCTATTGACTGACGTCAAAGGATTTTCAGCCTTAGTCTGCCCTCTGGTGGTGATCTTGCCTTGTTGCTGTCCGGCTGCTTCAAGCACCAAAACCACCCTCTGCTGTGATCCATTGTGTTAGCAGCTGCGATACCTTGAAAGTGCCCCCACTGGAACGCACAGTGATCACAGGTTAATGAGTCTTTTTCAGTGGAAACCATGCCAAAACAGACGTATATTTGTTGGCAGTTTATTGCAAGATGAGTAGCAAGGAAGTTGCATGATGAGCAAGAAGGTAACTGGAGATAGACATAAAAAGCTGAAGTAACTCAGCGGGTTAGGCAGCATCTCTGGAGAAAAGGAACAGGTGACGTTTTGGGTCGAGTCCATTCTACACACTGAGAGTCAGGGGAAAGGGAAACGAGAGATATAGACGGTGATGTGGGGAGATATGGAACAAATGAGTGAAAGATATGCAAAAGAGTAACGATGATAAAGAAAACAGGCTATTGTTAGCTGTGGGCTCGGTGAAAACGAGTTACAGACAATGAGACTCAACAAGACGACTTTGAAGCTATTATGACTTTGGTGGGGGAGGGAGGGATGGAGAGAGAGGGGATGCAAGGGTTACTTGAAATTGGAGAAATCAATATTCATTTCACTGGATTGTAAGCTGTCCAGGCGAAATATGAGATGCTGTTCCTCCAATCTATGTTTGGCCTCACTCTGACAATGGAGGCTAAGGACAGAAAGGTCAGCGTGGGAATGGGAAGGGGAATGAAAGTGTTTAGCAACAGGGAGATCAGGTAGGTCCAGGGGGACTGAGCAAAAATGTTAAGAAAAATGATCGCCTAGTCTACGTTTGGTCTCGCCGATGTATAAGAGCCCACATCTTGAACAACGGATCCAATCCATGAGGTTGGAGGAGGTGCAAGTGAACCTCTGCCTAACCTGAAAAGACCGTCGGGGTCAATGGACAGAGTTGAGGGAGAAGGTACAGGAACAGGTGCAAATTGCATGATGATTTTCTGGCATTGGGTTAAGCCCCTGTCCCACTTTCCCGAGTTACTCACGAATTCTCCCGCGTTTTCCCCTTGATTCAAACTCGGGGATGCCAGCTTTAGGCACTCGGGGCTATTTATTTTACATTTATTTGACATTTTTCAACATGCTGAAAAAACGTCCCGACTTACCTGATGCCCCGAGTATCTATGGCTGGCATTACGAGCCGCTACGAAATATCTACGGACTCCTACAGCCTCGCTGCGGACATTCTCTGAGTTTGAATTAAGGGGAAAACTCGGGAGAATTCGTGAATAACTCGGGAAAGTGGGACAGGGGCTTTAGTCGCTGTCATACATTCAAAGATGTCTCCGCGTACCAGAGAAGTTGAAAAACATTTTCCGAGCATTCATGTTTTCAAATCTTGGGATTTGAATTTACTTGGAATGCACAGCACTGAAGAGTTAAAGAGACACGAGCATTGTGGAAAATTATCCGAGATGAGGAAAAGTTTGTACGTTCTCCCTGTGGGTTTTCCCTGAGAAATCAGTGTAAAATAAATCCAAATAATCAACTTTTTTTTAGTTTATTTTAATTGGTTTTATATATAATTTGGAAAACGACACCTCATAAGGTCATAAGGAATAGTAGAATTAGGCCATTCAGCCCATCAAGTCTACTCCACCATTCAATCATGGCTGATCTATCTTTCCCTCCTAATCCCATTCTCCTGCCCTCTTCCCATAACCACTGACGACTGTACTGATCAAGAATCTACATATCTCTGCCTTAAAAATATCCACTGACTTGGCCTCTACAGACGTCTGTGGCAAACGCTCCTAAATTACCACCAACATGTCTCCTGCAGCGCCAAACACCCTTGAGCACTGCTACACGACCATCAAAGACGGATATCGCTCTATTCCTTGCCCTCACTTTGGAAAATCCAACCAATCAGCAGTGCCTCTTCTTCCTGCCCACAGGCAACAACTGAAGAAAGCACCCCCAGAGGTGATGACTGTACAGAGCTGGTCGGGGGAGGCAGAGGAACAACTCCAGGACTGGTTGGAGTCTGTAGACTGGGCAATGTTCAGGGACCCAGCAACGGACCTGAATGAATACGCCACAGTCGTTACAGACTTCATAAGGAAATGTGTGGAGGACTGCGTTCCAACAAATACCATCCGAGTGTTTCCTGACCAGAAGCCTTGGATGCACCATGAGATCCACACTCTTCTGAAGACCAGATCCCAGGCATTCAGGTCTGGAGATACAGAGGTTTATAAGAAGTTAGGAGCTTAGAAAGGCCATCAAAAAGGCCAAAAGGGACTTCTGCTCTAAGCTGGAGGATGAGACGGATGTCCGGCAGCTGTGGCAGGGCTAGAATGCAATCACCTCCTACAAGGCGAAATCAGGAGGCAGCTCGAAAGTCAGCAAAGTATCACTCCCTGATGAGCTCAATGTGTTCTACACACGGTTCGATAGGGAGTGCACTGATGTGCCTTCCAGAGCCCCCATTCGCCCTGACAGTATTACAGTCACAGTCACAGAGGTCGACGTCAGAAGATCCTTGGAAAGGGCTTGGACCTGATGGCATACCCGGTCGAGTTCTCAAGACCTGTGCAAACCAACTGGCGGAAGTTTTTGCGGACATTTTCAACCTCTCACTTCTGAGGTCTGAGGTTCCCTCCTGCTTTAAGAGGGCATCAATAATACCGGTGCCCAAAAAGAGTAAGGTGACGTACCTCAATCACTATCGACCAGTGGCACTAACGTCTGCGGTGATGAAGTGCTTTGAGAGGTTGGTTATGGTGCACATCAACTCCTACCTCGACAAGAACCTCGACCAACTACAGTTCACCTACCGCCACAACAGGTCAACGGAGGATGCAATTTCACTGGCTCTCCACTCCGCTCTGGACCACTTGGACAATAAGAACACTTACATCAGGCTGTTGTTTAGAGACTACAGCTCGGCGTTTAATACCATCATCCCTTTCAAGCTGGTTACCAAGCTCACGGAACTGAGCCTCTGCACATCCCTCTGCAATTGGATCCTCCACTTCCTCATCCAGACCACAGTCTGTTCGAATTGGCAGAAACACTTCAGTGATAATAAGTATGGGAGCTGCCTGCCTGCCTCCTGCTTTACTCACTCTATACCCATGACTGCGTAGCCAGACATAATGCGAACTCCATCATCAAGTTTGCCGACGACACCACTGTGGTTGGACGAATCACAGATGGGGACAGTCAGTGCATAAAAGTGAGATCGACCGACTGACCAAATGGTGTCAGCACAACAACCTGGCTCTCATCATCAGTAAGACCAAGGAACTGATTGTGGACTTTGGTAGGGGAAGGATGAGGACCCACAGTCCTGTTTATATATGGTGGAGAGAGTAAAAAACTTCAAATTCATGGGAGTGCATATTTCCGAAGATCTTTCCAAGACCCAGCACACCGATGCAATTATAAAGAAGGCATATCAGCGACTCAACTTCCTGAGAAGATTACGGAGATTCGGCATGTTGAAGAGGATTCTCCTAAACTACTGCAGGTGCATGGTAGAAAGCATTCAGCCTGGTTGCACCGTGGCGTGGTTCGGCAACTTGGACGTTCAGGAGCGGAAAAGACAAAAAAAGTTGTGCCCACTGCCCAGTCCATCCGGCTTTGATCTCCCCACTGTCGAAGGATCTATCGAAGTCGCTGCCTCAAAAAGGCAGCAAAAATCATCAAGGACCCTCACCATCCTGGCCACACACTCATCTCACCATTGCCAGCAAGAAGAAGGTACAGAGCCTGAAAACTGTAACGTCCAGGTTCAGGAACAGCTTCTTCCCCACAGCCATCAGGCTATTATACACAATAATAAATAAGCTCTGAGCTCTGAACTGCAAAATACCATATTATTATTGCACTATATCCGTTATTTATTGAACCTTTTTTTTCTCTTCCCCCGTTATTCACATATTCTGTTGTTCTGTAAGAATTTCATTGTCCCATCCTGGACATATGACTTGGTAGTCTGAAGAAGGGTCTCGACTCAAAAACGTCACCCATTCCTTCTCTCCAGAGATGCTGCCTGTCCCGCTGAGTTACTCCAGCTTTTAGTGTCTATCCTTAGTGAATATACTCAGTTGGCACAGCCTCTAAATGACCTCTTGAAAAAGAACCAGGCATCAGGAGAAAAGATTTCCCTCACTGGGGGACAACAGGAAGCATTCCCTTTCCTTAATGAGAATCTGACCTTTCTGTCCTGGGCCTCCTCCATGGCCAGAGTGAGGCCAACCATAAATTGGAGGAGCAGCACCTCATATTTCGCTTGGGCAGTTTACGCCACAGAGGTATGAACATTGACTTCTCCAATTTCAGGTAGTCCCTGCTTTCTCCTCCCCTTCCCAGCTCTCCCTCAGCCCACTGGCTCCGCCTCTTCCTTTCTTCTTCCCCTCCCCCCCATCCTCACATCAGTCTGAAGAAGCTTCTTGACCCAAAACGTCACCTAGTGCCATTGCTCCATAGATGCTGCCTCACCTGCTGAGTTTCTCCAGCAATTTTGTCTACTTCCCTTAAGGAGGACCTTTGCTCTGCACCCCCTCTCGGAATTCCCAATCATGATCAACCTTTCACCTTTTTACTCCACGAGAAGGACGGATGTATGACGGTGGTCCTCACTCAGGAGTACAGAAACCACCACAGACCCATTGGTTGCTGTTCTGCCAAATTGGATAATGTTGCCTTGGGATATCGACCTGTTGAAGCTACCTGCTGCGCTGCTATGGCAAGTGCCATAACAGGTACAGGATCAGAAATTCACTGTTATGTGCCCCCACTCTGTGCACACTTTGCTCTCCATGAAGATTAATGGCTTGCAAAAGTTTTCATACCCCTTGAACTTTTCCACATTGTCCCATTACAACCACAAATGTAAATGTATTTTATTGGGATTTTATGTGATAGACCAACACAAAGTGGTGCATAATTGTGAAGTGAAAGGAAAATGATACATGGTTTCCAAATTTTATTACAAATAAAAAAACTGAAAAGTGTGGCGTGCAAAAGTATTCAGCCCCCCTGAGTCAATACTTTGTGGAACCACTTTTTGTTGCAATTACAGCTGCAGGTCTTTTGGGGTATGTCTCTACCAGCTTTGCACATCTAGCGACTTACATTTTTGCCCATTCTTCTTTGAGAAATAGCTCAAGCTCAGTCAGATTGGATGGAGAGCATCTGTGAACAGCAATTTTCAAGTCTTGCCAGAGATTCTCAATTGGATTTAGGTCTGGACTTTGACTGGGCCATTCTAACACATGAATATGCTTTGATCTAAACCATTGCATTGTAGCTCTGGCTGTATGTTTAGGGTCGTTGTCCTGCTGGAAGGTGAACCTTCGCCCCAGTCTCAAGTCTTTTGCAAACTCTAACAGGTTTTCTTCCAAGATTGCCCTGTATTTGGCTCCATCCATCTTCCCATCAACTCTGACCAGCTTCCCTGTCCCTGCTGAAGCATCCCCACAGCATGATGCTGCCACCACCATGTTTCACAGTGGGGATGGTGTTCAGGGTGATGTGCAGTGTTAGTTTTCTGACACACATAGCATTTTGCATTTAGGCCAAAAACTTCAATTTTGGTCTCATCAGACCAGAGCACCTTCCTCCACATGTTTGCTGTGTCCCCCACATGGCTTGTGGCAAACTGCAAACGGGACTTCTTATGGCTTTGTTTCAGCAATGGCTTTCTTCTTGCCACTCTTCCATAAAGGCCCGATTTGTGGAATGCATGACTAATAGTTGTCCTGTGGACAGATTCTCCCACCTGAGCTGTGGATCTCTGCAGTTCCTCCAGAGTCCATGGCTCCATGGGCCTCTTGGCTGCTTCTCTGATCAATGCTCTCCTTGCCCGGCCTGTCAGTTTAGGTGGACGGCCATGTCTTGGTAGGTTTGCAGTTGTGCCATACTCTTTCCATTTTCGGATGATGGATTGAATAATGCTCCATGACGTGTTTGGGATATTTTTTTATAATCTAACCCTGCTTTGAACTTCTCCACAACTTTATCCCTGACCTGTCTGGTGTGTTCCTTGGGCTACATGATGCTGTTTGTTCACTAATGTTCTCTAACAAACCTCTGAGGCCTTCACAGAACAGCTGTATCTTTACTGAGATTAGATTACACACAAGTGGACTCTATTTATTAATTAGGTGACTTCTGAAGGCAATTGGTTGCACTGGATTTTATTTAGGGGTATCAGAGTAAAGGGGGCTGAATACTTTTGCACGCCACACTTTTCAATTTTTTATTTGTAAAAAAATTTGAAAACCATGTATCATTTTCCTTCCACTTCACAATTATGCACCACTTTGTGTTGGTCTATCACATAAAATCCAAATAAAATACATTTACGTTTGTGGTAGTAACGTGACAAAATGTGGAAAAGTTCAAGGTGTATGAATACTTTTGCAAGCCACTGTATATAGTTCCAATCTCCTTACAGTAACGTGGAACTCTCACATCTGTATGTTAACCTGGTTCTTCCATAGATTACCCCACTCAATCTATTAATACCATTCTTTACCATTCTTCCTCCTGAGCACACTATGTGCCTTTGATCCTGCCAGAAGAACATTTGTATATATGGCTCTAGTGCTTTATGCATTATATATGGTGCACACTGCAAGGGCCAGGAAGCGAGTGGGAAAGATCTTCTCTGACCCCTCTCACCCTGGCTACAAATCCTTTGAATCACTTCCCTCTAGAAGGCGATTCCGGACTCTCAAAGCTGCCACAGCCAGACATAAAAACAGTTTGTATATAAAAACAGTTGCTCTACTCAACTGCCAAAAATCTTTAGCCTCCCTTTGATCTGGTATTTTGTTGGATCGCATGCTTGATCAATGGTGTTTTATCATTAATGTTTTATTATTATTAATGTTTAGTGTTTTCTGAGTCATTCGTAACTGTCACTGTATGTCGTGTTGTTACTTGTGGGCGGAGCGCCAAGGCAAATTCCTTGTATGTGAATACTTGGCCAATAAACTTACTTACTTACTTATACATAAATATAGATAAATGAAAAACCAAAGGCTCGACTAAACTCTTTTATTAATAGACCTTTTCTACAGTATGCGTGATACCACTATGAAAACTTTTGCTACTGTAAATGTGACATCTCCAAGTTTGCAGATAACACAAAGCTGGGTGGCAATGTGAGCTGCGAGGAGGATGCTATGAGGCTGCAGGGTGACTTGGATAGGTTGGGTGAGTGGGCAGATGCATGGCAGATACAGTATAATGTGGATAAATGTGAGGTTATCCACTTTGGATGCAAGAACAAGGAGGCAGATTACTATCTGAATGGTGTCAGATTAGGAGAAGGGGAGGTGCAACGAGACCTGTGTGTCCTTGTACATCAGTCACTGAAAGTAAGCATGCAGGTACAGCAGGCAGTGAAGAAAGCTAATAACATGTTGGCCTTCATTGCGAGAGGATTTGAGTATAGGAGCAAGGAGGTCCTACTGCAGTTGTACAGGACCCTGGTGAGACCGCACCTGTAGTATTCTGTGCAGTTTTGGTCTCCTAATTTGAGGAAGGACATTCTTGCTATTGAGGGAGTGCAGGTTAGGTTCACCAGGTTAATTCCCGGGATGGCGGGACTGACATATGATGAAGAGAATGGATCGACTGGGCTTCTATTCACTGGAATCTTGGGAATTTAGAAAGCCGAGAGGGGGTCTTATAGAAACATATAAAATACTTAAGGGATTGGTCAGGCTTGATGCAGGAAAAATGTTCCCGTTGTTGGAGGAGTCCAGAACCAGTTTAAAAATACGGGCTAGGCCATTTAGGACTGAGATGACGAAAAACGTTTTCACCCAGTGTAGATCAGTGTCACTCATGTTATGAGTCATGCTTTTGTAGTTACGCCCACTAGCTTTACAGGAACCCTCCCTGCCTGGTTCCTACATTATTAGAAAAACGTGCTAGCATTTTTCACAAAGAGTTGTGAATCCGTGGAATTCTCAGCCACAGAAGGCAGTTGAGGCCAATTCACTGGATGTATTCAAGAGAGAGTGTGACATAGCTCTTAGGGCTAATGGAATATGGGGAGAAAGCAGGAATGGGGTACTGATTTTGGATGATCAGCCATGGTCATATTGCTGGCTCGAAGGGCCGAATGGCCTACTCCTGCATCTATTTTCTATGCCAGTGTTTCTAACAGAGTCTCACAAGTGACTGCTGCCAGATGGACAAGATGGATGATGGTACTGGAAGCCCCAATCCTCCACGTTGTCCGTGTGAGTCCAGTCAACCACGCGACTTTGCTCCCCGTCCTCTCCCAGAGGAGCAAAGGGGAGAAGACGGGGACCATGGCTCCTCCTGGTGGATAATAATGTCCAAAAAGCAAGATGGTGTCTACCCTCCACCATTGACTCAGATCAGGGCACACACTTTACACATCCTGTTTGTAACGAAGCCTGCAGACTCCTGAACATTGCGAGGATGTTGCCAGGACTGGAGGGTGTGAGCTATAGGGAGAGGTTGAGTAGGCTGGGACCCTATTCCTTGGAGCGCAGGAGAATGAGGGGGGAACTTATAGAGGTGTACAAAATCATGAGAGGAATATATCGGGTAGATGCACAGAGTCTCTTTGCCCAGAGTAGGGGAAATCAAGTACCATAGGTTTAAGATGAAGGGGGAAAGATTTAATAGGAATCTGAGGGGTAACTTTTTCACACAAGGGTGGTGGGTGTATGGAACAAGCTGCCAGAGGAGGTAATTGAGGATGAGACTATCCCAATGTTTAAGAAACAGTTAGACAGAATAGGACAGGCTTGAAGGGATATGGACAAGCGCAGGAAGATGGAACTAGTGTAGCTAAGACATGTTGGCCTGTTTCCACACTGCATCACACCATGACCTGGGATTTACACTGTCCTCAGCATCCACAACCCTCTGGTCTGGGTGAATACATCAATTGCACTATTAAAGGTTGCCTATCTAAATATCACCAAGTGGAAATGCCTTGTCCACAGGCCCTCCCCATTATCTTATGTAGTACTAGAGGCACTCCCAACTGAGCAACAGGTCTGAGCCCCTTTGAAGTTCTGGCTCACAGGCCTACGTCACTGAAAGGAACCTTAGACGTGCGAAAAGCTGATCATCATCTTATGAGCGAAGCTCTTTTAGAACATTGCCTGAGCCTGACAAGAGGGCAGTCACCTAGCGCAGCGGTAGAGTTGCTGCCTTACAGCGAAGGCAGCACCGGAGACACGGGTCCGATCCTGACTACGGGTGCTGTCTGTGCGTTCTCCCCGTGACCTGTGTGGGTTTTCGCCAGGATCTCTGGCTTCCTCCCACACTCCAAAGACGTACAGGTTTGTGGCTTTGGTGAAGATGGTAAATTGTCCCTGGTGTATAGTATCGTGCTAGTGTATGGGAAATCGCTGTGTTTCCTCTCTGTTTCCACTCTGTATCTCTAAAGAAAACTAAATAAAACAGGTTTGCTCAACACTGTGACAAAGAGCAGCTTGTGAGCTCAAGGTTGCAACTGATAAGAATCCAGACAGAACTGTGGACAATGATCCCTTCATGGTGCAGGGTGCTTGTTTCATCCTAACTCACTATGTACATAAGGAAGCCTGATTTTCAGCAAAGTGTGTTCTGTGTGAAAGTGTTAATTGAATGCCCAGTGTCTTTTGTCTGCTAGTTATGCTCAGCCATTAGTCTTTTAATTGTAATTCGATAGTTTTGTCTTTTGTTGGATAAGACATGTTCAGTTTTTAATTGCAGATATTTTAATGCTTTGCTCTACTGCAGAATAACAATTGTGCCACAATAACAAGTTTCAAATGCTACTACAGGACTCGGGAAATCATTGACAATTCAGTGATCCTACACAAAGCATCAATACATAGAGGCATAGAGTGATACAGCGTGGAAACAGGCCCTTAGGCCCAACTTGCCCACAGCAGCAAACATGTCCCAGCTACACTAGTCCCACCTGCATGCGCTTGGTCCATATCCCTCCAAACCTGTCCTATCCATGTACATGTCTAATGGTTTTTTAAACATTAGGATAGTCCCAGCCTCTGGCAGCTTGTTTCATACACCCACCACCCTTTGTCTAAAAAATTAACTCTCTAGATTCCTATATCCCTCTGCTCTACAACACTCCCCAGAGCCCGACCATTTACAGTCTAGGTCCTGTCCATGTTAGACTCCCCAAAATGCAACACCTCACACCTTTATACAAGAGCACACAATAAATTGTGTCATCACAAATTAGGTCATCACAAATGGCCTCATTCTTCAGAGAACGGGGATTCCCCTCCCCCACTATTGATGAGGCTCGCACCAGGGTCTCCTCCATACCCCGCAACACTGCCCTCGCTCCCCATTCCCCCACTCGCAAACAGGGCAGAGTCCCCCTGGTCCTCACCTTTCACCCCACCAGCCGGCAAATACAACATATAGTCCTCCGCCAGTTTCGCCACCTCCAACGTGACCCCTCCACCCGCCACATCTTCCCATTTCCCCCCCTGTCTGCCTTCCGCAAAGACCGCTCCCTCCGCAACTCCTTGTCAATTCTTCCCTCCCCCTCCCGCTCTACCCCTTCCCCGGGCACTTTCCCTTGCAACCGCAAGAAATGCAACACTTGTCCCTTCACCTCCCCCCTCCACTCCTTTCAGGGACCCAAGCAGTCCTTCCAGGACCGACGGAGGTTCACCTGCAACTCCTCCAACCTCATCTACTGCATCCGCTGCTCCAGATGCCAGATGATCTATATCGGTGAGACCAAGCGGAGGCTTGGCGATCGCTTCGCCGAACACCTCCGCAATAACCAACCCGACCTCCCGGTGGCTCAGCACTTCAACTCCCCCTCCCATTCCACATCCGACCTCTCGGTCCTGGGCCTCTTCCACGGCCAGAGTGAGCAACACTGCAAGCTGGAGGAACAGCGCCTCATATTCCGCTTGGGGAGTCTGCATCCTTTGGGCTTGAACATTGAATTTTCTCAATTCTGTTAACACTTGCTGTCTCCCCTCCTTCCCACCTCTCCCTCAGCCCTCGGGCCCTGGCATTCCCTCTATCTCTATCTCCCTCCCCCACCCCAGTCGCACCAGCTTCTCATTTTCACACCACAAACAGCTTACAATGGCTTGTTCCCTTTTCATCGATACTTTTTTGCATATCTTTCATTCATTGTTCCTTATCTCTCCACATCACCGTCTATATCTCTCGTTTCCCTGATCCCTGACCAGTCTAAAGAAGGGTCTCGACCCGAAACGTCGCCTATCTCCTTCGCTCCTTAGATGCTGCTGCACCCGCTGAGTTTCTCCAGCTTTTTGTGTGCCCACAATAAATTGTAGTTCCCCCACTTCTATCCAAGATAAATTTGTGCAGTGTTATGTTTGATTTGAAATCTAGATGAACGTGATTGTTTTTGAAAAAATGATTGAAAAAATGGACAAAAGCGGGGCAGTTGGACTTTAGTTCAAGTTCAAGTTCGTGTTCTTATTTATTGTCACATGCACCAATTGGTACAGTGAAATTTGAGTTACCATACAGCCATATGAATAAAAAGAACACAACACACGATAGAGTTTAACATAAACATCCACCACAGCTGAATAAACCTTCCTCACTGTGAAGGAAGGCAATAAAGTTCAGTCATCTTCCTCGTTGTTCACCCGTGGTCGGGGGCCTTTGAACCCTCTGCAGTTGCCCCTACAGACAGCCCGATGTACAGGCCCTCTCGCCGGGATGATCGAAACTCCGGCGTCGGAACGGATTGGAACACACTTGCAGCTTGGAGTTTCTGAATCCGCCGCTTCTTACCGGAGACCGCGGCTTCCGAAGTCCACAGGCCGAGCTGGGCGGAGCTCCAACACTGGCAATCCCCGGCAAAAGATCCTAGGCCTCTGCGATGTTAAAGTCGGCGCCGCACCCGTGTCTAGAAGCTCCGCAAACCACAAGCTCCATGGTGGTAAACCACAAGCTCCATGGCAGGCCCAACACTCCGGAGCTCCAACACCATTCCGCGATGATAATTCAGTGCTGTGCCGCTGCTGAAGCTCTGGGACTTCTCCGGTAGGAAAGGCCGCGCCAATCCAGTTGGTAGGCCGCGAGGGGAGGGGGAGGGGGTGGGGGGCGAAGATGTGACACAGAGAAAAGACGCATCTCTGGCCAGGTAAGTGACTGAAAAAACGATTTCCCCCTATTCCCCCCCCCTCCCCTCCCCCACATACGACATACTAAGAAACATTGAAACATACATTTAGATGCACAAAAAATAACAAAAAGGGTGAAAGACAATAGACACTAGACAATAGGTGCAGGAGTAGGGCATTCGGCCCTTCAAGCCTGCACCGCCATTCAATGTGATCATGGCTGATCATCCACATCAGTACCCGGTTCCTGCCTTCTCCCCATATCCCCTGACTCTGCTATCCTTAAGAGCCCCATCTAGCTCTCTCTTGAAAGTAGCCAGAGAACCGGCCTCCACCGCCCTCTGAGACAGAGAATTCCACAGACTCACAACTCTCTGTGTGAAAAAGTGTTCCCTCATCTCCGTTCTAAATGGCTTACCCCTTATTCTTAAACAGTGGCCCCTGGTTCTGGACTCCCCCAACATCGGGAACATGTTTCCTGCCTCTAGCGTGTCCAAACCCTTAATAATCTTATATGTTTCAATAAGATCCCCTCCCATCCTTCTAAATTCCAGAGTATACAAGCCCAGCCGCTCTCAGCATATGACAGTCCTGCCGTCCCGGGAATTAGCCTTGTGAACCTATGCTACACTCCCTCAATAGCAAGAATGTCCTTCCTCAAACTCGGAGACCAAAACTGCACACAATACACCAGGTGTGGTCTCACTAGGGCCCTGTACACATGCAGAAGGATCTCTTTGCTCCTATACTCAACTCCTCTTGTTATGAAGGCCAAAATGCCATTCGCATTCTTCACTGCCTGCTGTACCTGCATTGACTGATGAACAAGGTCCCCCAGATCCCATTGTACTTCCCCTTTTCCAAAACTGACACCATTTAGATAATAATCTGCCTTCCTGTTTTTGCTACCAAAGTGGATAACCTCACATTTATCCACATTAAGGGGAAAGGACTAACAGCTGCTGGCAAGGCAGCCACTGCTGGCTCCACCCGGTGGAAAATCTAGCAAGGTTTTCCACAAGGATTAGATTGTAAATTGTCCAGAAGGTTAGAACACATAAAATCCAGGGTGAGCTGGCCAGTTGAATACAAAATTGGCTTGGTCGTAGAAAGTGTAGGATAGCATGGAATGATATTTATCCAGATTGGAAGCCTGTGCCCGTGACACTGGTATCAAAGCCGGGTCCCCTAGTGTTTGTCATATATTAATGGTTTTAATGAGAATGTAAGGGGCATTTGCAGATGACGGCAAAATTGTAGTATAATGGACAGTGAAGAAGTCTGTCTGAGATTCCAACGGGCTAGAAACTGGGAAAGTGAGCAAGGGAGACACAAAAATCTGAAGTAACTCAGCAGGACAGGCAACATCTCTGGAGAGTAGGAAAGGGTATGAAGGAACTGCAGATTTAAACTGGTTTAAGTTGAAGGTAGACACAAAATGCTGGAGTAACTCAGCGGGTGAGGCAGCATCTCTGGAGAGAAGGAATGGGTGACGTTTCGGGTCCAGACATTTCTTCAGACTGGTTAGGGATAAGGGAAATGAGAGATATAGACGGTGATGTGGAGAGATAAGATTTAAGAACGATCTCGGACACCATTTTCTCTCAGAGAGTAGTGTTTATCTGGACCGAACTGTGAGGGGAAGCTATAGCAGTGGATACAATTGTGACTTCCATAAGACTTTTGGACGGGTATAGGTACTCCTATACGTCTTTGGAGTGTGGGAGGAAACGGAAAATCTTGGAGAAAACCCATGCTCTCATGTTTGACAAACTCCATACAGACAGCACCGTTGGTCGGGATCGAACCTGGGTCTTCAGTACTGCAAGCGCTGTAAGGCAGCAGCTGGGCCACCATGCTGCACGAGAAATGACAGACAAGTTTCCCACATCACCTGATGACCACCGGCAACCTTACAAGGCACGTCAGTTATAATATCAAATTATGTGCAACACATTTTATGCTGGTACAGATGTTGCTGTTCTCCCTAGTCCAGACAATGCCTTGATTTAACATCACACAACCGTACATACCGGGAGACAGTAAACAAGACCAGACCATCACGCAAACCAAAAGTCCCTCCCACTGACTCCATCCGCACTTGACGCTGCCTCAGCAAGGTCACCAGCATAATCAAGGACCTGTATAAACCTGGTCACTCCTTCTTCTCCCCTCTCCCATCAGGCAAGAGGCACAGAAGTTTGAAAATGCACACCCCACATCCAGGGACAGTTTCCTCCCAGCTGTTATCAGGCAACCAAGCCAACCTCACACCAGCTAGGAGTGGCCCGTCTACCTTATTGGAGACTTTGAACCATCTTCAATGGGACTTTATCAGACTATCTTACACTAAATGCTGTATCCTTTATCTTTTATCTGTACACTGTGGATTGTAATCATGTATAGTTTCTCTTAGTGTGGGAAAGAACGGCAGATGCTGGTTTAAATCGAAGGTAGACACAAAATGCTGGAGTAACTCAGCGGGACAGGCAGCATCTCTGGAGAGAAGGAATGGGTGAGTTTTCGAGTCGAGACCCTTCTTCAGGGTTTTTTGACTGACCGCACGCAACAAATGACGCCCAAGTGGAACAGGCCCTTTACTCTGCAAAGGGTTGTGAAAGCTGTGAATTGTCTACATCACAGGGCTGTGGATGCTTCATCAAGTGTGCAGAGGAATGAGACCTTGGTGTACAGGGGGAAGAAGGGAAATGGAGCTCCAATGGAAGAGGTATCTTCAGCCTTAATATTATTGAATACATATTTAAGAGGCTGTATTGACTACACATGCTATTCTTTCCTAGTGAAGGACAACTTCACTTCTGCTATTTAATGGGATCATAAACATTAGGTTCCAAATTATTTCTTCTGTTTGAAGGTGTATTGGTATTAATTTCTAGAGGTTTCTTACACTTCAATTTTTGGTTCCTCTTCAGCGAGTAGTTTTTTGGTTACATCAAAAGTCAATACAATTGATTTCATCTATTTTCCCCGAGCAAGGTTACTTTTGGAATTTAGATAGAAAGAAGGCATGTGGAGTGAAATGGGGAGAATGTGGAGGAGAATCTACTACAAGAAGCTACAAGCTGACTTTTCCTCGGCACTCATGAATAGTTATTCTTTAGTGATACAAATTACCAGATTTCATTACCAATTATCCCACATTCCTTGCCTCATTTTATAATTGACCAGCAACACAAAAAACCCACCCGAATATGCACATTAAATTTCACTGTTATTAATTCACTCATAAAAAACATTAAAACATTGAACACGGCGCCGGTCACCAATCCCCGCACATTAACACTACCTTACACACACTAGGGATTTATAGCAGCCCAAATTAACCTACAAACCTGTAAGTCTTTGGAATGGGGGAAGAAAACCGAAGATCTCGGAGAAAACCCAAGCAGGTCACGGGGAGAAGGAACAAACCCCGTACAGACAGCCCCCGTAGTCAGGATCGAACCTGGGGCTCTGGCGCTGTAAGGCAGTAGCTCCACCGTGCCGCCCTCATGCTCCACGGGGATTACTCTAGAGTGTTGGAGCATGGAAGATGGAAGTTCAATGACCTTCAACTGCAGATCATCTTTGAGGGTAGTTTCAAGCAGCTCTGGGCCTCACAACACATCAGTTTAACTTGCTATCCATAGCATCCTGAGATAAGACAGGAGATATCAGTTCCATGGACCCACAACTGTCCTTTCAGCATCAACACCCTTGTGTCCTGCTTAATTATTGGCAAATATGTTGTCCATTTTGTGTATTTGGTGCTGGAAACGGACTTTAAATAATACTCGACACGGGAGTAAGCTAACGAGCTTCTTTCATTCGGGACGCCACGAAGAGTCTCTCGTGCGCATCCGTCAATTGCGCAAGACCTCAAATATGTTAATCATATTTCATGCACAAGAACCGCAAGTATTTTTAAACGGTGAGAAGCACAGCCAACAAATCAGCAGTGTTGAATTTTCAAGGTAGCAGTTGGGATTCCAAAGTACATCGGCGAAACCAAGCATAGACTCAACGACCTTTTCACCAAATAGATATGTTCGGTCCGCCAAGGCCCACCGCATCTTCCAGTTGCTAACCATTTTAACTCCTCTTCGCTCACTGACCTTTCTGTCCTGGGCCGCCTGAATTGCCAGAGTGAGGCCACAGGCAGACTGGAGGAGCAGCACCTCATGTTGCACTTGGATAGCTTACAACTCAATGGTATGAACATTGAATTCTCCAATTTGACGTAATACAAACCACTCCCTTCTTCCGCCACAACCCCCCCCCCCCCCCCCCCGCTACTTCCCCCACCCCTCCCCCTGTGATCCACCTGGACGAGCACCTATTCCCCCCCCCCCCCCCCCCCCCCCACCCGACCAGAAAGACGCTACGACTCTTTGGGCGATTGAGGAGACTACTCATGACCATGTGGCGACAGCCTAGTCGCCTGTAGTCTCCTAAAAAATAGCCTAAATGGGACAGGCCCATAATGCTGCGTCCCAATGTTACTGATCCTACAGGGATTATATGGGTCAGGATTCTATACATCGTTCAAAGTAGAAACCATTTGTTGCATTTTTGGAACCAATTTTGCTATTTCTTCAGGTATCCAATTTGGCACCAATGCAATGCGTGCGAATATGTTTCAATGTAGCAACAAATCACAATCTGATTTCTAGGCATGCAGCTTTTGAAACAATTGCATATTCTTCATAATCAGCAAATCAAGTAATTTCCTTGCTTCATTCCTACTCAGCTGATGACTGAATCCATGAAACCATGTTCCATTGGGGGAGTTGTTTGGTGAGAGAGATAATACTGAATTATATATTAAAATTTCCAGCAATAGGAAAAATCTAATTAATATCAATAATCATATGCTAATATCTTTAAATTTGCAGATTAACTTGATAAAATTTGTTGAAAATTTATTTTAAGAAAATATTTTTAAAATTATAGGATTATTTGTTCTAATGTGTAGGAAGGAACTGCAGATGCTGGTTTACACCGTAGACACAAAATGCTGGAGTAACTCAGCGGGACAGGCAGCATCTCTGGAGAGAAAAAATGGGTGACGTTTCTGGTTGAGACCCATTCTGAAGATGCCTGCCTGTTCTGCTGAGTCCCCATGTCCTGTCCCGCTGGGTTGCTCCAGCATTTTGTGTCTATCTTCATTATTTATTCGAAGTCCCATAAGCAGGACCATGTCGTATTAAGAGGTTCATGGTGAAATAGACAATAGCCAATAGACAATAGTAGTAGGAGTAGGCCATTCGGCCCTTCGAGCCAGCACCGCCATTCAATATGATCATGGCTGATCATCCACAATCAGCACCCTGTTCCTGCCTTCTTGCCATATACCCTATCTTTAAGAGCAATCTTGAAAGCATCCAGAGAATTGGCTTCCACTGCCTTCTGAGGCAGAGAATTCCACAGATTCACAACTCTCTGGGCGAAAAAGTGTTTCCTCATCTCTGTTCTAAATGGCCTATTCCTAATTCTTAAACTTTGGCCCCTGGTTCTGGATTCCCCCAACTGTGGGAACATGTTTCCTGCCTCTGGCGTGTCCAATCCCTTAACAATCTTATTTGTTTCAATAAGAAACCTCTCATCCTTCTAAATTTCAGAGTATACAAGCCCAGCCGCTCCATCAACATATGACAGTCCCGCCATCCTGGAAATGAACCTTGTAAACTTACGCTGCACTCCCTCAATGGCAAGAATGTCCTTCCTCAAATTTGGAAACCAAAACTGCACAAAATACTCCAGGTGTGGTCTCACTAGGGTCCTGTACAACTGCAGAAGGAAGTCTTTGCTCCTATACTCAACTCCTCTTGTTATGAAGGCCAAAATGCCATTATCTTTCTTCACATGCTTACTTTCCTGCAACCTCCTGCAAGATACTTGTTGGTTTATGTGAGGTTGAGCTCACAGCATCTCAAAACGTCTGCATTACCTGCCAAGTGATGTAATCCAATTAGGACAAGAGACTAGAAGTTTGGTTAGAACAGTTTGAGGAAACCTTTTTTAAAGAAGGAACTAGATAGGGCTCTTAAAAATAGAGGAGTCAGGGGATATGGGGAGAAGGCAGGAACGGGGTACTGATTGGGGATAATCAGCCATGAATCCCAGAGCTCAGAGCCTCATGAGTTAAGTGTGTGTCCTAGTGGTGAGGTAGTGAAGGTCAGTGTGCTGCGAAATCAAGAACTGGAGGATGCAGATAACTCATTGGTTGTAAGACTAAAGAGGTTTTCTGCGTTTGGGAGGGACGAGGGTTGGTGAGATGCAAAAATAAAGATGACAATTTCCGAAAGGAGACATTGCAGAAGTGATGTCCAATGTAGGTACAGCAAGGATAAGGTCAGTAGCAGACAAGATATGATGTGAGCTTCTGGGAACAAGTTGCTGGAAAGCATTTTGTAAACATGTATGCTGCAGACACGATAGAGAGATTGTACATTCAAGGTGACTACAAGAGCAGGGGATCTGCGTTGTCATCAAGGTCAAGTTCACATTTATTGTCACATGCACCAATTGGTACGCTCATAAGGTCATAAGTAGAGCCAGGATTTTGCTGTAACGGCCATGTGCCTTTTCATGCCCTTTTTGATTATTTCACCAGGATAATGCCTTTTTCACGATTGAATGCCTAAATCAGCCTTTCTTTTGCCTTTTTGCTAAAAGGTCGTGCTATTTTCTCTAGTTGTGCTGTGATTACAATGACGTTTTCTATGTTAACACGTTAACATTAATGTTATTATTAACGTGTTAACATAGTATAACTTACAAGAAAATGTCCGCCACCGGGGCAAATCCGTCGGTCTTTCATTCCTTCGTGCCACAGCCCACTGCAAAACTGAGTTTCTCCAGCAAAAAATGCTGGAGAAACTCAGCGAGTGAGGCAGCATCTATGGAGAGAAGGAATATGCGACGTTTCGGGTCGAGACCCTTCTTCAGACTGATGTGGGGGGGGGGGGGGGGAGGGCGGGACAAAGAAAGGAAGAAGTGGAGACAGTAGGACTAGAAGGCGAGATGGGAAGGGTAATGGGGAGGAGGGAGAAGACAAGGGCTATCTAAAGTAGAGAAGGCAATGTTGATACTGCTGGGGAGTAGACTATCCAAGCGAAATACCCAAGCTTGTCTCCTCACTATATTTACTGCTGGTCATCATTACGGAAAAATTATGTTGACAGCAATTTCAACATTGTTGTGCAGGAAATTTGAGATGATGTTGCATGCAACAAAATATGGATCTCAATAGATGAGACAACCGATGCTGTGGGGAGATATGTTACCAATGTGGTCATCGGTACACTGGAGACAGGTCAACCATCAAAGGAGTATTTGTTGACATCGGAAGTATTGGAGATGTCAAACAGCTCAACTATTGCTCAGTTATTTACATCTTCACTTGCTGTACTTTGACCAGAAGGTATAAAAAGAGAACATTCTTCTGTTTGTGACTGATGCAGCTCCGTACATGAAAAAAGCTGCTTGTGCTCTTAAAGTTTTATTCCCCAAAATGTTGCATTTGACATACTTATCTCAAGGACTTCATCGAATTGCCAAACACATATACGTAGCTTGTTTCCAAATGTCAACCGCCTAGTTTCCAATGTCAAGAAAATCTTCCTCAAAACACCGTCACGTGTGCAGTTTTTCAAAGAAATGGCACCCAAGATTCCGCTACCTCATCAGCCCGTTTTGACTAGGTGGGGTACATGGCTCTCTGCTGTACTCTACTATGCTGCAAATTTTGAAAAGGTAAAATGAATCGTCAACTGTCTGGAAGAATCTATTCCAGTCAGGAGCGTCAGTGAAATCATGCAGGAAAAGTCCCTCCGCCGCGATCTTGTGTTTATTGTTTCCAATTTTGCAAACTTCCCACAAGCTATCACTTCCCTTGAGAAACGTGGCAAAACATTAGTGAATAACTTGCAGGTTTTCAACAATGTAATTGACGATATTCGTAAAGTTCCTGGCGATGTAGGAAGATGTAAGGAAAATGTGAGAAGGTGATTTTTGCTAAAAAAGATCTTGAAGAAATACAAAACAGCTAAAGTTCTCAAAGGTAGTTGTAATGCACAAGATGTCAACATGAATATAGATTCTGTAACTTGTTTCGGGTATGCACCAGTGGCCTCAGCTGAGGTAGAAATAAGTTTTTCACAACTGAAGCATATTCTGTCTGACAGACGGCATAGTTTAACACCAGATAATTAAAAACAAATGCTACTAATTATGTGCAACCAGGCAACGTTGGTCATTTAATGTAGTATATCATATTATCATTTTAACCATATTTTGGTGGTAAAAATGCATACCTTTTGCCTTTTTTTGTCAATAAATGCCCTTTTCATGCTTTTTTTTTCATTTTATTACGCCTTTTTGCCTACCTATTTCCGAGTTTTTTAGTGCCTAAACATCATGGCTCTAGTCAGAAGTGATAGGAGCAGAATTTGGCCACAGAGAACTGCTCGTAATTTTAAGAGCCTACTTGGTATCGGTGTAGGAAGGAACTGCAGATGCTGTTTTAAACCAAAGATAGACACAAAATGGAGAGAAGGAGTGGGTGACATTTCAGGTAGAGTCTGAACAAGGGTCTTGACCCAAAACGTCACCCATTCCTTCTCACCAGAGATGCTGCCTGATCCGCTCCAGCATTTTGTGTTCTACCTGGTATCTGTTCCATGTGAAATCCAACATATCAAGTAATCCTTGTTGAATTCTCATACTTGACAACCTGCACAGAGGTAATTCAGCAGTGCTGATTTAAGCATGTCTGAAAATTGCATCTTTTTTGACCGAGTCTTAAAGTTGACCATGTTATTGTAGCTTTGAAAATACTCTAATGGTTTCAGATTAAAATGCCTTTCAGGCATATTCACAATGAGACCCAGGTTGTATCAAACAAACCGCCCATCTTCTCCACAAGCATCAAAACAGCCTTGAAAATAGTTCATGTTCATGTGATAGGACCAGAATTAGGCCATTTGGCCCATCATGCCTACTCCGCCATTCAATCATGGCTGTTCTATCGCTCCCTCCTAACCCCATTCTCCTGCCTTCGCCCCATAACCCCTGACACCCGTCTTGGGTAAAGTCCATTCCTTGGGTACTATTAGCCTCATTACACATCAAAGGCTGTCCCATCGCACTTTGACGTGTAATTAAAGAGAGGAACAAAAGAAATGTGCGATAATGTATAGAACACCCAAACTCTGACTGCTTTTGCAGCCATAATATTTACATTATCACTGCGGTTAAGTATCTAGTGATCACTAGTGATGATTATGCTGGGAATTTGACAGTGGCGATACTGCATTGCATATTCTCCTTCCGAACCTCTGATACTTGTGTAACACAATTGATACTTGCATGTATCACCCCACGTTACATGTTGTCCTGGTCATACTGCTCCTGATCACAACTGCTGCAATATCTGAGAAGTTGCAAATGGAACTGAACATTGTGCAATCACCAAGTTTTTAATCTCATCATTAAGGGAAGGCCCTTGATGAAAACACTGAAGATAGTTGAGCTTAGCAGACTGCCCTGAGGAACTCCAGCATCATCCATTTTTTGTACTAGTTATGACACCAGAAATGAAGAATTGTCACCTTAAATCCCCTTGATATTAATTTTACTGAGGCTTACTGGTCAATTGCAGTCATTCTCGTATCACCTCTGAAATTTAGGTATTTTGATCACGTTTGTAATCGGATTGAGTTATGGGGCCAGAGCCATAAAGTCGAGATAGAATGTAGACACAGAATGCTGGAGTAACTCAGCGGGACAGGCAGCATCTCTGGAGAGAAGGAATGGTGACCTTTCGGGTCAAGACCCATCTTCAGACTGAACTCAGTGTAGAAGGTGTCTACCTTCGATTTAAACCAGCTTCTGCAGTTCTTTCCAACACTTCGTACAGATAGAAACTGTTAGTACCAATGAGCAGGTTATTGGTGAATAGGGGTTACATGGTATTATTAGCAGTACATTCTATCGTTCAGTTAATGATTATGAACTAACTGAAGCAGCATTAATTGGCAGGGTTGCATTTATTAACAGAAGATAATAAACAAATAATAAATATGACATCAGGACTATGTACTTCATCAGAAGATGATAGCTAAACAGCAAACCATGAGAAGATACTAAATGGCGGTGCTGGCTCGAAGGGCCAAATGGCCTACTCCTGCACCTATTGTCTATTGTCTATTATAGGGGGAACATAATGCAGCAAAGCTCTCAATACCTCTGAATACTGAAGAAGGATCTCAACCCAAAACGTCACCTATTCCTTTTCTCCAGAGATGTTGTCTGACCCGCTGAGTTACTCCAGAATATTGAGTCTATCTTCTGAATACTAGTAGGTTAAACGAGGCAGAGACTACTCTGAGAAAGTATCTGATAGGCATCACGACTGAATAGAAGACGTACATAGTATTTTTAAAAATACAATGTGCCATCAAAGGGCAAAGAGTGTCTGTAGAGCAAATCTAATTTGAGTGGTGTATTAAATAAATGGTGAAAAGTGCAGAATATAGTGAATATATGGATATGCTTGAAGGAGCACCTTCAATGCATCGTTGAAAGTTTAGAGAGGCATTTGGATTCATCTTTAAACCATAAATTTAAGCAATACCAGTTAATTCAATGAAGAGAGATTAAAAAAAATGTTCTTCAACCCTCTGTGTTTTATGGTGAAGTTTGGCAAACACTAGTAACTAAAAAATCAACAATTGTGTATTATAGTTCTGATATCTTACAGTCAAAGTGTCTGGGGTCCTCTCGCGATGTATAAACTCATCCCACTTCTCTCGATTCCCCTGAGTGTGATCCCACATGCGTCCCTTTCTTCTCCACAGCACAATAATCTAGATTCAAGCATCTAGATGCATTAACAAGAATATTTTATTGAAAAGCATGCACACTTCCAACTCCTCTTATTTTGACCGTCCTTAAAATATACCATTTCCTCCTTTAGCTGAGAGTAGATGTTAGTTTAGTTTAGTTTAGAGATACAGCGCGGATGTTGGATTTCACATGAAACAGATACCAAGTGGAACACAAAATGCTGGAGCGGGACAGGCAGCATCTCTGGTGAGCGGAATGGGTGACGTTTTGGGTCGAGACCCTTGTTCAGACTCTACCTGAAAAGTCACCCATTCCTTCTCTCTATTTTGTGTCTATCTTTGGTTTAAACCAGCATCTGCTGTTCCTTCCCACACAGATACCAAGTAGATGCGTAGCTGAGTTTCTCTATTATTGAATCGTGCGTTATTCTGAATTGACCACCATAGGTTATTTTTGACTCCTCTATTAGTGGTGTGTGACTAGCTGAACTTTATATTAGCATTGTGAAGTTCAAAATACTTTCCAAAATACCAGTCAAGTTGAAATTGATAATTGCACCACTGGATATTTTTAACCATACAAGCAGAATTAATAGGCATGTAATTTGCCTGTAACAACCATTCACTGAGATTCTAATCACAGCACTGCTTCATAAGTTTAATATGTATTTGTTTACCTTCAATTAGAGCTGTTACCTTATATTCACAATATCGACAGTAGTGTTAAATATCTGTAAAGCAAAATGTATTATAGTATTGGAGTATTGTTAATAAAAGATTGATTTCTTAATTATTGTTTGCAGACTTTACTAATCCTCATTCGGGAGCTTAAAACCAATCCATTTTTATTGATCAGTACAAAATGTATGCATTAGAACAATAAAGACCAATGGACAATTGGAAGTTAATATGGTCAAAAACACTTCAGCTTTAAAGCCTTGTCCCACTGCACGAGTTCATTCAAGTGCTCTCCCGAGTTGAAAAAAAAAATCAAACTCGTGGTAAGCACGTAGAATGAACATAGCGGGTTTGTCGGAGCTCGGGGACATCTCATAGCGGCAGGTACTTAAAGGCAGGTACTCGGGAAACGCAGTAAGCTTGGGAAGACTCGTGAAGATTTTTCAACATGTTGAAAAATGTCCACAAGAGCCCCGAGTACCAACGAGCGGCCATTACCATAAATCTCCGAGTTCGAATCAGGGCAAACTCGGGAGAACTCTGGAATGAACTCGTACAGTGGGACAGGGCTATAACATTGTCAATATTTGCAACAATAAAGAATTCTGTGTTTCGCACAATCTTTATCTATTATGCTAGTGACCCATATTTGACATAAGAACTATGAAATGGCTAATATAAGAAATTTAGAACAAGGATATCCAAAGCATGCTCAGTTCAGTTTAGTTCATTGTCACATGTACCGAGGTACAGTGAAATGTTTAAGAAAGAACTGCAGATGCTGGAAACAACGAAGGTAGACAAAAATGCTGGAGAAACTCAGCGGGTGCGGCAGCATCTATGGAGTGAAGGAATAGGCGACGTTTCGGGTCGAGACCCTTCTTAAGGCACAGTGAAAAGCTTTTTTTGCGTGCTAACCAGTCAGCATAAAGACAAGACATGATTACCATCAATCTATTTACAATGTATAGATACAGTGCATTCAGAAAGTATTCAGACCCCTTCACTTTTACCACATTTTGTTACGTTTCAGCCTTATTTTTAAATAGATTAAATCATTTTTTTTAATCATCAATCTACACACAATTCTTCAGAATGAAGAAGCGAAAACAGGTATTAAGAAATGTTTGCAAAGTAATTAAAAATAAATAAATGAAATATCACATTTACATAAGTGTAAATGACCTAACAGACACAGGTCTGGAGTTTAAATCATCTTTAATCATGAGGTATAATAGAGCAGTACTGCTGGTTGTTAGTTCATTGTTACCACAGGTATAACTAATGTAACGTAGGAAATGGGTGTTAATATAAAGTGTATAGTAAGGTGGAGTTAGTGGTGCTACACTACTCAGATTGGTTCACAGGCAATAACCAATCTACACATAAGTATTCAGACCCTTTGCTATGACTCAAAATTGAGCTTAGGTTCATCCTGTTTCCATTGATTATCCTGGAGATGTTTCTACAACTTGATTGGAGTCCACCAGTGGTAAATTAAATTGATTGGACATGATTTGGAAAGACACACACCTGTCAATATAAGGTCCCACAGTTGAAAGTGAATGTCAGAGCAAAACCTAAGCCATGAAGAAGAAGGAATTGTCCGTAGACATCTGAGACACAGATCTGGGGAAGGGTATAAAACAATTTCTGCAGCATTGCAGGTACCGAAGAGCACAGTGGCCTCCGGCGTTCTTAAATGTAAGAACTTTGTAACCACCAGGACACTTCCTGGAGCTGGCTGCCCGGCGAAACTGAGCAATCGAGGGAGAAGGGCCTTGGTGACCAAGAACCCAATGGTCACTCTGTCAGAGTTCCTCTGTGAAGATGGGAGAACCTTCCAGAAGGATAACTATATCTGCAGCACTCCACCAATCAGGCCTTTATGGTCGAGTGACCAGACGGAAGCCACTCCTCAGTAAAAGACATATGACAGCTCACTTGGAGTTTGCCAAAAGGCATGAGAAACAAGATTTTCTGGTCTGTTGAAACCAAGACTGAACACTTTGGCCTGAATGCCAAGCGTCACGTCTGGAGAAAACCTGGCACCGCTCATCACCTGGCCAATACCAGACCTATGGTGAAGCATGGTGGTGCCAGCATCATGCTGTGGGGATATTTTTCAGTGGCAGGAACTGGGAGACAAGTCAGGATCAAGGAAATGATAAACGGAGCAAAGTATAGAGAGATCCTTGATGAAAACCTGCTCCAGAGCATTCTGGACTGAGGGTGGAGGTTCGCCTTCCAACAGGACAACGACTCTAAGCACACAGCCAAGACAATGCAGGAGTGGCTTTGTGACAAGTCCACGAATCTTCTTGGGTGGCCAAGCCAGCGCCCGAACTTGAACCCGATTGAACATCTCTGGAGGGACCAGAAAATAGCTGTGCATCGACACTCTCCATCCAACCTGACAGGGCTTGAGAAGATCTGCAGAGAAGAATGGAAGAAATTACCCAAATACAGGTGTGCCGAGCTTGTAGCGTCATACACAAGAAGACTTGAGGCTGTAATCGCTGCCAAAGGTGCCTCAACAAAGTACTGTGTAAATGGTCTGAATGCTTGTGTAAATGTGATATTTCAGTTTCTTTTTGCAAAAATTTCTAAATGACAGTTTTTGCTTTTTTTATTACGGGGTAGTGTGTGTAGATTGATGATTTAAAAATTAATTAATTAATTAATTAATTAATCCATTTTAGAATAAGGCTTGGTAACAAAATGTGGAAGAAGTGAAGGGGTCTGAATACTTTCTGAGTGCACTGTATAAATATCTACCTTTAAAATTATCCATTGACGGCCTCCACAGCCTTCTGTATCAATGAATTCTATAGATTCACCACCCTCTGACTAAATGAATTCCTCATGTCCTTCTGTATAATGTACATCCTATTATTCTGATGCTATGACTTCTGGTCCCACTGTCCTACTTGTGGAAACATCCTCTCCACATCACTCCATCCAGCCTTTCAAAATAATGGTGAGTTCATTTAGCATACCAATAATCGTTTGTAAATTATTGAAAAACATGGCTGAAAAGATAGTGGCCATTTGTTGCTGAACCATATCTATATTACTAAAAGTCTGATATTGACCACTTCCTGTTCTGTATATTGATTTTAGAAAAACCGCTGTCACTTACGGTTGTGATTTTGGCCATCTTACTCAGTCCCCCTCCGCTGCGCAGGACAAGAGGATATTTCCCATCAATGAAAAATAAAAGAGTTATTAGTGTTTAAAAAATGTTGCGATTTTCTCTCCTCAAGGCCATGCCCCTTCCGGAGGGACTATAAAACCCAGAAGTGTGAGTGCCTCAGTCATAGTCTGCAAGATGGGGGAGTGAGAGGGTCATGTCTCTCAGTCTGAACTGTGAATAACACTGAACACATATCTACTAAACTGTGTGGTTTTACTGACCTGTCAGTGCCCTTAATGTGGTTTGAAAATATAGTTTGTAAATGCTAAAGCTGTGTTGCCTTTGGTTTGGAAATGCTAAAGCTGTGTTGCCTTTGGTTTGGAAATGCTAAAGCTGTGTTGCCTTTGGTTTGGAAATGCTAAAGCTGTATTGCCTAATTAAAGTTGCCTTGCCTTCTATATAATTAAAAGTCTAATCTTGACCACTTCCTGTTTGCGCTTTATATAGATTTTTTTTTAAATGCTACCATATACGGCTGTAATTTTTGGTCATCATACTCAAACGGTCCCTCCTCCGGTCATCAGATGCCGAGGATTTTTCCCATCGATGAAAAATAAGAGTTATTAGTGTTTTAAAAAAGGTTGTGATTCTCTCTCATGCCATGAAGGCCATGCCCCTTCTGGTGGGAGTGACTATAAAACCCAGAAGTGTGGGCATGGCTCAGTCTCTGCAAGATGGAGGAGGGAGAGGTCACGACTCGCTTTCTTTAGTGGCCTTGCACCCTGCTTGAAGTGGTAAGAAACTGCACTTGAATTTGGTGGCCTTGCACCCTGCTTGAAGTGGTAAGAAACTGCACTTTAATTTGTTGACCGTGCACCCGGCTTGAAATGGAATTTCAAGGAATAGCCGTGAGTCAACTGCCAGCCCACCAGCCATGAGTGAGTGAGTGAGTGAGCTGTCAGCACAACGGGTTTGAGTGACTGAGCCGCCAGCCCAAGAATCTATTCGGCCCACAATGTCCATACTAGCCCTCTGGAAACCAGTCACTTCAGCCCACAACACCCATACTAGCGCCCCAGAAAGACCCCCCTGGTGGAGAGATGGAATATTGCGTTGGGGGACCAGCCCTCCCATGTGATGCTGGGACCCATATATATATATATATTCATATATATTCTTTTTAGTTGCTTTATCATTTTCTCAATTCAATCTTTTAACTTTCCCACTTTTTCAGTTGACGAAAGTTCACCATATTTCTTCCTGCAACATTTCTCTATTCTTCTCTCAATCCTTAAACCTCTTGGTTTCAAAATATTCTTTAATGGTCCGGTCATCTTCAGGCCTCAAATGACTTGTCCCTTTATCATCTTGCACTTCCAGGAATAAGCATAGCTAAATACATTTTACCGGCAAGATAAAAGTACTAACATGGGACATTCTAGCAACCATAAGGCCATCGCAAATTTCCAACGTAATGTTTTCATAATCTGCTAGGTATTGATTAAATTAATACTGAGTAGAGCTAATAGGACTTGATGTTTCAATCCCTGTAATAAGTCGGCACTCTTGCTATTTGCAGTGGGATTGGAGTGGTGAAAGGTAGGGTAGGTATGTCATCGGGGTCATCAGGTGGGCACACTCCTTCTTTGACGTTTCATTGATAAGCCCACAACATCTACAGAGGGCTCAACGGTGATACCTGGCGTCCAGTTACACCCCCCTCAATTCCACACCCTCCTGTATTCATCTTGCAGCCCAATTGTTGTCTCTCCTTTTGATCCAGATCCAATTGCTGCTTTTTTCTGCAGAATTTGATAATGATTTGATTGCTTGTTGGAGGCAGCGACCCCTCACCCCCATTTTCTTTAATAGCCTGGTCATAGATGAAGCAACAAATCCCCTGCATCCCACTTCGACAGGGAAAATCTTGGTCTTCCAGCCATTCTGGGAAGCTTCAGTTGCCAGTTCAGAGTACTTGTTTTTTTTTCCTCTCATAAGCTTCTTCAAAACCATCTTCCCATGGAACTGTCAATTCCACAACATATACCAACTTGGCTGTTGTGGACCACAGGACCATGTCTGGCCGGAGTGTTGTAGCCACAATGTCTGGGGGAAACACAAGCCTTTTTTCCAAGTCCACTTCCATTTTCCATTCCCGAGCAGGCTGCAGAATGCTTGCATCCATTGAAGTTATCTGGTGCTCTGGAGGTTGGCCTGCTGGTACAAATGTTGTGAAGTGGACATTTCCTGCCGATGTTGGTGGGGAAGGATTTGTGATCGTCCGCCTCTGTTTAAGGATTGATGCCAGCTGTCTGAGAACTTGGTTATGCCGCCAAGCGTAACGCCCTTGGCCGAGGCTCATAGTGCATCCTGTTAAAATGTGCCTTTGTGATCCAGGTGCTTGGCAAAGGGAACAAGTGGGGTCTTCTCCGAACCACTGCTTCAGGTTCTGGGGTGATGGAAGAACATCATAAGTGGCTCTGATGACAAAACTTAGTCGAGATCCTTCCATTTTCCAGATTTCACGCCAGCTGAGTTTCCTCTTTTCCAGGCTACCCCAGTTAGTCCATTGGCCATTGAGACAGCCTTGGCATGTCGCTCTGCCTCCTCCCGTCTTCTCACCTCCTCCACCACGAGTTGTCTTTTCTGCACTGATGTTGCCTTGTGCCATTGAGGAGCTTTTGGGATGAGCCCGAGCCCGGCTCTCCCGTGTTGGACTTGGCCAATCATGTCCCGGAAATGAAGACTAGACTTCGCACTCTGAACAGCTTCAGATGGGGTCCACTTCCTCCCCGTTGCCACACGGGGGGGCCGCTGTTCGAATAACAGTATCTTCAGATTCAGTGAGGGTCATGACCAACCTTGCTTTAGTGCATTTGAACTCTTCCACAAGTTCTGTAATGGGTAATTCCAATTTGCCACTCCCATACAGTCCGACAGCACTTAAGCATCGTGGAAGTCCAAGCCACTGTTTCACATGTGTGCTGATCATTCTTTCCAGCTTTTCCACTTTGTTGATGGGGATTTCATACATAGTTAAAGGCCACATGATTCTTGGTAGTATGCCAAATTGGAATACCACAGCTTGAGTTTTCCTGGTAGCAAGGTCTTGTTGATGCGAGCTATGTGCATCTTGGTATCCTTTTTCAGTTGTACAAATTGCTCTGTGTCCTTGAGCTTTGCATCATACCATCGGCCCAAACTCTTCACTGGCATTTCTAAAACAGTTGGAACAGGTATTCTGTTAATATGAAATATTTGATCCTTGACTTGACCTTTGACAATGGAGATGCTTCTGCACTTGCTGGGTTTAATCTTCATCCTTGCCCATGTGATGTTTTGACGAAGTTTTTCCAGAAGTCGCTTGGTGCAGGGGATAGTTGTTGTTATATCATCCATATAGGCTCGTACCGGTGGCAATTGCTGACCACGCTGTAATCGCTTTCCTCCCACAACCCATTTTGATGCTCTGATAATGAGCTCCATTGCCATAGTGAAGGTCAATGGGGAGATGGTGCACCCTGCCATGATGCCTACTTCCAGTGGTTGCCACGCTGTGGTAAGGTCTGATGCTGTGAGGCAAAATTGTAGATCCCAGAAAAGGTAGTGAACCCTTCAGCTCATGAGGTGGCTCCATATTTTGTTGAATTATCTGCTCTACAACTCGGTTTATATATTTTTAATCCTTGATATGCTTACTTGCTAAAGAAAAAAAAGTTAAATCAGTATCTACTGTTTTGGGGGCAGAGTTCCAGATTTTCTTTGTTGTTTGTGTGAACAGACCTAGTTGTATTATGGCAAATAATTTCTCCATATCTGTCCTGCTTAATTATTTTATCATTTGAAAACTTTGTTGGATCAAACTGCAAGCATTTAAACTCAAATTAATTTAAGCAAATCTTACACAATTATCTTCATATTTTTCACTGAGTAAACAAAAATTCAGAAATTCCTTAAGGGCACCAGAAATTTGTCAAAATGGTAGAATGGCTGAAAGAAATCAATTATTTGAAAGATCAGATCATCTGGCATCATTATCAAGGCCAAGACTGCTAAACTGGGATCAAATAGAGGTCTTCCAAGTTAGGAAGGACTTGGACCGAAGATAGACACAAAATGCTGGAGTAACTCAGCGGGACAGGCAAGCATCTCTGCAGAGAAGGAATGGGTGACGTTTCGAGTTGAGATCCTTCTTCAGAACGGGTTGGATTCTGATAGATCAGATTGGGAGAAATTACATCCATGGTTGTTAAGCAAGTTTTTAATTTTAAATGGGTATAAAAATGGAGAAATTATTTAAGTAGTATATTGTGATTCTCTGAAGAGCAGTGGAAACTGGTTTAATAGTAATGTTAAAAATAGAATTAATTTGCAAGCTCTCCATTTTTTTTTTTAGAAAGAAAGCGTGAAATAGGTGAAAAGAGTTGTGATAGTGAAAGAGCGTGCTAAAAGGGAGAAGAAACCCTTGGTCAAAGAATTAGAGAAAGGGGGTTAAGAGATAGACCCTTAAAAAAAAAAAAGGAAAAGGAGAAAGAAAGGCTGTTATATATATCACGCAAAAGGAATCCACCAACTCCATAGTTTTTCTTCTCCCCCCCCCCCCCCCCCCCCCCCCCCCCCCCACCCCACCAAGGCCCGAGGTACTCCTGCACCCTATCTTTGTAAAGTTCTATAAATGCAACCACTTCTGAAAGAAGCGTTCTGATTTTCCTTCCAGGTGGAGTCTCATATCTTCCAGATGTAGTGTTTCAAACATAGTTGAAATCCACATATTTAATGTTGGTATAGGAGCATTTTTCCAGAATTTTAAGATTAGTTTTTTTTCTATTATTAAGCCGTAATCAAATAAATTCTTTTGATACGCATTTAATTCCGGACTACCTTCTGTCATTCCGAAAATAATCCATTCTGGCTTTGGTGTCATTTTATTTTTTAAACACTTTTGTGAAAATTTCAAAGATTTCAATCCAAAACCTTTGAATTTTTGTATACAAAAGATGAAATGAGTGCGCTATGGTAGCTTCTTGACGGTGGCATTTTATCACAAATTGGTGAAACATTAGGGAAAAAAATTTATTTAATTTAGTTTTTGAGTAGTTAATCTATGTTAATTTTAAATTGTTATTAATGTGTGTCTTATGTCAATTGAGCATTTGTGCACATTTAATAAATATTCTTTCCACCTTTCATTGGAATTTTTTATGCTTAGTTCGTTTTCCCACTCACCTCTAATACCTTCCGTTGTTGGTATTACTGCATTTAGTATAATATTTTATATATATATATGTGAAATTAAATTTGGTGATTTCCACCTTTGTATTCATTACTTCATCTAGTAAGTCTAATGGCATTGTGTGAAATCATGTGCATGTTTTTCAAATAATCACATATTTGGAAATATTTAAAATACTGATTGTTACCCAGATTGTATTTTAGTTGTAATTGTTTAAATGATAATAGTTTTCCCGTATCATACAAATCTCCCAAAGTTTTAATTCCTGCTCTTTCCCATTGTATGAATGCTTTGTTTATAATCGAGGGTTTAAACAGAGGGTTTTTAGCAATAGGAGAGATAAGTTTCTTAATTTTAAATTGTATTTTATTTGTTTCCAAATTTATGATTGTACTATGTATAAATTGTGTTTTTGTTGTAGTTTGTATTATTCACCGTCATGGGTGAAAGAAGGATCGCACCAATTAAAGGGGGAGCAGTCCTCTTTTACCATAATGATCCATTCCGGTTGATGAGAGTATTATCCAACAATTGAAATCATATTTCTAATATTTACTGACCAATAATAATACATAAAATTTAGGGGAGTGCTAATCCCCCCTACTACTTTGGGTTTATTCAGGTGTGGTCTTTGTATTCTATGGGACTTATAATCCCAAATAAAAATTTGTAATATCTTGAGTCCATTTTTTTTTTTTAAAAAAAAAAAAAAAAAACTTTTTGGGTAGATATAGTGGGATTGATTGGAACAAGTATAGAATTTGTGGTAGAAAAATCATTTCTATGGCGTTTATTCGACCTATTAAGGACATTGGGAGCTTTTTCCAGAATTTAATTAAATTATGTAATTTCTTAAGTACAGGGTTATAGTTTGCTTTAAACATGTTTTGATATCTTCTAGTAATTTCAATGCCCACATATTAAAATTTTTCCCCAGCTATTTTAAAAGGAAATTGTTCGAGATGTATAGAATCTTTTGGTTTTATTGACGAGATTACAGAGACTACAAGATTACAAGCCTACAGAGACACCCCCTCAGAGCCAACCGATCCACAGAGGACGCAGTCTCAACAACACTGAACCTCATACTGCCACACCTTGATCAGAAAAATAGTTATGCCAGGATCCTCTTCATAGACTTCAGCTCTGCTTTTAACACAATCATTCCGCAGCAGCTGGTGGAGAAGTTGGACTTATTGGGGGTTGATGCTGGCACATGTAACTGGGTCCTGAACTTTCTATCGCAACTGCAGCAGACAGTCGGGGTGGGCAGTAGGACATCAAACACCATAGCTTTGAGCACTGGCTCGCACCAAGGCTGTGTCCTAAGCCCCCTGCTGTTTAGTCTGCTTACACACGACTGTACTGCTAGATCAACAAACAACTTCATCAACAAGTTCGCTGACGAACACGACAGTGGGTGGGTCTCATCAGTGACAATGATTGAGTCGGCATACAGGATGGAGGTGGGAGCTGCTCACAGGATGGTTGCTGCCAAAATAAAAATTTTTTTTCCCACAACCTCATTCTCACGTGGGAAAAACGAAGGAGATAGTGGTTGACTTCAGGGGGGCAGGAAAAACAACGCCATACACCTCTGCACATCGATGGAGCTGATGTGGAAAGGGTCAGCAGTGTGAAGTTCCTAGGACTCCACCTGTCAGATGAACCTGGACGTCTACGACCAACACCACAACACTGGCCAAGAGAGCCCAGCAGCGACTACACCCTCTCCATAGACTACGGAAAGCAGGTCTCCCCACTGCACACCTACAAACTTTTTATAGGGGTTCAATCGAGAGCACATTAACCTACGGCATCACTTCCTTGTTCGGGGAGCTGCAAGGCGTACGAACGGCACCAACTGGAGAGGATTGGAGTGAAGACCGCCAGCAGGATTATTGGTGCTCCACTCCCTTTCCTGCTGGACATATACAGGAAGAGATGTATCAGCAGAGCCATCTCCATCATCAAAGATCCCTACCACCCATCGCATCACATATTCTCCATCCTGCCATCTGGGAAGAGGTACAGGAGCATCAGCTGCAAAACCAGCAGGATGCTCCTCAGCTTCTTTCCCGCAGGCTATAAGACTGATAAACGGACTTTGCCCCCTGCCAAAGTATCGCGCACCAACCACCAACCTGGACACACTGAAGCAGAGCCATTGTCGTGTCGCTGCCGATTGGAACTCATGATATGTATTTTTATTTCTATTTATTTTTTCCGCACACTGGTTCAGCAACGTTTTTTCGTTTCCTCTGGGTATGTAAGTACTCAGGAAAAATGATAATAAAGATATACAATTTCACTTTTATTCCAATTTATTCTGTAACCTGAAAATGAACCGAAATCCTCAATTAAATTTAAAATATTGAGTATAGTGATATGAGGCTTTGTGATGTACAAATGTATATCATCAGCGTATAATGATATTTTATTGTTTGAATATTTTGTCTTATATCCGTGGATATTCGGATGAGTTCTAATACTTTCCGCAAGTGGTTCAATTATGAGGGCAAATAACAAATGGTGATAATGAACAACCTTGTCTATTACCCCCCCCCCTCGACAGTTTGAAATTTCATGGATAAAAATATTATTAATTAATATTCTGGCCATTTCGGCTATATATTAATTTAAGTCCATTGAATGAAATTCTATCCCAGTTTAAAATTTTTGCAAAAATACTTAACCATATATTCATTCAAACCATGACTGAATGCTTTCTCTGCATCCAGCGACATAATTGCGAGGGATTTGGATCTTTAGGTTTGGCGCGTGGTCCAGCGAAAAAATAGTTGATAGTATAATAAGTGAATGAGCTCTTTCAATGAACCAATACAGGCAAAGTGGGTGGGGGGGGGGGGGGGGGATAAGAAGTATATATGCGTGATTCAAGAATATCAGCACATGAAGGAAATAATAGATGTAATATATGGATTAATTTCTGTGATAGTTCTCTAAATTTACCCAATATTCTGAGTGTGAAGGATGTGTGAAAATACTGTTAAATGGTAATGGCTTGCCACATGTCGCTCCTCACTTTTCTTCATGCCAGCAAATCAAATAGTACATCGATGAGTTTTTCAAATGGTTTCTGCAGTTTATAGTAAACATTAGGACAAGCTTTGTATAAATTCACTATTCACCACCACACTTCTCCATCTATGTTTCAGAGATAAATTAGGAAGCTCCAAAACCAACATTATGGAGTGATATCAAAACACAATAATACTCTTTTGATAACAGCAGATCAGCACGAAGTATTCATTCCCTACTTACCTAGATTGGTGAAATCTTATGTTTTCTGACTGGATATCCACATTTGCTTTGCAACACTGTGGTAACAATTATATGTTGCACTCTGCCCCTGACATTCAGTTCCATTGAAATGAATTGAATAAATATTATTAGCCAAATATATATACATACAAGGAATTTGCCTTGGTGCTTTGCTTGCAAGGATAACAACCCGATATACAGTAGACAAATAAAACATAATTTAAACATGTGAAGAATGAATTAAAAATAGTGGAAGGCAGGAACGAGGTACTAATTGTGGATGATCAGCCATGATCACAGTGAATGGCTGTGCTGGCTCGACGGGCCGAGTGGCCTGCTCCTGCACCTATTGAAATAAAATACCAGAGCACAAGGAGGCTACAGACTTTTGGCTGCTGAGTAGAGCTACTGCTCGTGGGGGAAAAAAAAGTTGTTTTTATGTCTGGCTGTGGCTAGCCAATATGATTTTCAGCGTAACCCAGAGATTTGTGAATCTGTGGAATTATCTGCCACAGAAGGCAGTGGAGGCCAATTCACTGGATGCATTTAAAAGAGTTGGATAGAGCTGTTGGGACTAGTGGAATCAAGGGATATAGGGAGAAAGCAGGCATGGGTTACTGATTGTGGATGATCAGCCATGATCACAAGAATGGCAGTACAGGCTCAAAGGATCATATGGCCTCCTCCTGCATCTATTTTCTATGTTTCTATATAACAAATTGGGGTCAAGGAATAGCAATGTTACAAAATTTTGAGATTTTAAAAAACAAGTCTGCAATTTATCCCATCAGATAAAGTATACAAAGAAGTTTAATTTGACACCTACTTCACTTTCATATTTTCAGTATTAAAAATGTTATGGCTATTTTCATACTCTGAAATTAGCATTTTGTTCCCAATTGCTTTTCCATTGACTTAACACAAAAGCTGTGATCGAGGACAGTCAAAAGCCCATGACTTTCTTAAAAATTAAGAGAACTAAAAGAAATTTTCAGTTATTATAGATTGTTTCATATTTGTTTCAGAATGCTTCAATCTTACTTGGGTGACTTGAAATTAAAGCATATAATTAGTTAGTTACCTAATTACAAAATTCAATTACTAAATCTAAACCTACTGGCACAAGGGACTTCTTAACATCTAGTCCTGTATTTGATCTAAACATCTATCAATTTCTTAAGAAAAGATTAACATTTTTAAATAGCCTAAGTGTCCAAATAACATTCATACAAGAATTCACAATATAACATGATTTTTAAATCTCATTGTCATGAATTTATAGGCCAAATGGAAGGAATTTAGTGTTTAATTCCCGTAAATTAATGGCCATTTTAATCATTTTGTGAGTGGGATTTTGTGGAACGCGATCGATTGGAACATTGCGGTTTGTGGTGAATTTAAACCCCACATTGGCAGGAAAAATAGTGCTGGTTCGCATGGGGCCTAAATCACCTTTTCGCAATGTAAAATTTGGATTAAGACAATCCTAAGAAACACGTTTATATGTAAAATAAACGACTTACCTTTAGCTGTCCCGTACGTGAAATCCATCCCGGTTATCGGCTTTGACGGCATTAGAAGCGGATTTTTATTTTACTCCAGCGCTGAAATTGTCCCGCGATTTAAAAAAAAAAATTCACAGAACGAAAGTCGTAACAATTCTTCAGCAATAGCTAGCAGCCCGAGAAAATATATCCAGGACAGGCAGGAGGAAAAAACACATTTTAACCCCCCCCCCCCCCCCCCCCCCCCCCCCAAAGGCGCCAAAGTCGCGCACACGGGCAGTGGCAGAACTGCAGCGCCGCTGAAGGTAAGTTTTGTAACATACCTACAAGGAAAGAGCGTTCACGTCACGGCCCTGTTTCTACCAATCTTTCCACCACCACGCGCAAGAGGCGCAAGGCGGACACCATTGTATGCAGATGCCGAGAAGTGTGTTCACCTCTGGCTGATCTTGTGTGTGGACTGCACAAGAAGAAGAATATAGAAACATAGAAAATCAGTGCAGGAGTAGGCCATTCGGCCCTTTCAGCCTGCACCGCCATTCAATATGATCATGGCTGATCATCCAACTCAGTATCCCGTACCTGCCTTCTCTCCATACCCCCTGATCCCTTTAGCCACAAGGGCCACATCTCCCTCTTAAATATAGCCAATGAACTGGCCTCATCTACCTTCTGTGGCAGAGAATTCCACAGATTCACCACTCTCTGTGTGAAAAATGATTTTCTCATCTCGGTCCTAATAGACTTCCCCCTTATTCTTAAACTGTGACCCCTTGTTCTGGACTTCCCCAACATCGGGAACAATCTTCCTGCATCTAGCCTGTCCAACCCCTTAAGAATTTTGTAAGTATCTATAGGATCCCCCCTCAATCTTCTAAATTCCAGCGAGTACAAGCCAAGTCTATCCAGTCTTTCTTCATATGGAAGTCCTGCCATCCCAGGAATCAGTCTGGTGAACCTTCTCTGTACTAACCAGTCTGGTGAACCTTCTCTGTACTAACCAGTCTGGTGAACCTTCTCTGTACTAACCAGTCTGGTGAACCTTCTCTGTACTAACCAGTCTGGTGAACCTTCTCTGTACTAACCAGTCTGGTGAACCTTCTCTGTACTAACCAGTCTGGTGAACCTTCTCTGTACTAACCAGTCTGGTGAACCTTCTCTGTACTAACCAGTCCGGTGAACCTTCTCTGTACTAACCAAACCTTCTCGTCTGGTGAACCTTCTCTGTACTAACAAGTCTGGTGAACCTTCTCTGTACTAACAAGTCTGGTGAACCTTCTCTGTACTAACAAGTCTGGTGAACCTTCTCTGTACTAACAAGTCTGTGACTAACAAGTCTGGTGAACCTTCTCTGTACTAACAAGTCTGGTGAACCTTCTCTGTACTAACAAGTCTGGTGAACCTTCTCTGTACTAACAAGTCTGGTGAACCTTCTCTGTACTAACAAGTCTGGTGAACCTTCTCTGTACTAACAAGTCTGGTGAACCTTCTCTGTACTAACAAGTCTGGTGAACCTTCTCTGTACTAACAAGTCTGGTGAACCTTCTCTGTACTAACAAGTCTGGTGAACCTTCTCTGTACTAACAAGTCCGGTGAACCTTCTCTGTACTAACAAGTCTGGTGAACCTTCTCTGTACTAACAAGTCTGGTGAACCTTCTCTGTACTAACAAGTCTGGTGAACCTTCTCAATCAGTCTGGTGAACCTTCTCAATCAGTCTGGTGAACCTTCTCTGTACTAACCAGTCTGGTGAACCTTCTCTGTACTAACCAGTCTGGTGAACCTTCTCTGTACTAACAAGTCTGGTGAACCTTCTCTGTACTAACCAGTCTGGTGAACCTTCTCTGTACTAACCAGTCTGGTGAACCTTCTCTGTACTAACCAGTCTGGTGAACCTTCTCTGTACTAACCAGTCTGGTGAACCTTCTCTGTACTAACCAGTCTGGTGAACCTTCTCTGTACTAACTAGTCTGGTGAACCTTCTCTGTGTACTAACAAATTTAACTTTGTTGCTCCATTGTTAATACCCGTCTCCACTGAGTTACTCCAGCAGCAGGTCCAGGCTGCACACACATAATTTCTCTCTAGAGATGCTGCTCAAAGATCAGAGTGGAGATGTATCAATCGTTTGATACAAGTTCTCCTCCTATATCTCTCGTTTCCCTGATCCCTGACCAGTCTGAAGAAGGGTCTCGACCCCGAAACGTCGCCCTATCTCCTTCGCTCCTTAGATGCTGCTGCACCCGCTGAGTTTCTCCAGCCTTTTGCGTAACCCTCGATTCTCCAGCATCTGCAGTTCCTTCTTTAACACTTTGTCTACTCCGCTGCGATATCTCCTCAAGGTATGCCTACTTTGAAGAAGTTCTCCTCCTGTATCTCTCGTTTCCCTGATCCCTGACCAGTCTGAAGAAGGGTCTCGACCCGAAACGTCGCCCATCTCCTTCGCTCCTTAGATGCTGCTGCACCCGCTGAGTTTCTCCAGCCTTTTGTGTAACCCTCGATTCTCCAGCATCTGCAGTTCTTGCTTCAACAACATATCAACATATCAATGGTTTGATGCTGCCTGTCCCGTGAGTGTGTCCGGTGGGCCCTGTGTGGTGGGGCTTGAGCACTCTGTGTGTGTGTGTGTGTGTTGTTGTGTGTGTGGGCGGCCGCTGGCCGGCGGGTGGCGCTGTGGGCGCAGCGATTGTCCGCTGTGAGGGAGAGTGAGCGCCCCCGCCGCCCCCTGCCGCCGCCGCCATGTTGTCTCGCTGCCCCCGCCGCTGTTGCTGCGCCGCCGCCGCCGCCGCCGCCATGAGGGAGAAGCGCTGCCACCGCCGTCACCGAGTTTGACTCCGAGCGAAACCTTCCCCGTCTCCGTCACCACCACCACCTCCTCCTCCCCCCCCCCATCCTCCACTCTCTGGCGAAGGGACAGCAGCGCCGAGCCGAGCCATGGAGGCCGTCAAAGCCTTTAATAACGAGGTCGGTGTCGGTGTGAGCCGCAGTTGTTGTTTGTGGGGGGAGGGGAGGGGAGGTGACGGTTGGCGCCCGCCCGGTGGGGACAGGGACAGGGAGGGGGAGATCACCATCACGGTACATCGGTGTGGGGGAGCCGGGCCTGGGCGGAGGGAGGGTGAAGAAGCCGGGCCTCCCCTCACCACCTCCCCGGGCTCCTCTAACGGAAACTCCGCTGCTGCCTGCGGCCTACACGGTGGCGGCGGGGCCGGGGCCCGGCCACGGGGGGGGGGGGGGGGGGGGACTGGGGGTTGCTCGTTGCCTGCTGCCCGCACCGTCGTCTATTGGCGGTGGCGGGCTGGAGACGCCAGTTGTCCGCCTCGCCGACGTGGGATCAGGGGCAGGAGGCGGGCGGGAGTGGGGGGGCAGGAGGGCGGCCTGGAGAGAGGCCCCTGCCCGCCCCTCCACCAGCCGCAGGCGGCGGCCTGGAGTAGTTCCCTGGCCGCCCCTCCACCAGCCACAGGCGGCCGCTGCCCCCCCCCCCAACACCTCCACCCTGGATGTGCAGAGTCATCGAGCGACGCGGCCTCAAGCCATGCTCTCTCGTTAACCCGCTGCCCGGGGACAGCGCTGCCCACCGCGGCCTCCATATCCATCCTGTAACCCACGGGCTTATTTTTTTTTTTCTTGTACTCGCTTTTCAAAGCTTTCTTTAAAAAACTAAGAATAATTTCTAATACTTGACGGCGCTGCTTTTTTTTTTTTTTTTTTTTGAAAATCAAACAAAAGTTTTACTGGACTTTAAACAGAGGATCTATGTCAGAGCTCTAAAGATTCATCACCAATGACTTGGACTAAAAAAAAAACAAAGTATGAATGGAAAAGGATGGATCGTTTTGCTGTAATCAAACCAACAGGATTGAACATTAGACATTTATCACGATGATTAAAATTTTGACGGGGTCTCATATTTACAAACAAATCAGTGGTTAAAATTAACGGGCCTGTTTTGTGTTCTCAGTTGGATGTGTAGCTGATCTAAACGTTACATGGAAGATGTCAAAATAACCCAATTTTAATACGGAGGTTTCACAACATAGGGGCCTGGAATTAATGTCAAGAAGGATAATACTGTCTTGGGGATGTTTCAAAGTTTAATTTAAAATTTTAATCTTTAGTTTTCTCCCTGAAGTCAACAAGATTGCTTATTTATTCTACACGGGCCATGTCCATTATCATGATCAGTATTCCCAAATATTTAAAACTTGCCCATAAGTGCAAGGCAGGGACCTCAAATTGGTGTCCAACCCAAAAGGCCATGGCAAAGAAATATCTGCAAGGCATGAATCATAGAGAAACTGGTGGAGTGTTCTGCGCAGATTGACAACTTTAATAAAACAATTTGAAAAAGCAAATTCTATATATTCTGCAATCTAAAGTTTGGGCACCAAACATCAACAGTATTTAGGGATTCTCATGAGTTACTCCAGTTGAAGATAGGAAGGATGTTTGATCTTCTCAATCAGTACTAGGAATTTATGACATCTTTTGGAAGCGTGAGGGACCGGTTTCTACGGTAAAATTGATACACCAGCACCCTTGGAGCTAAAATAGTGTGGGATTAGCAGATATTCTGGACTATTTGATTATACTCCATTAATAGTTTAGTTTTACATTAATACAGGCCCTTTGGCTCACCGAGTCGACACAGACCAGCGATCCCCAAACGTTGACGCTATCCTACACACTAGGACCAATTTACACTATACCAAGCCAATTAGTCTACAAACCTGCACATCTTTGGAGTGGGAGGAAACTGAAGGTCTCAGAGGAAACCCACGGGGAGAACGTATAAACTCTGTACAGACAGTGCCTGTAGTCGGGATTGAACCCTGGTCCCTGACGCTGTAAGGCAGCAACTACCACTGTGCAGCCCTTACACAAGCACACTTTTATTTTCTGTCAGATCATCAGGATTTCTGAACAATTGAATGCTAGATTATCATTTTTTCTATATTTAATTGTACATGCATGCCCATTTATGTAGTATCTGTACATAGTGGGATGATTAACTTAAGCAAAAATCTCACTAAAGGCCCGCTGCAAAACATCAGAAACTTTTGAGGCCTGTGGTATAATCCAAAGGGAATAAAATGGATCCTACTCTCAGCAGTGTGATGAGATTTGTTGCTTTATTCTATATTACATACTGTTAAACAGGTACACCACTTAGTGCACCTGTGACCTTGAAAGTATGAGATCTGACCATTGACAATAGTCTTATATACAACTTTCCACTACCCTGCCACCTCTCAGAGGAACATATCTGTAAATGTTGCAACAAGTGTTCAACTTGCATATTCCTGATGGTCATTATCCAACCATGAATTCATTGGTAGGTATGGAGTACATTTATTCCACATTTGTTTTATTTTGGTCTTGGAATCCTTTTGATTTCTAGGAAGCAAGCAGTTTTATTATTGAAATTTGGACATGTTAACTTTTGGCAGTGTTCTTGTACAAAGATGTCATTGATTATTTTACTGAACAAGTCAACAGTTCTGAGTACAGTTGAGTGATTTATAAAAAAGGTTATTCTAAACAAGTTGTACTTATGCAGATTTCCAAGAAGTGTAGATGTTTGATTGACACATGGTAGTAACCTTAATCCTTCAGGTTCCTTATGTTGACCTAGCAATTTTATTTCATTTGGTTTTTCAACTAAAACTGGATGAACTATCACATAAACAGTTCCTGTTCTATTTGATCATGTGCCTATTCAAAAGCCTCTTAAATGTCTCTATCGTCTCTGACCTCTGGTCTAATTTGAATTTTTTCACTGAGCAAATTAAAGGGGGAAAATGGACATTGGTATTTTCTGGGGTATTAAAGTTTATAAACATCTGAAGTATCCAAGTTGTCAAACTGGTGATAAGTTGTGCCTGCACAAAACCAAGTTTTGGGACTCACGAGAATACTACGACTTAATATTATTTTTCCCCGTCTCCAGGAAGTGTGTCACATGGTATCTAAATAAGACCATTAATATAGGCTATTCATCCTCACCACAAGTTAAGTACAATCACTGTAATACCCTTGCATCAGTAACTTAGTTTTAAAAATTGCAGGTGATCCAGTGTCAGCATTTTGATATGCGAGGCAGATATAAATATTCACTCTTTTGCACCATCTCGAGATAGTCTTGTTTAGTTTAGAGATACAGCATGAAAACAGGCCCTTCGGCCCATTGAGACCATGCCGACCACCCATTCACACTGTTTCTATGTTATTCCACCTTAGCATCTATTCTCCACATACCAGGCAATGTTACAGGGCCCAATTAACCTACAAACGCAAGCATCTTTGGGATCTTGTAGGAAATCAGAGCACCTGGGGGAAATCCACGTGGTCACAAGGTGACCGTGCAAACTCCACACAGACAATATCCAGGGTCAAGATTGAACCTGGGTCTCAAGCAATGAGGCAGCAGCTCTATCAGCTGTCCCATTGCTGTGGAAATTTAATGCTGTACTCTTAACAACTTCTACTGGAAGATATATATTTTCGCTATACTTTCAATTCTTAAATGCCCCATGGTCTTCATCTTTTACACTTAAGAATTATTTCACGTGATGACAATCCATCCAAGTAAAATTCATAAAATCTGTATAATTTGTAAATTCAATGTTCATAAGTTTCAGTCGAATATGTAAAGAAAATCCATGCTCACTCTCTGATTTGTCCAATTGCCCAAAGGTAACTAGAATGACTACTAGTAGGCCATAGGCCTACAATTTCTTTTTTTCTGTCCTTTCTTTTCTTAATAAGGAATGGTAAAATGTCAACTTTTATTAGGGATAATGCTTCTTGAATTGTGAGTTATTTCTACCCTTCACATTGTGATACCAGGAGTCCTGCAGATTGTCTATTATATAAGTTTTTCTATAACAGTTAAGCCTACTTATTTTCTTCACTCCCTCCCATTGCTGTTATTTTTAGTGTCATAGAGTGATACAGTGTAGAAACAGGCCCTTGTGACCCAACTTTGCCCACAACATGTCCCACCTACACTAGCCCTACCTGCCTGGTCCATATCCCTCAAAACTTGTCTTATCCATGTACCTAACTGTTTCTTAAATGATGGGATAGTCCCTACCCAACTACCTCCTCTGGCAGCTTGTTCCATACACCAACACCCTTTGTGTGAAAAAGTTACCCCTCAGATTCCTATTAAATCTTTCCCCCTTCACCTTAAACCTATGTCCTTTGGTCCTCGAATCACCTACTCTGGGCATCTATCCCTCTCATGATTTTATACTCCTCTATAAGATCACCTCTCATCCTCCTGCACTCCAAGGAGTGGTCCCAGCCTACCCAACCTCCCTATAGCTCAGACCCTCTAGTCCTCGCAACGTCTTCTTAACATCCGTCGTATTTCCTTTACCCTCATTATTGTGAAGACTGATACAAACTTGCTATTTGGTAAGAGTATTTTCTTCTGAAGCATAGTTTTAATGTGCACTCATTTCACTTTTGTATCATCTTTCCTATTGACAAGGGTTAATACAGAATTAAATATTTTGCCCTTTTAGGATTATGTACAGATTTGTCTGGAGTCTACAGAAGAGACCATTTGGTCCATCCCACTACCAAAGCGGGATGGTGTTGTAGATAGTAAAAATGGTTATCAAGAATTACAGCAGAATGTTGATCAGTTGGGCATCAGAGCTGCCAAGTAGTGCGGATGTTCCGTATTTTGTACGGGAATGCGATAAGAATACGGATGTACGGATTTGCGTTGTAAAATACGGATTGTTTAAAACTCGGCCAGACTTCCTGTTTCATCTTGCTTGCTGCTTTAAAAAAAATGCAAGGATATAAAAAGTCATACTGTAACTCTAAAAATTATAGCTGATTAAATCTATTAGTTTTTTAAATTTAAAGATCTGGATGATTATTTTTGTAAGCTTTGATCTGCCTGTCCCGCTCCAGGTTTAAACAGCGCTATCAGTTTAGCGCGTGGGAATTTAAACAGCGCTATGGGTTCTAATTGTAGTGTTACCAGCTGGAGCGCTATTGCCTTTACACATAGCGCTATGGTCTTTACACATAGCACTATGGGTCACCGACTGTTCGGGGAGGGAGGGAATAAGAAAGGGAGAGAGAAAAAAAGAAGGAGGGGGGAGAGAGAGAAAGAGAGGAAGGAGGATGAGAGGGAGGTTTCCAAAATGGCATTACATCATCGTCTAGTGCTAAAAGCAGGAAGCAGCCGTTCAAACAGAAGTATATAAAGAGATGGCAATGAATGCACTGTCAAGTAAGGTGCGTAGAAGACATGCCAATTGGTAGCAAAGTTATGCATTCTTCTACTATTACGTGGGTATGACCCCGCATTAAAAAAAAAAAATTCACCTAAATGGCACACTGTAAAAATCCTGATTTCATCGGCAAAATACTGATTTTCTGGTACTAGAATACTGAAATGCTCTGACAAAACTTGGCAGCTCTGGGGCATGTGGACTGAGGAATGGTTAATGGGAGTTTAATGCAGGTAAGTATGTGGTGCTGCATTTTGGGAAGTCGAACCAGGATAGGACCTTCACAGTGAATGCCAGGTCCTTGGGGAGTGTAGACTAGAGGGATCTAGGAGTGCAGATACACAATACCTTGAAAGTGGTGGCACAGGTCTTTGGTACAACTGAATTTGGCGTATAGTGTACATTTCTAATCGCCGATTACAGAAAGCATGTGGCTTTGGAGAGAGTGTGCAAGAGGTTTACTGGAATGCTGCCTAGATTAGAGGGTATTAGCTACATGGAGAATTTTGACACACTTGGATTGTTTTCTCTGGAACATCGGAGTCTGAGGGAAGAGCTGATGGAAGTATATTAAAATATTAGATAAGGGAGATGGTCAGAACCCTTTGTCTAGGATGGAATAGTCAAAGACCAGAGGGCATTTCTTTAAGGTGAGAAGGGCATGTTGTTTTTTTTCTGATAGTGACATTAAATAGACTTTTAGGTAGGCACGTGGATGCGTAGGGATATGGATCACATGCAGGCAGAGGAGATTATTTGAATCTGACACCATCTTCGGCACGGACATTATGGGCCAAGGGCCTGTTCCTATGCATTGCTGCTCTGTTATTGATATAGGTATGTTACAAAACTAACCTGAGCAGCTCTGCAGTTCTGCCGCTCCCCATGTGCGTGACTTTGGCGCCCTTCAGAGGGGGCGTGTTTAAAGTGCCGTTTTTCCACAGACTGGGCAATTCGCAGAGATGCCAAGTGTCCCGGATTCGCCGTATTTTGTCCCGGCGAAATAACCTTTTTACGGTGTTCCGGCAGCCAAACATGCTGTTACGGAACACCGCCGCGCCTGTGTTCCTCCCGTGGTGAACGCCGGCGCCATGTGTCCCCGGTTTGCCGGCCCGCGCGATCAGCGGCACTTTGCCCCAGTGGCCGCGCGTGCGCAGTGGGGGAGGGTTGCCGGGCCTGGCGCCATTTCGAGCCACACCACGCCCGGCCCAGAGCCCGGGCGGCGCCGGCCCGCGCGATCAGCGGCACTTTCTTGCCGCCAGCCGGCCGCTCGCGGCAGCCCCATCACCGGGCCTCCCCCCCACCCCCACCCAGTGCGCAGGCGCAGACCCGCCGGCAACCTTGCCAAGTGCGCATGTGCCGCACCCGCCCGCCGGCAGCCCGCTGATCTGCACCAGTGCGCAGGCGCAGACCCGCCGGCAACAACCCCAAGTGAGTACGGAGAGAAATGCATTTAACCCCATTTGTTACGGACAAATGGGTTGAATGTTACTGTGAACTAAATTTAGGGTTGGCATCTCTGAATTCGATCCATGTCGGGGGATTTCGTTGCTGAAGAAAAATAGCTCCGACATTTCATTCATAAAGGTATTTTTAAATCACGCTAGATTATTAATTAGCTGGAGTAATTTAAAAATCATCTTCTAAAGCCGTGAGCGCCGACAACGGGAAGGATTTCACGTAGGGGAGAAAATAAAGTGCACAGTTTATTTTCACATTAAAACTTGGTTTTTAGGAAGCCTTGAATCGCATTTTCATGTTGCGAAATGGGGACAAAAAAAATGTATGAACCGGCAGTGTTTTTCATACCGACTTCACCGCAAACCGCAACGTTCCAATCCACCGCATTCCACTAAAACCCACACACAAGTTGATTTAAATGGCCATTAAGTTACAGGAATTAAATACTAAATTCCTTCCATTTGGCCTATAAATTCATGAAAATGAGATTTTAATATCATGTTATATTGTGAATTATTGTGTGAATGTTATTTGGACACTTAGGCAATTTAAAAAAGTTTATCTTTTCTTAAGAAATGGATAGATGTTTAGATCTAGTAATTGAATTTTGTAATTAGCTACAATTAGGTAACTAAATAATTATATGCTTTAATTTCAGGTCACCCAAGTAATATTGTTTCATATTTGTTTCAGAATGCTTCAATCTATAATAACTGAAAATTACATTGAGTTCTCTTCATTTTTAAGGAAGTTATGGGCTTTTGACTGTCCTAGATCACCGCTTTTGTGTTAAGTCAATGGAAAGGCAATGGGGAACAAGAAGCTAATTTCCGAGTATGAAAATGGCCATAACCCTTTTTAATACTGAAGATATAAAAGTGAATTAGGTGTCAAATTAAACTTATTTTTATGCTTTATCTGATGAGATAAATTGCTGACTTTGCAGATTATTTATTAGCTAGAGTAATTTAAAAATCATCTTCTAAAGCCGTGAGTGCCGACAATGGGAAGGATTTCACGTAGGGGAGAAAATAAAGTGCACAGTTTATTTTTACATTAAAACTTGGTTTTTAGGTAGCCTTTAATCGCAATTTCATGTTGCGAAATGGGGACAAAAAATATGTATGAACCGGCAGTGTTTTTCATACCGACTTCACCGCAAACCGCAACGTTCCAATCCACCGCATTCCACTAAAACCCACACACAAGTTGATTTAAATGGCGGTACACAAAAAGCTGGAGAAACTCAGCGGGTGCAGCAGCATCTAAGGAGCGAAGGAGATAGGCGACGTTTCGGGTCGAGACCCTTCTTCAGACTGGTCAGGGATCAGGGAAACGAGAGATATAGACGGTGATGTGGAGAGATAAGGAACAATGAGTGAAAGATATGCAAAAAAGTATCGGTGATAAAGGGAACAAGCCATTGTAAGCTGTTTGTGGTGTGAAAATGAGAAGCTGGTGCGACTTGGGTGGGGGAGGGAGATAGAGATAGAGGGAATGCCAGGGCCCGAGGGCTGAGGGAGAGGTGGGAAGGGGAGGAGACAGCAAGGTTAACAGAATTGAGAAAATTCAATATTCAAGCCCAAAGGATGCAGACTCCCCAAGCGGAATATGAGGTGCTGTTCCTCCATTTAAATGATTTAAATGGCCATTAAGTTACAGGAATTAAATACTAAATTCCTTCCATTTGGCTTATAAATTCATGAAAATGAGATTTTAATATCATGTTATATTGTGAATTATTGTGTGAATGTTATTTGGACACTTAGGCAATTTAAAAAAGTTTATCTTTTCTTAAGAAATGGAAAGATGTTTAGATCTAGTAATTGAATTTTGTAATTAGCTACAATTAGGTAACAAAATAATTATATGCTTTAATTTCAGGTCATCCAAGTAATATTGTTTCATATTTGTTTCAGAATGCTTCAATCTATAATAACTGAAAATTACATTGAGTTCTCTTCATTTTTAAGGAAGTTATGGGCTTTTGACTGTCCTAGATCACAGCTTTTGTGTTAAGTCAATGGGGAACAAGAAGCTAATTTCCGAGTATGAAAATGGCCATAACTTTTTTTAATACTGAAGATATGAAAGCGAATTAGGTGTCAAATTAAACTTATCGTTATGCTTTATCTGATGGGATAAATTGCAGACTTGATTTTTTAAATCTCAAAATTTTGTAACATTGCTAATTGATAAGTTCTTATCAAAATCCAATACATATTAAGGTGCCACATTATCTCTGTCCATGTTTTTTTTACTTTTAAATATTAGATCAATCTTGATCTTCCCTTTTGAAAACTGGTAATCAAAACGTTTTTCAGTTGCTTATTTGAAGAAAGATTCTGTTATCTTTCCTGCCGTCCATTTTGACTTATAGGTTCATGGTTCCATTAATTTATTCTACTTTTTAAGTTAAAAAAGTGTGTTAATTGTCCATCTGCCGGCTTTTAAAAATTATATTTAGTAGCTGATTAATTTCCTCAGTAAACAGTGACATCTAAATGGACCTGGTCTTGTGTTGTATCAAAGGTTACTTTATCTATTGATTCTACTTTCTAGCTAGTTTCCTGTGGTCAGTTCCTGTTTCACCATGCATAATCTGCCTTAACTATATTTAAAATCTTGGTTTGTGATCCATTAATCTCCCTTGCTTGTGTGAAATAGTGTTATATTATGGTCACTATTGTCTGGCTGCCATCTTAATTCAACAATTGACTAATACTGGTTCATTGCTAATCTGGTCTTAATCTTTAATTCAAGGACGTATTTCCATTGCACTGAAAAATCTTGATACTTTTTAGAACTTGAGTTATCGGCTCACCTTAACCTACATAGCTTTAAAATCTTTCTGTTTTAATCTGTGTTTGCAACGAGGTTCACCAATAACTTCCACTGTCTGATGTCCCCTTTCTAATTCGGTATTTCTGAAAATCTCTTCCACGCATGCACAGTCTGGCATTTTTAAGGAAATTTGTTTTTTGCAATTCATTGTCTTAATGTGTTGCCTTGGCATGTTGTAGTTAACCAATATAACCTGAAATTAACCCCCCCCCCCCCCCGCACTTTTTTTCTGAAATTAATGTTTTTGAGAAAATATCACAGTAAACCATTGATTCATCACATCAAAAGGGAATACAATCTGTCTTTGGAGAGCATTGTTCCACATCTCTGTGCATCTCAATGCATTTTGAAGTATAGTGACAATATAGGCAGGTGGAACAGGCATGTTCGATTTCATGAATAATCGGTAAATTATTCTCAGTGGTGCAGAAAGAAACCCCAAGAAGCATTCATCAGCACGTCTATGTCCAGAGTTTGAGTTTAGTTTAATGTGAATTCATTGGCTCGGAAAGTACATAGTGATAGGTGGGATTCTTAAATGCATGTATTGGCATGCAGACCATACGAAGGTGACTTGAAAGATCTGGACTTTAGTTGGATACATTGAGAGTTTAAATAATGTTATTTAAAAATATGAATTAAGGTAAATTCTAGATTTTGATACAACGAGCAGCAAAATGTAGATTGCCATTCCAGTTTACAAAATGAAAGTAGTCTATGTTGAACAACATTAAAAATAATAATTTAAGTGCCAGAAGGGACTAATGGGTTGTTGACTTACACCCATTGACAAGAAATGAATCCATGCATATATGCATGCAATTGTAAGATATTTAGGACCACAAATACACCTTTTTGGATGATGTATGGTGTTCAGCATGCAATACAGATTTTTAAAATATGTTTTTTGGAGAGATTTTTGCTATTTACAGTCTGTTCTCCGTTTAAAAGCGTGATCTATGGAATCTGGTAATATCTGTCCTTCTCGCTGGAATTTAGCATTAAAGGATATTTTAGTGCTATCATTTCCTGGAAAAATTGGATATTTATCTTGGCTGTCCATTTCTACATGTTAAAAGCACATCTTTTCATAAAGGTTGTTTGTTATAGAGGAAGAAGGATGGCGTGAAAAAACAAAAGCAGTGAAGTTGAATTATTGTCATTTATTCTCTTGCCATTAAACAGATAGTTTCCTTTGACCTTGTCTTCATAATTTACCTTGCACCTAGTAAAAGTGGAAACAAACGAATAAAAATAAATTTGATTCAGTAACATAGAAATTAATAATAGTTGTTCTTGCTTTACTCGTACATATTATTAATCAGTCAAAGGTTTTGCTGCATTGGCAGTTGGTTTAACATCATGCCTTTTTCTTTCGTGCGATCTGCTACCTTAATCATTGGTCTTATCATTACAGGCACGGAGTATGTTAAATATTGGTCTCAGTTACCAGCTGTACTTTTTTCTCTGTTTCTGCTTGCTTAAAATTTAAGAACGGTCGACTAATGTAATGTTTTGAAAGCATCAGTATCAAAATGTTAATTTATTTGGTGAAATATTCATTTTCCAATTCTTAAATGTTATTCTTTCTTTTTAGTTGTACTCCTTAAATGAGTATAAACCACCTATCTCCAGGGCTAAAATGAACCAGGTGACCAAGGCTGCTATCAAGTCGATTAAGGTAAATTTTAAAATTGTAAAATTCTGTTCTATAATTTTCTTTGAAAAAAAATCTTACAATATAATTTACTATCACACTCATACGGCGTGGAAACAGGCCCTTTAGCTCAACCTGCCCATGCTGACCAACATCCCCCATCTGCACTAGTCCTACCCAAAGATCCTACAGCAAGCAAGATAGATCACTCGACGAAAAAGACGTAGTACGGTCATGGGCAGATTCATGGGTAATTTTCGGCCCCATTTCCGTAACCGGCTTCCGTCTCCGCACCAAAGATCCCATAGCGAAGCAAAGATAACTAATGTGGAGACGGAAGCCGGTTACGGAAACATCTTCGTTAAAATAAACATCTTCTCCTCATTTTCAGAATTTAAATTTATTAACACAAACTGTTCCCCCGCAAAGTTGATTACACTGCGAGTCGGGTTACGGAAACGGATGAAAAAAAGGCCCACGTTCCGTTGCGTACTACACGTCAGCCCATTGCATTTAGCAGGAGTGGTTTATCTTGCTCCTCTATAGGATCTTTGGTCCTACCTGCCTGCGTTTGGCCCATATCCCTCTAAACCTATCCTATCACCTATCTAAATGCTTCTTAAATGTTGTGATAGTACCTGGTTCAACAACCTCCTCTGACAGCTCGTTCCATACTCTCACCACCCTTTGTATAAAATAAAGTTATCCCTCAGGTTCCTATTAAATCACCCCTCAACTTAAACCACGGTCGGCAACCTTGTTCTGAATAGGGGCCAGGACACATGCCTGTGATTGGATGGCGGGCCACATCTATCACGTGTACACATGGATCCCACCCCGGATGGCAGGCAACCAATCACATGTTCACATAGATCCCGCCCCTTCGAGGTGCCACCTGTAGCACTGGCCCCTAGTTACGGGCGCTCACGATCATGAAGCACCCATGATTGCCTTGGCTCTATCCTGAAGACGGTGGCTCAAATGCTCACACTCACTCACCCCCGGCTTATTGACAACATCAATCCCGACAGTGAAGCCCAGACACAGAAGGTGCGCGGCCATGCCGGCGGATTTACACAAGATGCGGTACAGCCAAAGCTCGGCGCTACTCGACGGCTCCGCCATTGCGGCCGCCAGCGCTAGCCTCCTTGCGTCATCGGGGCCTCAGGCCCAGGAAGTACCGGAGATGACGGAAGGAATAAGTCTTAGCCTAGTCAACCTCCCCCTATAGCTCAGGCCCTCGAGTTCTGGCAACACTCTTGTAAATCTTACCCGCACCCTTTCCAGCTTGACACCATCTTTCCTATAACAAGGTGACCAAAACTAAACACAATTTTCTAAATGTGCCCGAACGTCTTGTATAACTGCAACATGACTTCCCAACTTCCATAGTCAATACTTTGAATGATGAAGGCCAGTGTGCCAAAAGTCTTTTTTGACCACCCTATCTACCTGTGAACCCTCTTTCAAGGAACTATGTACCTGCACTCCTTGATCACTTTGCTCTATAATACTCCCCAGAGTGACCTGGATTATAAAAGGACTGGACGAGCTAGATGCAGGAAAAATGTTCCCAATATTGGGCGAGTCCAGAACCAGGGCCCACAGTCTTAGAATAAAGGGGAAGCCATTTAAGACTGAGGTGAGAAAAAACGTTTTCACCCAGAGAGTTGTGAATTTGTGGAGTTCCCTACCACAGAGGGCAGTGGAGGGCAGGTCACTGGATGGATTTAAGAGAGTTAGATAGAGCTCTAGGGGCTAGTGGAATCAAGGGGTATGGGGAGAAGGCAGGCACGGGTTATTGATTGGGGGCGATCAGCCCATTATCTGTTCATTTGCACGTTATCAGTTTATTTATTCATCTGTATATATTTATATTAATGGTATATGGACACACTGATCGGTTCTGTAGTCATGCCTACTATATTCTGTTGTGCTGAAGCAAAGCAAGAATTTATTTGTCCTATCAGGGACACATGACAATAAACTCTCTTGAATCTTGATCACAATGAATGGTGGTGCTGGTTCGAAGGGCCGAATGGCCTCCTCCTGCACCTATTTTCTATGCTCCCCAGGCCCCACCATTCTGTGAAAGTCCTACCGTGGTTTGATGCCCCAAAATCCACTACTTTTCACTAATCTGAATTAAACTGTAATTGTTATTCCTCGGGACACTTACAAAGGTGATCAAAATCCCGCTGCAATTCCTAATACCTTTCTTCACTGTCTATGATGTCGCCTATGTATAGCTTATTACTAATTATAGGCCAACAGACTGAAAAATGATCTTTCGCATGTCACCCTCTGCTTCCTACCATCAAGCCTATTATGCATGCGATTAGCAAGATCACCCATAACCTTCCAGAGTAACCCTACCATGCAGAAACGTATCAAAACCTTGATGCCTTCCATATACACTATGTCTACCACCCTGCCTACATCTTATTGATTGTCTCTCCTCAATTTTGTGAAGAAGCAATCTCCAACGCACAAAGAAGTGCTGACTATTCCTAATCAACACCTTTCTCTCCAATAACCTATAAATCTTATCCCTCAGTCGAGGCGGATGGAAAGGTGAGGGGCCAGGTACAAAATGTATTTGCCTCGGTTCAGTATAACCTGGAACGGTCTGTATGCCAAGGTGTCAAATCAAAGGGGGCAGCATGTAGTCATTTGTGGTGATATCAGATACTGATAATTTTCCATGCAGTCGTGGCAATCTGGATGAGTTGACATAAGAGTCAAGAGTGTTTTACTGTCATATGTCCTGGATGGGACAATGAAATTCTTACTTGCTGCAGCACAACAGAATATGTGAATATGTAAACATAGTACATAACGGGGGGAAAAAAGAAGAGTTCAATAAATAACAAATATAGTGTAAATAACAAATAATAATATAGTCTTTTGCAGTTCAGAGCTCAGAGCTTATTGTGTTTAATAGCCTGATGGCTGTGGGTAAGAAGCTGTTCCTGAACCTGGACGTTCCAGATTTCAGGCTCCTGTACCTTCTTCCTGATGGCAATGGTGAAATGAGTTTGTGGCAAGGATGGTGGGTGTCCTTGATGATTTTGGCTGCCTTTTTGAGGCAGCGACTACGATAGATCCCTTCGACGGTGGGGAGGTCAAAGCCGGTCTGGGCAGTGGTTAGAACTTTTTTTCCCTCCTGGACATTCAAGTTGCAGAACCAGGCCACGATGCAACCAGTCCTTCAGCTGGCCAACATTTTTCTAATGGGCAGGATGTGAAGGAAGGAAGGAAGGAAGGAAGGAACTGCAGATGCTGGTTTAAACTGAAAATAGACACAAAATGCTGGATAGCGGGACAGTTAGCATCTCTGGAGAGAAGGAATGGGTGACGTTTTGGGTCGAACCCCTTCTTCAGACTGAAAGTCACGGGAGAGGGAAACAAGATATAGATGATGATGTAGAGAGAGATATAGAACAATGAATGAAACATATGCAAAAAGAGTAACAATGATAAATGAAACAGACCATTGTTAGCTGTTTGTTGGGCAAAAAAAGAGAAGCTGGTGTGACTTGGGTGGGGATGGATGGAGTGAGCGGGAATGCCAGGGTTACTTTGAGTTAGATAAATCAATAATCATACCCAAACAAAGTATGAGATGCTGTTCCTCCAATTTGCGTTTAGCCTCACTCTGACAATGGAGGAGACCTAGGACAGAAAGGTCAGTTTGGGAATGGGAAGGAGAATTCAAGTGCGAGATAGGTAGGTCCAGGCACTGTACGAAGATGTACACACAGCCTTTTATCTTTTCATCTCTGGCCTTTGTCCAACCATCAACCAATTAAACCGCCCTTAACTGTATCCACCTTTCACCTGCCTGGCTTTGTCCTGCCCCCACCTCTCTTCTAACCTTCCCCAACTGCAATCAATCTCTAGAAGGGTCCCAACCCAAAGCTTTACCTGTTCATGACCTCCAGAGATGCTGCGTGACCCGCTGGGTTATTCCAGCACTTTGTGCTTTTTTTCTGTAAACCAGAGTTTGCAGTTCCTGGTATCTATATTTTATGGGGGGGGAAAGAAGGAGAGAGAAGGGGGGAGAAGGAGTGGAGACACTTTGAAGAAGTATAATAAAGTTTAGCGGGCATTTTACCTACCGGTCTGTTTTCCTTGGTCCTGAAAACTCCAGTGAGCCAATCAAAATGCCCGGTCAGCGAAGGAGATTGCCAACGGCTGCCCTCGACTGCCTGTAACTAAATAGCAACCCCACTCCACTGCACTACGAGTTCAAAAGAGCCATGCAGGCCAAATTGTACTCGCAGACATATTTTCTGCCGCCTAGCTGAGGCCACGAGTATTCGGGAACTTCCCTCGAGCATGAAAGCGAGTTCCAGTGACCTCATAGGACCTCCTAGGCCCACATGTCAACCATGCTGCGAGTTTGAAGGTCGAAGACACTCCTAAACTCGCAGATTAGGTCGCCTAAGTGGGACAGCCCCTTAACTGTGAAGTGCACATATGCACATGCTTTCCAGTATCTAAATTACTTGCACTTTAGCAACACCATGCTACTATGTTCCTCCACTTCATGGAACAAATAACTTGTACCTCATGACTATATTAAGAGTACTAATCTAAATACTTGAGTAGTTTGTATGCAGTACTGGCATGAGATATGAATAAAGTTGCCCATTGCAGATGTGCAATTGTGCTCTTAAGTTATCCCAGCCATAAATAAGGCCCTGATTCATAGTATGGCCTTGCACAGTGTGCAGCTGACATGTGGGTGGGCCAGAACAAGCTCCGGTCACATAGCAGTATATTAAAAACACTTTTGACCACTGGCTTGTGCAGCTTTTGAATCTTTCTGGCAGACAAAACTTAAAAGTTAATGAAACAATTAAAATATTTCTTCTGAAATGGTTAAGGCAGCTCAATTTATTAAGAAAATGTAGATTATTTGTTGCCTTCAAATAAATGTCTGCTCTCTACTATTGAAATGAATTGACACATTGTTACTGTGCCAGATCTAATCTAACAGATTCAGCGGGCAAATTCTCCAGCTATTGAGAATGTATTACAAGATCATGCTCTGTCATTATGTTGTTATATTTATTTATTTCTCTGATACTTAGAAATAATCCATTTGGCCCATTGAGCCTGTACCAGATCTAAAAGTGACTTGTAATACTTTAGTAAAATGGCCACAAGCCATATCAAGAAAGGATATTGGGGGAAAAGCAGGAATGGGATACTGATTTGAGATGATCAGCCATGATCATATTGAATGTCCTACTCCTGCACCTATTATTCTAATGTTTCTTAACAGTTACCACCATGACACATCACTGACACTGCTGTTGCAAAATCCTCCCAAGTGCTGTAGAATAAGTGAACCAATGTCATGATTTACTCCTCTGCTGCAAATTACACTTGCTGGGTAAATCACTTTGTTTGTATGCCTGACATCAGATTTTATATTAAACTCCATCAACGCGAAAGGGTGGAGAAAATGTTTCCAGGATATTCTCAACGCCTCTTTGACAAAATAGTGGCTTTCTCACTGATGTAGGAGTACCTAACTCTTGATCGAAGGTAGATAAAAAAATGAGTGAGCGACTATTGAGACTTTTGATTGGGAGCATCCAGAGAGGCCTAACAAAGGTGTAAGGACCGCACAGCAAATACCCACCATATTGTTTCTGGCAAATATCAAGCCCAATCTGCCCCACCTGTAATAGAATGTGTGGATTCAGTTCTTTCAGTTCTGAGGTGGTCAGAGTAGAAGCTTAAGGAGAAGGACATTATAGGATGACAAGAAGTGTGGTGGAGTTGTGAATAGAGTGGTAGGTAATCTGAAGCTGCAGTGTGTTGAAGCAATTCATTGAAAAATGAACTTCATGGCATATGAAGTTTAATCTAGACGAACTTGAGGTGATGCATTTCGGTACACTAATGAGGCTGGAACATACATCATGAGAGGTAGGGTCTTCATTGTGGAGTATTGAGGAACTGTGTTAACATCATCATTCAATTTGATTGTAGTTGATCTATCGCAGGCTTGAAACTGTTCCTTTAATCCTTTAAACTGTTTCTTTATTACCAAAACATTGTAGTCCAACACTGCTTGGGGCTGTGATGTGGCCATTATGGAGACGGTTACGGGACAGCACAGTGTTCCAGGGTTTTGATGTTTCAGATATGACAGTGAGGGAATAAATGAATTGAATTGAATTGAATTATCCTTTATTGTCCTTTATGAGATGGAGGAGTCGCTCTATTAATCAGGGAGCATGTTATGGCAGCATACTGAGAGGATGTACTGCAGGGTTCTACCACTGTACAATATATGAAAGGTACCATTGCTCTAATGGGATTGTTAGAGCAATACCCCCTAATAGTCAGCGGAAGGTAGAGGAACGGATATGTAGTCAGATTATGGAAAGATTTAAAAAGAGCAGGGTTGTCATTGCAGGTGCCTTTAACATCCTCAGTATTGACTGGGACTTGCTGCAAAAGGCTTAGATGGGGCAGAATTTGTTAGGTTCCAAGAGGGTTTATTAAAACAGGATGTGGGCAGTCAAATTGGAGGAGGGACCATACTGAACATGGTATTGAGAAATGAGATTGGCCAGGAGAGTGCTGTTACAGTGGTAGAGCATTTGGGGATGGTGATCACAACTCCATGGGTTTTAGTAAGGCTTTTGATAAAGTTCCTGATGGTAGGCTGATCAAGAAGATAAAGATGTACACGATTCTATGTGACTTGGTTGTATGGATTCAGAACTGGCTTACTGGTGGAAGACAGGGATGTAGAAGGGCTTTTTTTCTGGCTGGTGGGCTGGGACTAGTGGAGTTCTGCAGGGTTCTGGATGTGGGGACCTCTGTTTGTGATGTACATAAATAACGTGGACATAAATGTAGATGGGTTTAGATTCCATTGGCAACAAAGCTGAGAAAATTGCATGAAGGGCGATATCTTCCGTCACCATGGATTAATACTATATTGTATTAATGATTTTTAATATAGTAAAACTATCTAAAAGGTGTCAATCAGGAGATCAATCTGATTATAAAGCACTAAAACCTAAAAGGAAATAATAACTCAGATGGTCAGAGGTTTATTTTAGGAGAATGAATCTAAAAGGGAAAGCAATGTGGTGTAGCACGGAAATTCACCTGCTTAGAAATTAGCTTGAACAACATTGATTAATTGTATTGAGTTCAATTTTTGATTTAGCGTTGCATTCCCTTAGCCTATTCCACTTATTGCCATGCAGATGTTTTTGGCAGATGCTAGGAACATCTCAGGAGAGGTTTTTAGATGCTACATCGTTTTTTTCCAAAGCTTGATTTTTTCTGCTGTGATAGCTTTTTTGCATTGCATAGAATAGAGTAGAACAGAAATAGCCATTTGACTGAAAAATATTTTTAATTGATCTTCTGAAGCGTATGTGCCAATTAATGCCATGACCTGCTGTTTAGGCAGACCTATTTTCTCTCCGTTCAAAATGTAATCAATTCACTTATCAATATCTAGTATTTAATCTATTTCCAGTCAAGCAGTGCTTTCCAATCGTAACCATCACCCTAATAAAATAACAACTTTTGACTCTTAAATATATGTCCTCTTGGTTGTCTGCCAATCAGTTGTTTGAAACAGTGCAGGATAAATTTGTCTTTCAACATTTGCTTTGAATGAATGGAGTAACTTGAGGCACTGATGGTCCTACTTCCTGTACATAGGTTCCATTGAAGTCAGTGGAATCAAAGTATAAAGACGAGGCCAACCACTTGCAGATACTTTTGCAGTTTCAGTTGTCAAAATTGTTTTCCCTATAGCTCCACTCCCATCTTTTTTGGCATCTATTGCAACTGAAAACAACCTTTATTAGTGATCTTCTTGTGCATTCCTATTGTGGGGAGATCAGCACCAACTTTTCCAGTCTGTCCATAATTCAATCCTCAGCCTGGATCCACATTGTAAATTAATTTTGCATCATTCCTAATGTGTGATGTCCTAAAATAGATCACCAATTAAGTGTTTTAAATGACTATAGCATGACCTCTTGACTTTCCTGTATTTTGTTTTAACCTATTCAATGAACTTCCAAGATTTAATGTTTTTTTTTCCTTTTTACATTTCAGTTCTACAAACATGTGGTACAGAGTGTGGAAAAGTTTATTCAAAGGGTAAGAATTTGCATTTAGTTTACAATTGATGTACAAACTTTCAGTGTTTAATCAGATAGCTGTGTATCAGTAAATTCTGTTACCATGAGTGAAAGTTTTAATAATGTATCTCATTTTGAGGTAACATTGTAAACCCCTTTTATAGATTTGTTACTTAAAAATTCAATTGCGGGTATTTCATTGACATGAGATCTTTTCCAAAGCTAAATTTGCTGTACCAATATGATGGATCTGGACTTATATCTAGCATTTATATAATTTCCTTTTTATTATTTAATTAATGGATAAAGTATCTGGGCAGTACTAAAGATGCTTATTTTCACATTGGGCATTTGGCAAAATTTTGCTAACCATTTTCCATTGCCACCCATTATTTTACAATGTGCTGTGTGTGCTGGGGAATTTTGTGAAAGTGTAATCTGTCACATTGTAACAATTATCTACTTTGAACATAACATTAATTTTATGAAGTGAGTTTTCCTAAATATCTTCTTTTCTAGTTTTAAATCAGAATGAATTTATTAATTTGCCCATACGTTATGGTTTTGGCTTCTATCGCACTCCTCAAGCTAATTCTCATATGGGCTTTATGCTGCAGTTGTTAAATTAGATGGGATCTCTGCTGCAAGAGATGAATCAGTTACAGGGCCTTTGTGGTGTTTCTGGAGATACAAGAATCAGCTCATCATAGGCTACAGCAGCACCTGCTGCTTGGTGGCTGCTATTTATTTATAAACAGAAAGTTGACAAGTAGAGAAAGAACACCTGGTTCATCAAGCCTATCCCACATGTAATGGTTAGAGCTTCATGCCTAGACATTTCCTGACCCCATCTTGCAGCTATGTAGTCTCTTGGGGTGGGGGAGCAGGGTTATCTTGGGAAATATTATGAGATTAACCACTTGAAGATGTAGGAGAAGAATTTAGCGTGATGGGCAAGTAGACGTGATAAAGGTACTACATCTCTGGCAGTTTTTGAAGTTGCTGGAGTTTATTCTATGTGTCCAGGACATTGCCATAATGGAAGAGTTTCCAAACAACTCAATGAACTGTATCTTTAAATAATTTCAAATCATATCTCCTGGTCAATCCAAGTCTGTGAAACTGGGATAAGCTATTCATTAGCATGCTATCTAGATCTTCACATCACTTTGCAGAACTCTAAATCTGTGCCTCATGTAAGTCCGCCAGAGTTGCTATGGTCTACACCTTTTATAAGGTACAATATTGTCCAATTGTCCATCTTACAGTTGTCCAAAAAAAACAGAACTACATAGAAAGGAGTTCTGCTTTTTATAGGGTGTACAGTAATGTTCTTTAATGTATACCAAGTGGCTGTTGATATATATCAATGTACTGGCATCTACACTTAAACATACTCCATATTGGTTAATATTTTGTAGCAATATTTGGACTATGAAGTAGTTGAGAAATTTCTTCCATTATTCATTCATCTTTATGCAAGAAAGTGATATTGTTGTTTGTCGTCAGAAAGCATATCAGAGACATTGGTGAACTGCCAAACCATTCCTTTAATCTGCTTTATTAGAAAGCTCAACGAGGTAGATGCAGGGAGGGTATTCCCTCTGGCTAAGTCTAGGACAAGAGGTAGACCATTTGGGACTGAAAGAGAGATATCTGCACTTGGAGAACTGAGTGTTTGGGATTCTCAAGTTAAGAAGTGTAGGTTGGGTCATTGGCTGTATTCAAAATGGAATGAATATATTCAAAGGGGAGTCAAGGCATATGGAGATTAGAAAAACATTTTTTGTGGCGAAGGATTAGCCATAATTTTGTTGAGTGATTATAGGGGCTTGGGTGCACTAAATGCCTGTTCTTGCATTATTTTGCCATATCTGGTTCATTTTTCATTGGGTTAATATATTAAGCTTCACTGCCTATTTTCAGGCTTATGAGGACATTTGTTTGAAAATGCAAAAGCTAGTTATACTGTCTTGCTCGCTTGCAGGTTTACCATTTAATTTTATTTACCAATAAAATGCATATCATTTCCTTATGAAATTTGTTTGGCTGGTTTAGATATTTCTTCATTTAGACGTGTGGGTGTTGCCATATCGACAACTTTAGCTCTTCGATATTCCTAATGATTTCTAAAGTATTTCGCCTGATTTTAGGAAACACAAAATGTTTAAAATTAACTATTACACGTGCAAATTTCTAATTAGTTTGTCAAATGTCATTAGTTTGTTATTGTTTGTTAAGGTAAAAGGCTACTGAAGAAAATGTTTGGCAGTGGTGCCTCAACCTATTGCAGAAAAGGAATTAAAAAAAAAACTAGATGCAGGAAACCTAAAGACAGAAAATGCTGGAAATACTCATCAGGTCAGGCTGCAACTGTAGGAAAAGAAACCGCGAACATTTCAGTTTGATGCTGACTATTTTCTTTTGGTGCTGGGTGATGTACTGCCCAATAGCAGCCATGCAGCAGGTTCAAATTTCATTCTCAATGTTGGATGTGTTCTCTCACTCCCTCTCCTGCAGCTGGTTTCTGTTCCTGCCTGCTCTCTCCCCAGATCTCTTGGAAGCTCTCTCCAAAATCCAATACTGTCGTTGATACTTGTGGAAGAGCTGAACCTCTTTGTGTTATTTGTAGCTTGTGTAGTGAAAAAGAGTCGTGCTATTTGTGAAATGTAATTTTGTGGATTGTTCAGGCTATAAAAAGGAATGTTTGGGGATTGATATGGCAACACTCAGGTTGAATGGAACTGTTTCATAAAATGCATGTTCTACCCTCTTGGTTTGGAGGCAAACATCCTAAGAATAAGCAATAGTAGTGCAGCTACAACCTATTCGTCTATTTTCATCAAATGTCATTTTAACGTTCTTTGTGTTCGTATTTTGAATTGGTCTTCTATAACAGCTACCTTGAACACCTCAGCGTGTTATCTACCCAATTTCAAGTCCCAGTGGATTTCCACCATCGTAAAGAATATCACATTCATTCAATCAAATAACATTTCTACTTAATTTGAAATATTCTCCGCAAGAGTATTTTGTAGAGTTCCTTTGAAGCCAGATCTGAGTGAAATATCTTATTAGAATGTTTCAAAATAATTTAGCGTAACCAATAGTTAACAAAGGTTGGTACAGGTTGAACAGCAATTTTTCGGCACCCGTAGTTCGATTTTCCGGCACCCTTAGTTCCAGAGCCTTTCAGGATAATCTGTTTTTTCTGGACCAACAGAGGAGATGACAAAACGCCCCAGGCCTGATAATGGCAACCCTTCCGTGTCTCTAAAACACCACTGTGCCAGAAACTTAAATAAAACAAATATAAAATGTAAACTGAATGTGAATGGAATGACCTGCCGAACCATCCCTGGCACCGTCTCCCCGGACGTTTAAACCGCGGCTTCCGACCCCACTCCAGGCTCGCAAAGTGCATCAGCAAGTAATTCTTCACCCACCGAAAGGAAACACTTTGGAGTAATTCAATGTGTCAGGATTTCTGGAGATCAGGGCTGGTAACATCAGGACCCTTCCTCACTGATTCATTCGGCTGTTCTGGCCTCTGATATAAGGAATGGGTGATGTTTTGGTTGCCCTGGCCTGTCTGACGGGTCAGTCTGAAGAAGGGTCTCGACCCGAAACATCACCCATTCCTTCTCTCCAGAGATGCTGCCTGTCCCGTGAGTTACTCCAGCATTTTGTGTCTAAATGTGTTTTTCAGTGTTCCCCCTCGTTCACCGTGGGCCTCCCTCCCCTCTCACCTGCTCTCGCTTCCAAGGTGGAGTATGTCGGCGACTGGGGAAAAAGGAGGTGGTGGTGGTGGGGAGGTGGCAGAGGGTAGCCCCGGCTTCTCACCTTTGGGTTGCTGCTTCCTTTCCCCCACCGATGCCTCCTCCCCTCGCCACTGCCACCTCCTCTTCCACTAGAGTCGCTGACATACTCCACCTTGGAAGCGGCAGCAGATGAGTTTGAAGGGAGCCCTACGGTGACCGAGGGGGAACACTGAAACACATAGTGCTGGAGTGACTCAGCCGATGTAATCGGTCTGAGGAAGGGTCCTGGTGTCACCTATCCGCGTCCTATGGAGTTCCTGCCTCGTTGAATTACTCCAGCACTTTGTGTCCTATCGGTGGGTGACAAAGGGCTTGCTGGTGCACCTTGCGAGTCGGGAGTGGAGTAGGGACTCTAAATGGCCAGGGTGATGGTGCGAGCCAGGGATGGGTCGGCAAATCTTTCCGTTATATCCGACATCTGTTATAATGGGTTCGTTAAAATGAGGACTTACTGTATTGTCTTTGCGAAACAGTTAGGAGAGAAGTTAATTATTTCACGACGGAGGGGCATGACTGGAGAGAACGCGTGCCACTCGCATCAGCGGCCGCTCAGGGACTTTCAACTGAGCTCTCGTAATTTTGTCTGAATTATAGGGGTGGGCGGACCATTAGTTCGCGGAAAATCAGTGTTAAACCTGTAGTGCAATCTTGATTTTTAAATGTTTTCTCTTTTTCATTCATTACAATTATGTTACAATTGTAGTTAATTGCAGCAATTTTTTACATGAAAGGCCAAATTAATTTTAGTTTAAAGCAACATAAAATCATTTTCTCAAACATGTTCAGAAAGCATTGTTCAGAGAAGCAGCCAAGTGGCCAATGGTAACTCTGGAGGAGCTACAGAGATCCACAGCTCAGGTGGGAGAATCTGTCCACAGGACAACTATTAGTCGTGCACTCCACAAATCGGGCCTTTATGGATAGTGGCAAGAAGAAAGCCATTGCTGAAACAAAGCCATAAGAAGTCCCGTTTGCAGTTTGCCACAAGCCATGTGGGGGACACAGCAAATATGTGGAGAAAGGTGCTCTGGTCTGATGAGACCAAAATTGAAGTTTCTGGCCTAAATGCAAAACGCTCTGTGTGGCTGAAAGCTAACACTGCACATCACCCTGAACACACCATCTCCACTGTGAATCATGGTGGTGGCAGCATCATGCTGTGGGGATGCTTTTCTTCAGCGGGGATAGGGAAGCTGGTCAGAGTTGATGGGAAGATGGATGGAGCCAAATACAGGGCAATCTTAGAAGAAAACCTGTTAGAGTCTGCAAAAGACTTGAGACTGGGGCGGAGGTTCACCTTCCAGCAGGACAACAACCCTAAATATACAGCCAGAGCTACAATGGAATGGTTTAGATCAAAGCATATTCATGTGTTAGAATGGCCCAGTCAAAGTCCAGACCTAAATCCAATTGAGAATCTCTGGCAAGGCTTGGAAATTGCTGTTCACAGACGCTCTCCATCCAATGTGACTGAGCTTGAGCTATTTTGCAAAGAAGAATGGGCAAAAATGTAAGTCTCTAGATGTACACAGCTGGTAGAGACATACCCCAAAAGACTTGCAGCTGTAATTGCAGCGAAAGGTGGTTCTACAAAGTATTGACTTGGGGGGGCAGAATACTTTTGCACGCCACACTTTTCACTTATTTATTTAAAATAAAATTTGGAAACCATATATAATTTTCCTTCCAATTCACAATTATGCTCCACTTTGCGTTGGTCTATCACATAAAATCGCAATAAAATACATTTACGTTTGTGGTTGTAACGTGACAAAATGTGGAAAGGTTCAAGGGGTATGAAAACTTTTGCAAGCCAATATAGGTGGGAAACAAATCCAAGCAGCAACCAAAAATGAAAAGTAAATATACCTGGCCATTGTGATCTGGGTGTAGGAACTGACCATGTACCAACTTTGAGCTCTTTATTTGAAGGATATTCCTGGAATAAGGGGGATGAGTTAATTTGAATAACAAATTTATTTTACATTTTTTAATTCTGTTCTTGTTGCGTCCAATGTGCCTGTAAAGCTGCGCAGGTAAGAATTTAATTTTGTGTCCAGTGCATATGACAAACATTTTATTTTGATCAGAATGACCCTTCACTATCTGTAGTTTAGAGGAATGAGAGGTAAACCTATTTGTAATTATACACAATTTTTTAGAGGGCTAGATGTTATGAGGATGTTTTCTTGATAGGGGAAGTCTGGAACTAGAAGACACAATTTCAGGATAAGATATTTACTAAGTTAAGGAACAATTTCTGTGGAGCCTATTGCTCTTTGGAATTCTCTTTCACAGAGGACTTTGAGTCTTTGTATTCAAGGCTGAGAAAGAAATGTAATCTACAAGACAATTGATGGTTAGAACAGTAAGCAGGAAAGTGGGGTTGAGCCTGAAAGTAAATTGTCCATGATCTTGCTGATTAGTGGAGTAGGTATGAGGGTCCATATGTAACACAGTTATTATTATCTTCCAAAAGCAGGATGGATGAGGTTGAAGTGTGGAAGTAGAACCTTGTTTGTATTAGATTGGTTAAAACTAAAATTTAGTTGAAGAAGGATTTAAATATTGAATGTGGTGACTGGTTTTATGGTGCTAATTCTGCAAAGTTTTCTTCTAAATCTACTTTTCTTCATAGCAGTCTGCATTGTATGTCTTAAGGGGTTGGACAGGCTAGATGCAGGAAGATTGTTCCCGATGTTGGGGAAGTCCAGGACAAGGGGTCACAGCTTAAGGATAAGGGGGAAATTCTTTAAGACCGAGATGAGAAAGACTTTTTTCACACAGAGAGTGGTGAGTCTCTGGAACTCTCTGCCACAGAGGGTAGTTGAGGCCAGTTCATTGGCTATATTTAAGAGTGAGTTGGATGTGGCCCTTGTGGCTAAGGGGATCAGAGGGTATGGAGAGAAGGCAGGTACGGGATACTGAGTTGGATGATCAGCCATGATCATATTGAATGGCGGTGCAGGCTCGAAGGGCTGAATGGCCTACTCCTGCACCTAATTTCTATGTATGTATAACTAAAAGCTATGTCTTGCATGGATTAAAGAAGGTTAAAGTAAAAACAAGATGTACTAAACTTAGGTCTGCAAAAAGAGGGACCCCTGGCAGTCATTAAGCAGAAAGCTAAAGGGTTTCAGAAGTTTATTATTATTAAGGGATGGCTAGGAGCAGAATGGGGATCTTAAGGCTGGGGTGAGTTGTGGGGAAGGGGGTTTGGTGGAGGGGGTTTTGGGGGGGGGGGGGGGGTTGTGGCAGCAGATGCAGCTCGCACTGCTCACCCCGCACCTTCAGCTTTCGGCCTCACGCAGCAGCTCCTGATCCCACTCTGACTTCACTCAGAAGCACACTGCCCTCTGCCCGCACGGCTTGTGGACTCAATCAGCACAGCTCACGGACTCAGCCCCGCCTCCGGGGTTTTTTCTCCTCGCCCTGGTGATTGACAGCGGGTGCCGGATGGGGCGTTAACCTCCATGGTGATGACTGACAGGCGAGAAGACCAATCTGCTGTTCTTACAATTTTTTAAAACCTTCATAACTTTTGTCATATTCCACCGATCGGAACGAATTTTGGTGCGCTTAGAGCAGAGGAGAAAGGTGAGTAAGGTGGCGAAAGAGTCCTAGCGATATAGGGTACCGGTTTTGCGCAAATGTAAAAACAATGCAAACCGGAAGAGGACAAGATGGGATTTTTAGTAATAGTATGGATAATGATATTGAGACCATAAAGGGCACATCAATAATACTTGGTACTTATCACCCCAGGGTATTAAGCAATTAGTGAGGGAATTGTAGATATTGTGGGTGTGAACTGGAAAACACCTTCAAGATTCATCCCCTTGTTTTGGAACATTCTAAATGTCACTTATTTCAGAGATAAACCAAGAAATTTAGAAAGAGTGCTGTAATGCTATCATGCGTAAGGTTCAAAAATACAAACGGAGGAACTGATTTTTAAAACAATTATGAACTAATTTGAGTGTATAAAGTGTAGCTTTGTAAATGATACATCAGATAAAATTGAACCAGTTATATTTATGAGAAAATGAAACACAAGAAACAACAGATTCCGGAATCTTGAGCAAAGCACAACTCGGTGGGTCAGGCAGCATCTATGGAGGGAATGGACAATTCTTGAGTTGGGACCCTTCAAACTGATAGGGTGAAGGTGGCGAGAAAACAAGAAAAGAGAAATGGGGTAGGGCAAAGCCAAGCAAAAAAAACTGGAGTAATCGGCGGGTCAGGCAACATCTCTGGAGAAAAGGAATAGGTAACGTTTCAGGTCGGGACCCTCAGACTGATACAAATCGGGTAGTGTATGTGACAAATGCTAGAGTTGAAATTGAGATAAAAGGGTGTCTGTTAGTAGATACAAGGAGAAGTGAAATATAAAACCACAGAGGGGGGTGTGGGTACAGGGGAACAAGAAGGGTGGGGAAGTAAAAGAAAAATAGGTGACATGCAGATGGGAGATGAGCATACGAAGGAGGGGAAAAGAGTGGCTGGGGAAATTGGGGAAAAATGTGTGGGGTTAGACAGGAAAGAGAGGTGGGTTCCTTGAAATTGTAGAATTCAATGTTAATCTGGTTAGTTAGGAGCCTACCCAACTGAGGTTTAGTTCCTCACGTTTGGGTGTGGTCTAACACTGTTAATGGAGGAGGCCAGGGTCAAAGGTAGCTATGGAAAGCAAGGTTAAAATGGTTGGCAGCTGGCATACCAAGCAGACCTTGGTGCAAGTGTTCAGCAAAATATTCACCCAGTCTTTACTTGATCTGTAAATGAGGCATCAAATACAGTAGATGAGGTTCGAAGAGGAGCAAGTGACGTGCTCTCACATGGAAGGATACTAGGGTCTAAGGGTGGAAGTGAGAGAAGTGGTGCAGGGACAGGTATTCCATCTCCTGCTGTTGCAGAGGAAAGTACTTGGGTATGAGGCGGGTTGGATGAGGAAGGATGAGCCAACCAAGGAGTTGTAGAGTGAGTGGTCTGAACAGAAAGGGATGAGGAAGAGAAGATGTAACTGATGATGGGATCACATTGAAGGTTGTGGGAATGTCAGAGAATGTATTGGATGTGGAGGCTGCTGGGGTTAATGGTGAGGACCCGGGAAATCTATCCTTGTCCATGGGGAGCAGGAGCGGAACTGAAGGACACAGGCCAGCGCTTCATCCACAACAGCGGGGGAGAAACCACGTTTACTGAAGAAGGAGGTGCACAAAAATAACTCATCTTGGGAGCAGATGAAATGGAGATGAAGAAATTGTGAGTAAGTGATGGCATTCTTGCAAAGAGGAAGTGTGTGAGGGACATGTAGTTAAGGCAATTGTGAGTTTGTAAATTTTAGATAACAGTCATAGATAGTTGTGTCAATAGCAGTTACTTTTATAAACAGCCGCCATTTGATAAGTTGTCACTGAATTTGCAAATGGAGATCTCAAGGGAGCAAAGGATATTGATTCATATTGATGATGTGTCCAGTGACCTCCTTCAATGGTCTTTTCTGGGGTTCTATATTGTCAGTAAAAGTTGTTTGTAACGGGAGCATTAACAAAGTACGTAACTGGGAATAACTGCAAGATGAGGTTCAGGTGAGAGGACGGTTCAGTTTCCTGGTAACAACTGGGAAGAAACTGCCCCTGAATATGGAAGTATGCATTTTCAAACCTCTATATCTCTTGCCCTTGCGGGGGAAGAGGGAGTGATTGAGGTGAGACTGGTCCTTGATTTTTTGTTGGCCTTGCAATGTGAAGTATATGTGGAATCAATGGAAGGGAGGTTGGTTTGTGTGATGGTCTGGTCTATGCCCACAAATCTCTCAATTAAAATTTTCAAAGAAGTGAATGATTTTGTTTTAGGTTTGTATAGGGCGCTGAATGATAAATCGTTTGTATGTTCCTACAGCCACGTACTTATCTGAACTTGACTGTATCAAGTTAAACTGGTTATACCATTTACTTAGATATATATACGCTTGATCACAAATTTGGTGTAAGTAACAATGTACCCTCCAGCCAGGCACATGCCGTCAGGGTAGGCAAGGTAGGCACTGCCTACCCTGACTAAAATTATAACATAGTAATTACTAAATATAAATAATAAAGGCATGGGAGAATTATGCCTATCTAAGAGATCGATCTCTTAGGTAGGCATAATTCTCTGTGCCTTTCATCCGCAGCGCTTGTAACCCTTGAAGGTCTGTGCAGCCCACGGGCCGTCGGCGCTGCTTCAAGCATCAATTTCAAGCGGGGCTGAAGGCAGCAGAAATTCTGCTTTTGCAGCACTGCGCAGGCGCAGCAGCCTACTGCGCATGCGCAGCGCTAGTTTCTTGGTGGAGTTTTCAAATATGGATTGGCAATATTTTAAGTGTATCTTAGGAAACGGGGAGAGAAGAATGGAGCTTGTGTACCGATAATGTGGTGAGTACATTTTGTGTTTATGTTTTTAAATACCATACTTCCCGGGGTGGGGGGAGAGCTCCTTTGATAGCATTTGGGGAGTCTGGCCCGGGGTAAAGTTGCGAGGAGGGCACAAATGTTGTGAAGGAGGGGTCGGGAGCATGCCACTTGCGACGCTCCTTGCACGGAGGCGTGCATAACCTCTCTCATGCCGCTCGCTGGCCTCACTCATGTCCCGCAAATCCTTAAAATTCCGACAGCGCAATTGAGGTTACTCGGCTGTGGGAATTTAAGGATTTGCAGGAAGCCGCTGACATGAGCGAGCGGCAGGTGAGAGTTGTTCAGACGGAGAGCACTGCCAGAGGTGAGTGGGCCGGCAGAAGGCGCTGAAATGGCGGACAGTTTGACTGTCGGGTCCCGGCGGCCGCTCGCAGCTACTCGAGCTGCTTCTATCCCCGGCTACAATGTGGTGGCTCCACGCCTGGAGCGCCGCAGCAGCGGTAAGTGAGTGAGTTACTGGCATTATCCCCGACCCCCTCATTCTCAACAGTGCTGCTCTCCCCGAAACTTTACCCGTGGCACAGACTCCCCAAACACTGTGAAAGGAACTGTCCCCCCCAATTGGTCCCTTGAACAAGTGTTGTCATTCAATAAGATGACAACGGATTCAACTGTTCCCTGTGTGCTCCCGTTTTTCCCACCATCTCTCCACCTGCCATCACCCTTCCCCCCCCCCCCCCCCCCCCCCCCCCCCCCCTTCAGTAATTCAGAATAAAGGAGACTAGGAAGCCTTGGGCAAATTGACTTATTACTGCTTTTATTTATTTTTATTTTTTTTACGGAGAGAACAATCTGCGCATGCGCGTTTTTTTATTTTTATCCGACTGAGTGCCTACCCTGATACTCACAGCACGTGCCTGTCTCCAGCATATACATATACATGCCAACCACGACATAGGCAATGTGGTACAAATTTCATGCATCCAAAACAATTCATAGTCATATTTCTGGACGTGATTTAAATTGATGTTGAGTAAAAAAGTCCTGCCAATCAAATTCCAATCCCTAAAAAGAAGGTGCATCCCTGCTCACCTTCCGCTTGCCCACAAGTTAAAGTCCTTCAGTCTGCCTGCATGGGCTTGGGTCTGGAAAGGGTTTATACTGCCAATAAACCTTTTAAAAAGTTCCAAGGAATTACATTTTCCAACATTAAAATTTTACAAAGATTACAGATGATAATTTGTAAGACTGTCTATGTTCGAAACCCAAGCCTTGGAATCTGAAAAATGTTTTTGGTTATCTGAAGCTGGGCTCTCGCTTAACTTTTTTTTCACCTGTTGCCAGCCGGGCAACCTTGGCAGCTTTTTAGGTTGCCAAATGACAGTTTAGGTGGTCATTTAAGACTGCTTGCATGATGCATGTGATTATGTGCTCGGACGAAGTGCGTAGTTACCAGTCGGAATTATGCTCAATGAAGCATTCACATATTATTTCGACTTCAAATAAGTCACAAACTAAACATATTCACCAATCAAGACATGATATATACGACAATGACATGCAGCAAAATTATAATACAGTATCTCTTCTCTTTTTACACATCGCAATAAATGCAATTTCTATTATTTCTTTCCACTTCCAAACAAAAATGTGGTTGGATTATTCAGCATATGATCAACCTCGGTGAGACCAAGCACAGGCTTGACGGTCGCTTCACCCAACACCTACACTCGGTTCACAATAACCAACCTCACCTCCCGGTGGCTCAGCACTTCAACTCCCCCCTCCTATTCCGAATCCGACCTTTCTGTCCTGGGCCTCCTCCACGACCAGAGTGAGGCCCACCGCAAATTGGAGGAACAACACCTCATATTTCGCTTGGGTAGTTTTCACCCCAGCGGTATGAACAATGGCTTCTCCAATTTCAGGTAGTCCTTGCTTAGTCCCTCCTTCCCCTCCCATTCCCAGCTCTCCCACAGTCTACTGTCTCCGCCCCATCCTTTCTTTTTCCAGCCCACCCCCCCCTCCCGACATCAGTCTGAAGAAGGGTCTTCACCCGAAACATCGCCTATTTTCTTCGCTCCATTGATGCTGCCTCACCCGCTGAGTTTCTCCAGCATTTGTGTCTACCCATTCACACAAGTTCTGTTATCCCACTTTCCTCACCCACTCCCTACACATTAGGGGCAATTTTACAGAGACAAGTTAACCTACAAAGCCAATCGGATGTGGGAGGAAACCCACACTCTGGCAGGGAGAATGTGCAAATTCAACACAGACAATGCCCGAGGACAGGATCGAAAACAGCTCTCTGGCGTGTGAGGCGGTCCACCAACTGTGTCCACTGTATTTTATTTTCCAACACACAAAAAATTATATGTTGGTGACTTTGGTTATTTAAAAAAAGAAATGATCCATTTTCAGTCTTAAATCTCTTAAGTGACACAATGTCCCCTTTTACAGCTACTGTTTGTTTTAATTCAGTAGTAGTACATAGTCTTACTATGCAGCATTATACATTGGCCATTTTAAAATTTAAGCAAAAAGTTAATAAAACGCCTGGATAATTATACGCCAGAGTACCCGGAATTGATCCAATGAATATATATTCATGCTTCATCCAATCGGGTATCTTTCAGTCAGGTCCCCGCCCGAACTATTATGACCTGTAAATATTCAATGGTCCGTCTGAAGAGATCTAGCCTATTAAGGTCCCTCCAAATGGAGTGTCTCCGACATCGCCATAGGTTCTATGACTCATTTTATTGATAAATCGGTGGGTCAGCTCGTTTCAAATTTGCTTCTCATTTATCATTCCAAAGTAATGTGCAGGAACTTTTTTCAGACCCAATTCCTTTAAAGACCCGTAACGTAAATATTTTATATGATATCCTTTTTGGATGTTTGTTCAAAACAGCAAAGATAGTTTCTGTAGCTAAGACCTGTTGAACTCTTGTTGTTTTCTTTACACCCATCCAAAAAAAGCTTTTTGTGTCTAAACCAGCATCTGCAGTTCTTTCCGACACACACACTACTATACGATAGAACTTTATTAATCCCAGGAGGTAAATTCTATATATATATATTTATATACTTGTATATTCATATATAAATAAACACTTTTGTTTTCTCGTTTATAACATTGTTTACAGAGTACTATGTTTACATATTCTGTTGTGCTGCTGCAAGTAAGGATTTCATTGTTCTAACTGGGACGTGACAGAATAAAGCACTCTTGACTTGCGTCGCTAAGGTGTGGGATAGAACTAGAGTACAGGTGATCGGTGGTCGGCGTAGACTCGGTGGGCCGAAGGGCCTGTTTCCACACTCCATGGAGTTCCCCCGCACAATTAAAGCATGGAATAGTCTTCACCCCAACATAGTTACCCAACCAGATGCAACTAATTTTAAGGAAACTTTTTCCCCAAGAACCCTTTTTTGCTTAAACCAAGTCAAGTGAGTTTTATTGTCGTGTGTCCCAGATAGGACAATTAAATTCTTGCTTGCTGCAGCACAACAGAATATATAAATATAATACAGAACAGCAGATAAAAGTTCAGTGTGATGAATATGTATGTGTATTATATATATATCACACATATATACAATACCACGACCACATATACACCATAATACACACACATATATGCAATACCAGGACCACATATACACCATAATATACAAGACTATATATATTATATGTATGTATATAAAATTATCAGATAAAGTATAGGCTATTATTTTTCGGAGTTTGGTGGTGGTGGATTAAATTCCATTTGGAATATTTTTGGAGGACCAGGAAACCAGAAGCAAGAGTTACTCCAGAGAGTTACTCTCTTGACTTGGACTTAAGCAAAAAAGGGTTCTTGGGGGAAAAAGAGTTTCCTTAAAATTAGTTGCATCTGGTTGGGTAACTATGTTGGGGTGAAGACTATTATTCCATGCTTTAATTGTGCGGGGGAACTCCATGGAGTGATTTTCAGTGATCGCCGCGACCAGACAGCAATGGTGGCCAGATCCAGGGTCCCTGTCCCGGACGCCGTAAAACAACCTAAATACGGTGTTCAAAGGAGGGAGAAAAAAATAATCCAATGCCGGGAACGAGCAGTTACCGTGGCACGTACGCGGGAACGAGCATGTGGAGGGTGGCCGATGATGCGCGGACCGTGGTTGTGCGCACGTGCAGGGGGGAGGATGTGCCGGCCGTAGCAGTGCGCATGTGCCGGCGGATGAGGAGCGAGCGGAGACCTGGCGGCCCGACACGGAGAGTTACAGAGAGAGAGAGAGAGAGAGAGAGATAGAGAGGGGGTCCGCTCAGATTTGCTTGCTAAGCTGGGCAAAATCAGACGGCTGTTAGGTTGCCCAACGGCACTTTAGGTTGCCATTGGCATCCGGGCAACCGCTAATTTTGAGCCCTGTGAAGAGATTTTCACCAATAAAATATATATCAGAATAGTCACATTGCATTCAGCAGCAAGATATTTTTATGATTAACAGCTAGTCGAAAGTACGATATTGCTGTGCACCCTTAAATAGACACTTTAAAAAATGGAAATAAATAAAATGGTGTTCACCAGAGCGAAATCAAATAATATTTTGTGGGAAACTTTGAAAACAAAAATCAATATTACAAACTTATCACAATAAGATGGCAAAAGCATGATGCGCTGTACAGCTGATAAATAACTTCTTTAAAATGGTCTTACAGTTTGATGGGTTTGAAATCTCCCATGGTATTTTACATGGATTACATGGAAAGCAATATTCTACCTCTCCACGAATTCCAATAATGGTGGCCAGTGTGGGGGGTGCTTTCAGGCACGCTAGTATGGGTGTTGTGGGCTGAAGGGGCTGGTATGGACATTGTGGGCTGAATAGATTCTTAGACTTGCAGTTCAGTCAGTCACGGCTGGTGGGCTGGCACTTCAGTGACTCACAGCTGGTGGGCTGGCAGTTGACTCACTCGCGGCTGGTGGGCTGACAGTTGACTCACTCACGGCTGGTGGGCTGGCAATTGACTCGCGGCTGGTGGGCACACACACTCCATCACACGCACGCACTCCATCACACGCACACCCTCCATTACACACACACACACACACACCCTCCATCACACATACACACACACTATATATATAAAATCAGTAAAACTCTCTTGAATCGACGAGTGCGGCCTCTGGACTGAGCGGGAATTCCGCAATGAGCGCGGCCTCTGGATTCGGCACGGTGCAGACTCACTGTTCAGTTCACTCACGATGCGGACTTACAGTTCAGTTACTCGCGGTGCAGACTTGCAGGTCAGTTCGCTCACGGTGCAGACTCACAGTTCAGTTCACTCACGGTGCAAACTCACAGTTCAGTTCACTCACGGCATAGACTCGCAGTTCTGGACTCAACTCTCACTCACGGTCTTCGGGGTTGACTGACTTGCGTCCGGCCTCCGGGGCTTTATTCTCCTGGCCCCAGGAAGGGGATTTACCTTCATCATGGTGATGGACAGGTGAGAAGACCAATCTGCTGATCTCACGGTTTTTTAAACGTTCATAACTTTTCTATTATTTCACCGATCGGAAAAAACCTTGGGGCTCTTGGAGGAGACGAGGACACCGAGTAAGATGGCAAAAAAATCTTAGCGATATAAGGCATCGTTTTTGCTAAAATTTATTTACAACGTAGGATGGAAGTGATCAAGATGAGAGTTTTAGTATAGATTGACTAGTGCATGCAAATTGAACTGTTTGAAAGATGCTGCCTAGAAACAGATCCCACTGCATCCATGTTGGCCATCGATCAACTTTCGCTCTAATTCTCTTTTATCCCACCTTTGCATCCACTTCCTACACCAGAGGCAATTTGACAGAGGCCAATTAACCTGCATCTTTAGGATTAGGAGGAAACTGGAGCACCCAGAGGAGTCACGGAGAACAGGCAAACTGATTACATAGTACCTGAGGGCAGGTCAAACCCGCGTCTGACACTTGTGCTGTCTGACTTGAACTCCTTCAGCGTTTTGTGTTTTCCTCAGAACTCCAACATCTGCAGTTCCTTGCATCTCCAAAGCTGGATAAATGACCGGGAAAGAAAGGGCACAGAACTACCTGTCTGAAAGATGGAGAGTGCATGTGAAAACAGAGCTGATAAGGAAATAACAAGAGGGCAAACAAAGGGAGCAAAAGCTGCAAAGACTTGAGGCTGACGGCAGGAACCTGGAACAGAATGAAGAAGGAGATGAAGATAGAGAGGAAAAGGAGTTTAGTTAAAGAACACAGGCTGAGCATGTGAGAGGCCATGCGAGTGGCTGTCTTAAGACAAAATGAGAGAGATCTGGACCAAAAGAGCTGATGAAAGCAGGGGAATTCAAAATAAATTACTAAGATAAGGGTGCTCAAAATGTGTTCAATTTCTAATTCAGGAAAGCTTTGGGATACTCAGCAGATCAGACAACATCTGTGGAGAGATACAACATTTAACATTTGGGTTAATGATCCTTCAGAAAGTGTGTTTGAAGTGGAAGATGGGAGGAAGGCTGGCAAGAAGAAAGGATAGGCCTCTACTGGGGTAGAGATGAAGACTTTAAGGCTATTTAGTGGTGATGAAAATATGTTTGGCCAATTGAAGTAAATCATGGGTACACAAAAAGCTGGAGAAACTCAGTAGGTGCAGCAGCATCTAAGGAGCAAAGGAGATAGGCAACGTTTCGGGCCGAAACCCTTCTTCAGGTCTACTTTGAAGTAAATCATTATCTTCTCCACCTGCAAAAGAGAATATGTTAGAATTGTGAGATGCAGAACACAAGAGTTGTTGGAACAGATAAGTTATTTCTTCTTTGCCAGTTGATAACATGTACAAGAGATTGAAAGCAGGGCATACACTTGTTCCAGAATTAGAGTTTTACTCCAGCTGACTTGCATGAAACCAACAATGCTACAAGCTGTACAAGATTGCAATTACACCCTGATGTAAATCATACCCTGGTATGAAATGACAACGACAAAGCAGAGATGGTTGAAAGCTTTAAGTTCCTAGGAATTAATATCACCAGCAACTTGTCCTGGACCTCCCATATCGAAACAATGGCCAAGATAGCACATTAACGCTTCTACTTCCTTAGAAGGTTTAGGAAGTACGGCATGCCCCCAACAACTCTCACCAACTTCTACTGATGCATCGTAAAAGACATTTTATCAGGGTGCACCACAGCATAGTTTGGAAACAATCCCATTCAAGACTGCTTGAAACTGCATAGAGTTATGGACACAACCCAGATCATCACGCAGACCAACCTCCCTTTTACCGATTCCATTTACACTTCACGCTGCCACTTCAAGGCTATTAGCATAATCAAGGATTAGTTTCACCCTGACCACTCACTCTTCTCCCTTCTCCAATCAGGCAAGAGGTACAGAAGTGTGAAAATGCACACCTTCAGTTTCAGGGACAGTTTCCTCCCAGCTGTTATCAGGGAACTGAACATTCCTATATACAACTAGAGAGCAGTCCTGGGACTATCTTTAACTAGACTTTACTGGACTTTATCTTGCACTAAATGTTATTCCCTTGATCATGTATTTGTATGCTGTAGATTTTTGCACATGTGATATTCTGAAGTTGCTTTGCTCCTCTGGCTGCACAGTTTGCAGCCTTCCACAATGGAAACAAGTAAAATCATGCAGTGGAGGAGATTGGATCTTTGTGTCTGTAGTTCTTCCCTCTGCCATCACCTCCCTGAATAAAAGGTACCTTTGAATTAGTCTATAATGCCTCTGTCCCACTTAGGAAACCTGAACAGAAACCTCTGGAGACTTTGCGCCCCACCCAAGGTTTCCGTGCGGTTCCCGGAGGTTTTTGTCAGTCTCCCTAATGGTTAAAAGTGGTTTCCGCTTCTTCTGTGTTCCGGCGATTATTTCAAAAAATTCAAAACCGGCTGCGACTAAAAATAGGTTGCCATTTTAAAAATCGGTAATTTTTTAGTCAAAGCCAGTTGCGATGCTAGTTGAAGGTGGTTGCCGTTAGTGGAAGGTAAGACCTTCTTTTCCACCCAGTTCTATTCCTCCAGGGAGGTCTCCGTTCAGGTTTCCTAAGTGGGACAGGGGCATTACTGTGATATCCCAAAAATCGGTTATGCTTGGTTGTGAGAATTAAATGACTTGCAAAGCCATAATGCTTACCAATATATGGCCTTTTTTAAAGAAAGTCTTTGCAGTTCTCTAATAGAAGTATTTCAAGATTTAATGTCTTAAGTTTCTTTTAAATTTGGTATATTTGCTTATATTTTTTATCAAATATGTATTCTGCTCTTTAGCATTACAAAATGTTTTTTATTTAAATTGGAAGTTGTGCTCCTTTTAAAGTTTGTTGTCCAAGAATTAAATACTCAGTTTGATGACGTCAAAGCTGTCGGATGCAAAAGCTTGCTTTACAGTGACAACTGAAAGCAATCACAAGGTTGTTGTCTTTGTGGGAACGTTTTTTAAAGATCTGGAAAATCCCCATTTACTAATGAATTTCTAATGTGAAAGTTGATGAAAAGTATTTCAAAGAAGAGCAGAAGCCCCCCGACATCCTTGCCAGTATTATCTTTCAATATATTTCTAAGATGTTTTGCAGGTACTTGGCTGCTACATTTCATATACTGCAATAGACAATAGGTGCAGGGGTCGGCCATTCAATGTGATCATGGCTGATCATCCCCAATCAGTACCCCATTCCTGCCTTCTCCCCATATTCCCTGACTGCTACCTTTAAGAGCTCTATCTAGCTCTCTGTTGAAAGTATCCAGAGAACTGGCCTCCAATGCCCTCTGAGGCAGAGAATTCCACAGACTCACAACTCACTGTGTGAAAAAGTGTTCCCTCATCTCTGTTCTAAATGGCTTACCCCTTATTCTTAAACAGTGGCCCCTGGTTCTGGACTCCCCCAACATCGGGAACATGTTTCCTGCCTCTAGCGTGTCCAAACCCTTAATAATCTTATATGTTTCAATGAGATCCAAGTCATTACAAGCCAGAAGTTTATTTGACTGTAAGGCAGTTTGGAGTGTATTGAAGCTGTAAAATTGTACAAATGTAGTAAGTTAAGAAGCATAACAATGTTCCACAAAATTATTAGGTGCTCTTCTACCTTGTTGGCATAGTATTTGTCTTCATTGGTCTTCTCTTGTCTTTGTAATCTCAGACTTCTTACTCCATAACTTGGAACTATATTTTCCTGCACTTTCCTTCTCTTTCTGGCTGACATGAGATATAACCACTACAAATATTTAATAGCCTCAACCTATAACAACATTGTTTTCCATTTTTGGATTTAGTTTGCTCTATTATGAGCTCTTCATTTTAATGAAATTCTCCATTTAATGTTGGGTTGGGCTTGATCCAGATGTACTTGCTGTGCATACACATTGGAGTTTTGTTTTTAAAACCCTGGAGTTTAAATCCTACTCCAAGATTTGTTGTCGGAGCTGTCCCACAAAGTGAATGATTTACTTAGGGTGGATTTTGATAGGCAGGTGGTTGGACAAAGGCCAGAGGTGAACACCCACAAGGTGTGAGACAAAAGGATTATAAAGTTGCGATTTGTGAATGCAAATGGATTGAGGTGCACATTGTGTAGCTAGAGGAAGGAATGCGAGGAGAGGGAAGGGGTAGGGAGAAATAGAAGTCAGGATCAAATTCGTGACTCTGGCACTGGAAGACAACAACTCTACCGCTGCGCCACTGCCGCTCAATGTAATATCCAGTTGCATTTAAACATTAAAGTTCTTTTTACCATAAATACTTCATAAACCCTGCAGAATTGATCAAAATCTGTAATTATTTTGTTCAAATGCCAAGATTTTAATCTGTCCATATTCAGAAACTAAGATGTTTTTAACACTTTGTAATGCATAACTGTTGTCCATTCACACCTTTCCATTTGCCTGCTTCTTGTTCTCTAATTTAAATGAAATGTGATAAGCCAGTAGCATTAATTCTGCCTCTAGATGCTTATTGAGCTATGCTTTCTTAGCAATTTCCTTTATTAATTTTAGATTTCCACCACTTGCAATGTGTATCGCTTGAAAATGTTTAATTTGCTCTTTTATCCCAGGAGTACCCAACTTGAAGAAATTCCCTTCTCCATAGGGATTTCTGCTGGTCTCTTTTATCCTACCCGAGTGCCTTTTATCCTACCCGAGTGCCTGGTGGTCGAAGCAGATACAATGGTGGCATCTAGATAACACATGGATATGCAGGAAATGGGATGGATGTGATTCACATGTGCAGACGAGATTAGTTTAACATCATGTTTGTCACAGACACTGGGCAGATGTTCCTGTGCTGTACTTTCTATGTTCTATATCCACGTCTTCATTCCTGTTTTCAGCAAAAAAGACAAACTGATAGAGTAACTCAGCAGGTCAGGCACCATCTCTGGAGATCAGGGATAGGTGAAGTTTCGGGTCAGGGGCCGCACTCAGAATGATTGTAGGGGATGGAGGGGAAGAAAGCTGGATGTGAGGAGGGGCAACACAACACCAAGCTGGTAATAGATTGATACAGGTGAGGATTGATCAACATTAACTTGCTTATCTCAAAGCAACCCTTGTCCACAAGTTCGCATTGATAATGGTATCAGTAATCCCAAGCTCCATATTATTTTTTTCTTTTCTCGTTTGACCTCCTTCCAATCTCAATTTTTGTCATGCTTTTCTCCACTTCTACTGACTTCTCTTCCTCTAATCTGAATATGGCAGTCTGAAGAAGGGTCTTGACCCGAAACGTCACTGATTCCTTCTCCCCCGAGATGCTGCCTGCCCCGCTGAGGTACTCCAGCTTTTTGTGTCTATCTTCTCTCTTCCTCTAATGGTCTTGTTATAAATGGGCCTCCTCGTTTTCTGCCAGTGTTCCAATGAAATTCAAGCCTCATCAAATGCTGAACTCTTTTTCTAAATTCATTTTTTGCAGGCAGAGGTCCACCCCAATCACTGCAAATCCTATCTTCAAATCAGGATTTCACCATTTGGATTTTTGTCTTGTCCAATAATATACCTATTCCTTGTAAATGTCAAACCAATTTTACTTACTTTTCTCTACATGTATGGCTAGTTCAATAGTGTCCAACTCTAATATTGTCATTAAATCTATTGCTTGAGATTCTGCTGTTCATATTTACTGATAGGGTCTCTATTTTGTTTAGGCAAAGTGCCTATGTTTTGGCTTTTTCTTCTGTTTGCCAGGACACTGATTCTTCCACCAAATCTCAATTTATTGTTTGCTAGATTGGCTTGACCTCATTTTTCTTCCCACTTCCCTCTGCAAACTCCACTCACATAAACACTCTTACAGCACAACCAATCCCCTATCTTCCCAAGAGCCAAAATATGTTTATTCTATCCTCATTTCGTCCTTTTTTTTCCTATCTTTGTCCTATCCATTCTTGCCAAAATCGGTTCCTCTATCATTGCCTGGACTATATTTTACACACTTTCCTGCACCTAAAATATAATTTTCAACATGAGTATCCATGCCTTCTATATGGACACAAGGTACAGAAGTTTGTAAACGTTATCTTGCACTAAACCCGTTACTCCCTGAAAATAGACACGAAAAGCTGGAGTAACTCAGCGGGCAGGCGGCATCTCTGGAGAGAAAGAATGGGTGACGTTTCGGGTCGAGACCCTTCTTCAGGCCGTCTGACCAGCATCTGCAGTTCCTTATTACACATAGCCTTTAACCTGTGGACAGCTTGATTGTAATCATGTGTAGTCTTTTTGCTGACTAGATAGCACACAACAAAAGCTTTTCACTGTACCTCGGTACGCATGACGGTAATAAACAAAACTAATTATATCGCAACCAAACTCCAAGGCCTACAATCAACTTTTTCTTTTAATGCTTTTTAAACTAAAAACCATCCACTGCCAATTTGAACAACAATTCTTTTTAGTCTGGGAACATACATGCGTGTTTGCGGTCTCCGTTCCATTTTCCTTAGCTCTTTCAGGCACATTGATTGCGGCGATGCCATTTCCTGCTTTTTCTTGAACTAAAATATCGCCAACTTGAAATTAAATTTTCACCCTCTCTTTTCCGCCACCGCCCCCCCACATGCTTTGTCCATTACATGGTCTATTTCCTTTTCATACCATCCTCAGCCTTCGCCTTCGGCACAGGATTTCAACCAATATACAGAATAAATCATCCAATACCTCAATTGTGCTTTCTCCCACCCACATGTGAGCATTCTGTTCTGACAGTTCTCTTCAATTCTGCTAATTGCAGCCTTTTATAGCAGTGTTTCCAATATGTTTTCCATTTTCTTAGCTGAAAATAAATCATGGCCCCAACTTAGTCTGCTGTATTTCAACATCTACCTCTTCCCTCCCAATCGCCAACTTCCATTTTCTAATTCCAGCATCCTGCATGTTCTGTGGACCATTATGGAACCACATTAATCTTTAAATAGCGTGTTCACTCTCTCCTAATTTTTGTCCTTTGTTCGTTCTCTCTTCCACCACAAGTCAATGAAATGCATGGAAATATGAGACTCCAGATGCTGAATTCCTGAGCAAAGTTCAAGAGAAACTCAGTGGGTCAGACAGCATCTTGGGAGGGTAATGGACAGAGAAGGCTTTGTTTCGGTCTGATCATTCTGAGAAAGGGTCCCAGCCCAAAATGTCATCTGTCCTTTCCCCACCACAATGCTGCCTGACCAGGGTTCTTCCAGCACTTTGTTTTTTTCAAAATAAATGCGAAAGTGTTACATTATCTATTAAAATAGCAATTTATATGTTAATATAAAACTCAGTAATCTTGTACCCTCAGGACTTTGGTGCCACTCTGACAGATTTTCTTCATTTTTGGAAGTTATTCCCTTTTTAATGCATCAACATAGTTTTAATTCAAATATAGAAAATGCTTAAGTAACTCGGCAGGTCAGGCACCATCCCTGGAGAAAATGGATAGATGACGTTTCGAGTCGGGATCCTTCTTCACTTTGTTTAGATGTTAGTAGCATGATAAATATTCTGGTGAACCAGGCCATGTGAAATAAAACCCGTGAGGGAATACGAGAAACAAAATCTGGTGAGTTTTGCAAAGAGTTGGTACCCCAAATTAGGTTTTAAAAGATCATGAGAAATATAAACTGTTTTAAAGAGAGTGTTGGTACTGGCCTCTGAGTTTAAAAAGAGAATGGGAAATGGGGCCCTGGTGAATTTAAAGGGACCACAAGAAAAGAGGCCCCAGTGAGTTTGAAGAGACCATTGGTAACAACCCGGTGGCCGAGGTGCCAAATCATCAGAATTTACAAATAATAGAATAGTAGATATTGTTGTTTACAGTTTAGCATACTTTATTTGCATCTCACTATTGTGTTTTTCTTGTACATTGGGGACTCAAAGCAGCATGTTTTGAATGACTTTACAAAATCCATAACTATTGCACAGGTTTTCAATTGCCCATCGCTTTAATTATTCTTCCCACACATTATCCTCAATGACTTTGGCTTTTTAAACTGTTCAGTGAAGCTTAATGTAAGGTAATTTGATTCAACACAAAACAGTCTTTGAGGCTCATCATTGAGATCAATGATTTTAGATAGTAGTTTTTTAAAATATTTCTTTTTCCCCCATTGGCATTCATTTTTACATTGCATTTTTAAACTGTTAATTTATTTATTTTCTCCCATCACAGGTCTTCAGTTTCTCCCTCCCCATTTATGTTAAATTTACTAATATTCCTACCTTTTACAATTTCTGATAACAGATCCTTGACTGAAAATTTAACTGCTTTTTCCACAGATGCTGCCTGCCTGCCCTGTTGGGTATCTCCAGCATTTTTTTTGTTTTTATTTTTTCACCATGTTTGGCTAATCAATTTGTTGGGAAGAGGGAGATTTTAAGTCTACAATTTCTCATTGAGACAGGAATGTAATAATATTTATAAATCCAGAATCTTTTAATTCTGGAATTACCATGACAATGGAAAAAATGTGGATATGGAAACAATATGTAATCATCAGCAGTGCTGACTGACTATATTGAATAGTTGGTGGCTCTTCAATGCAGAAGTGTGCAAGCCCACACTTTTGAAAATAACATTTTCCAAATTTTGCCCAAAGGTTTTGTGGTGATTTAAATTATTTTTCTGATATGCTATTTTGTGGAATCCTGGCAAATTTAAATTTTCTTTCCAATTTTTGGTCATTCTTAAAAAGCACTGAATTAGCATAACCTGGGTGGCACAAACAAGATTAATGACATGGCATATGGGGAACCATGGGGTTCAACCTACGTTATGCTACTTCAGAAACAGTATAGTAGATTACAAGTCAGCATCAAAGGTAGCTGTAAACTTTACAGTGTAACGTTCCAAACTAAATTAGATATAATCTTGTTGAAATACTTCATTTGTATCTAAATATATATTCACAGTGTAAACCAGAATACAAAGTTCCAGGGCTGTATGTTATCGACTCAATTGTGCGCCAATCACGTCATCAGTTTGGTCCAGAAAAGGATGTGTTTGCTCCCAGATTTTGCAAGAACATCAATACAACTTTCCAGAACTTATACAAATGTCCTGCTGATGACAAGGTATGTGGTTTCTCTCCAGTTTTTTTTTAAATAAATGGGTGTATGTAGATTTAATACATTGTACCTAAGTAATTTTATTATTCATAAACAGGCATATTAACGCTAAAATTAATGAATCCCGCTTAACCAAAAATATGACTTTTTGTTTTTAAAACAGAACACTGAAAGGCTAATCCATATCACATCAAATAGTAGTGCCGAGACAAGGCCTTAGTAGTTTTTAAATTGCATCTAACTATTTTTGGCATTTGTTTAGCATAATTTTGAATTGGCAAGTGATTAACTGTTTCTGATCAAGCACCTGTGGAAAGTAGAAAAAAAAGGTAAAAAATTATAGTAACATTGTACACATGATAACAGAATGAATACTTGAATGGGCTTACAGACCTCGGCTTATTCAAAAGTTATTAACTGGGGGAATATGGACAGAAATTAATTAATTTTAAAAGATCTGTGGAAATCATGAAAATGGGGGGGGGGGGGGAGGGGGGGGGGGGGGGTGGGGGGGGGGTGGGGGGGTGGAAACAAAAAAAAATGGATAGCTAAAACTAAAAACCAAAACACGGTGCAGCACAGGAATTGGTCGTTTAATCCTATGACATGCCAACCATAAACCCACAGTAAACTACTCCCATCGTCAGCTCCAGAACGCATATCCCACTATTACTGTATGAGCCCTGATCTTCCTATTGTGTCTGCTCCTACCAACTTTCCCCTGGCAGTGCATTCAGAACCACACTGCCCTCGTGTTTTCCAAAACTACTATGTGAAGAGGAAAGATTTAATGATCAGAGAGCAACTTTTCATCAGAGAGTGTGGGTATATTTGGAACAACCCTGGCGGAGTTGACCAAGAAACTATAACAAGATATAAAAGACAATTGACAAGGTACACAAAAGAAAGGTTAAAAGAGATAATGGGCCAAATGTAGGTAGGTAGGACTAGTATAGACGGGGCACTTTGGTCAGCATGGGGAAGCTGGGCCGAAGGGTCTGTTCCCGTGATGTATGATTCTATGACTCGACAAAACAATCATGCCCCGCAGATATACTTAAGAATTTCCCCCTCTCACCTTAAATGTATGCCCTCTAGAATTCAACGTATGCACGCGGGCAGAAAATATTTCTCACCATCTACCCTGTGTATGCCTCATAATTTTATATATTTGTATCTGGTATCCTTCATCTTTCTACACTCAAGTGGAAATACATCAAAGTTTGTCCAACCTCAATAGCTAATATCCAAGCATCTGAACCTCTTCTGCATCCACTCCAAAGCCTCCACATCTTTCCAGTTAACTGGCCACCAGAACTGGACACATTTCTCCAAAGTTGTACAAAGCTGAGCAACATGACTTGCTAATCTTATACTCATTGCCTCGACCGATGAAATCAACCATAAACCTATGCTTCTTACCACACTTTATGCACGTGTCCACCTTCAGCGAGCTATGACTTGGACCCCCAAGCCCCTCTACATCACAAGGGTCCTAACCGTTTAACTGCATACTCTTGCATTTGACCTCGCAAAATACAAAACCTCTCACAATCAATCCCAGAGAAACGCTATCTGCCATTTACCCACCCAAATACCAACTCTTTGACAATTTTGCTCGCTGTTTGTGATTCCACTAATCTGCGTGGCCTTTTGCTCATCTGCCACCTTCATTATTTTTAAATTTCCTCCCATCACACCCTCTGGCTCCTTATGACCATACAGCTAATATCTTGGGACAATGTAGTATCTGTGCCAAGAATTGTTAAATTGGGATGGGGGCAATGTATCGAGCCCAATAAATCAAAACAAAAGTCGTTGAGAAAGTAGTTGAAACTAGTCGTGCAATAGGACATAAGCTTGTTAAAAAAATCAAATAAAAAAATGGTTGACCTTTAAATAGTGGAGAAATACATTCAAGTGTAATTTGGCCAGAATTTAAATAAAGGTGTGGCTGGGAATAGTAGATTGTTCTGCATTTGAACTAGCACCATTGGTCTAAGCATGTTCATGAGAAATTGACACTATTATGTCGTTCTTAGGCTTGGTAATCACCTGCTGAGACAAAAAAATAACTATCTCGATTGTACTTTCCTTCAAAAATTGAACATAAATTTAAGAATACATTCTTCCAGGTTGTCTTTTACTGGATAGTAACAACAGTAAAACAGTATTTTATCCTGATACATGGATAGCATTTAACCATTTTGTCTTTCCCTCAAGACTCACCACTGACTAAAATTAAGAAATAGGCATTAAGCTCCCAACATCTCCATTCATTAATATTTACCAGCAGATTATCAATTGCATCTTTGAGAGAAAGTGACAACCCACTGCTAAAGCTCTGCAATTGTCACCCTGAACTAGTATTAAAATGTGTTAGTGTACTCAGGGTAGAGCTCCTGTTTATGTTCCCACCATTTGAAAAGCTTTTGGCTATCAATCGCTGCAAATCATGCATTACTAACATTCCATCATTGAATATAATATGTTGCTAGGATCTAATATATTTAGATATGTATTCACATTCATTCTGACATAGTGAGTGATCTCTAAGATTTTTGGGTTTTTCATAATAAATAACTGGGTTCTACTGGCCTGTGACATACTATTGTTCCTGGATCCCGATATTTTCTTGTACAAAAATGTATTTGTTCAAAAATATAATATATCTTCCTCTAGGAAGTCTCTTACTATTATTGAGATTTTAGAATGGTGGATGCGAGAATATAGGAAAGATCAACATGTTACTTAATCTGACAACGTGAAATATTTCTGTGACGTTTGACAATTTCTATGACACTAAAGACCAAGACTGGGGATCTGATAATCAAAATCAAACGAAGTGATGATAAACGCTCACAAATAAGGCAACATCTGTGCGATAAAATGTTATTTCCGGCCCATTTGTTTTATACCTCCTTCCAATGAAAGTACTGTTCACTGAAACAATAGTCATTTCAACTGATATGTCAACTTCTGCACGTGTGTGGCCTGCTTTTACTCTAGCCCCACTTTATCATGTCTTCTTGTTGTGTCTATTACGTTTTTTTTCTTACATAATTTTCATTAACAAATTTAATATTAATTTCTATCTGATTAAATCATTTGAAATCAGTTCTATGTGTTTATTACCCGCTGTATTCTTACTATAGTAGTCTGATTCCTAGTTGCTTTGTTAGTGATTTGACAAGAGTTGAAGCCAGATTTACCTATCCTTTCAACAACTTTGAACTTTGAAAAAAAAAGTATTTATATTAGTTGCCCTGAACCTTATCTGATATGGGTTCTGACAGTCCTTTATCCAGTACGAGTAACCTATTTTATGGATTGCATGAAGATTTAATGTTTTACATCAAAAAGTGATCCGTTGTACTTAAGGTGGTCTTCAGCCAGCTTGGGTAGGTTGGTACCTTATGGTTGATCGAAATTGTATGTATCTGAACGCTTTTCTAAGTTATTCAGTTTCTGTAGTTTATAATGGGGGATGACCAAATTTCATGCATTCTTCAACAAATAGGACGCTAGATTGCGAGCCGCAAATGAAACTTGCTTGATCTTCCAGGGGTCATAGTTACTTCTATCCTTTAATATTCACGTTTTGTTATCAATCCTCCACATTAGTGCAGGCAGAGCAATATAGATAATAAAAACAATAAACCTCTGTCAATCGGGGTCTGTTAATGAGATTACTTTCAGAAGGATTATTGGCGAAATCATTAATAACTACAATTAACTACAATGATCTGGCACAACAAAGATATTAATTAATACTTATTGGTAATAGTGTTTCTTAATAGGTATTAGATAGAGAACAGTATAAGTTGCCAAAATTTTCAGAGGTTAAATTGTATACATTCTTATCTTGATAAGGGAAAACTCCATATTAGCCCCATACACTTTGTTTCACAATTTTCACGTTCAGCATTCAGAAACCGGATTCATTCCGTGGACTCTGAACATGTTCTGTAATGGGGTTGGCGCGTTCTCCGGGGTTGCTCCATTCATACGCACACATTCCAAAGAATGTGTGGTTGAGGTTAATTGGCTTTGGGGAATTGTCAGAGTGTAGTTGGATATAGAACAAGATGTACGGGTGACATCGCTGTCTGAGTGCAGATGAAAGGCCTGTTTCTAGTTGTAATTTCTAAGACTAAATAAAATTATGTGCCAAACCTATGTTGTCAATTGGATTTGAATGTGAATGGATTATAGGAGTGAAATTTCACCAATTCTCTTTGTTGATAGTGGCTGATTTCTGTTTCTCCCATCTCAGTATTTTTGTCAATCCTTTCACTGTGTCTATACAGCTGCTACAGCACTTTAAGCGGTTCACTATATCATTTTAGGGAAATTAAAACCCCATATTTTTATCTGAACCTACGCCTGCTTTGATTTTCTTGATTATTCAATGAAGTAGGGAATAAATCCTGAGCAGATTCCTGCACATGTAAGGATAGAATGAGACAATAAATGGTATGAGCTAAATCAAAAAACCATCTTAAATCTGCTCTGTCCAAGGTGGCGTGTAAAATTTTAATCTATTTAATCTACAAAATCTGAATAACACTGATTACTTCTCAAAGGGGAAACATGTCTTCTGGAAGATCTCCTAAAACCATGAAAATGGAACGTTAACATCAATAATATTCCTAACGCCTGTCCTCCCTCTTTTTCTTAATGTGTACAACGTGCACAGCCTAAAGTTGTAGGACAACTTGTTGAATTTGATCTTATTTGATTGTGCACGCCGGGTTGAATGCATTTGTCGAAACAGGGCGGACCACGTGAAGGTTTTCAATCTCCCACCCCTGTCCTCCCTCCAATCCACGTGAAACATTTGCTCTGCTGTGTGCATGTGTCTGCACTTAGACCGCAGGCAGGGATAGGATTGTAGGGTCGTAGATTTTGGCTATAAACTAAATGTTACAGGTGTTAGAAACTTTTGCAACATGGAGGACTTGTTCCATCATAAAATATATGCATTCAGCACCGTGGGTTTTGGTGTAAATAAAATGTCCTGGCTACATCAACTGCGCAACCTCAATAAATCCTTTTTTTAAAGATATTGAAGCTTGCTGTTCCAAATGTTATTCTTGGTGACTATCTAATATCAGCATTGAATTAACTTTTAAGATGGTAAAATGCATCAAGTTGCAGGATCATTCTGTAAAATGTGTGAAAATGGTGTTAGAAATATACAAAATGATGAGTCAACTAGATTTTCAATCTTGTATCCTAAAAGGGAGGGCTTGAGGCCGTTAAAGAACATTTTTTTTTTTAATTACTTTGCATTCTGTTGAGCATGGAAGAGTAGTGTTGTTCATCTGTGCTTCATGGCATCTCTGAACACTATCGAACCACACTCACCCATGTGCTTATCATGCTCCTGTGTTTTCAAATTTGTGATGCAAAATGGGAACCTGTTATGTCCTTGCTGCAATGTAATTTTTAAAAGACTGCACCTGGGGATTTGATGCAGTTTAATGTTGATCAGATTTAACTGTTCTAGAGCAACAGATTTGGCATTCCTGCTAAACAACCCCATGAAGAGATGATATTTTGCACTGGTAGCATTAAAAACCTGAATATATCCCTCATGTTATTGTTATCAATTTTTATTACAAAGTTACATATTTTTATTGATGCTTGTTTAACCAGCTTTAATAGTGCACTCTAGTAAGGATTCAGTTACCCAATCAAAATATTTACCTGTCTTTCCCTAACCATAATATTCTCAAGATCTAGGAGCCCACTATGGTATTTCAGATATTTTTGCTTTTTCTCTCTTCTGTTCCCTTTCATCCTTAAATGCACATATCTTATCTATTTACATCGTTCCATCTGACAACCAGTTCCCCATCCTCTCAACTCATTGTGAAAAAAAAATATTTCTAAATTCTATAGATACAGTATGTTAGTATTTCGTATTTCAATTCAAATTTATCTAAATAAATTGTACCTATAAATTATTTTAAGGGTCTCCATTTTTACTGAGCAAACAGCACAGCCTACTTGATCTTTCCAATTTTTGTCATATGCTTCTGTATCTTTTCTGCACTTTGTTGAGACATGTTGGGTATAAAAGATCAGCTTAACCCATTGTATTTCCAGCAATAGTAACATACAGCAAGGATGAAAAACTATACATATTCTACTTTTCATCCAAATCCTTTCATTGCAAGAACTAATTATATTCTAAAAAATATTGAATTGGCATTCTCGGTACTAGAAATGAACCTGGGACCTTCCTGTTGTGTGCAGCACTCTGCACAACATCAGATAGTGCCTTTACTCTGTAAGGCAATAGTATGACATAAGTTGTGATGACATGGCAGAAATCATATATGTAGTGCAGTACTAAAACTTTGAGCTGAATTTTCTTGCAGAGACCCAGCATTTCCTCACCCCATAAGGTCGTCAACTGTGTAGAGGACCTAGTACCTCAGCACTCTTAAACTGTTTTATAGCTAGAACTTAAATGATGATGTTAATCATGTAGAACATGCAGGAAAAAATCTGTTATAAAGTGATCAAAATTATTTTATAAGCCAGTGGACAGAGATTTTACCATATGACCAAATGGGAACTGCCCATGGAGGTCTGTATATTTTTTACAATTCATTTCCTGATCTGATTGCTATTGGGACTCTTCATTTAGTTCTACAATGTAATGTTTTTTTTAACCCGATCTTTCCCTTGTCTCATCCCCAATATCCCCCAAAATGGCAATTCCAAAAAACCTTCTGAGGGACAGGCATTGTAAACAATTATATTGATTTTTAGAGCAAGTTTCCAGGCTCCTTTAAGAACAAATTACAAAACATTCATGAATAAGTTGTTTTAATTTCTGAAGAATTTTGCAAATATTTCAGCGTGTGTAAAGTAGTCAAACTGCTGGTGGTTATTAGTGCAATCTAATGGCCGATCCATATGTGTTTTACAGAGCAAAGTGGTACGGGTACTGAACCTGTGGCAGAAGAATGGTGTGTTCAAAAGTGAGATCATACAGCCACTTCTGGATCTGGCAGCAGGGATTCCACCGCCCTCTGTTACCCCTGCTGCTACCAGTACTGCAGCAACTGTGAGCAGCAACACACCAGGTAGCAATCTTGCAGCTGTAGCATAAATTAATATTTATGGGTTAAGTGAATATTAAAATAATTTGGGACGTATCTAACAGAATTGGCCTCTTTTGCATGCACTGGAACCATGAGTATGAGCCGGAAACAAATATTTTCTATTTTTAATTTATTCAGGATGCAAATATCAAAGTCTAAAGTCAATTTTATTTGTCACATACACCCGAAGGTGCAGTGAAATGAATTTGCCAGCAGCGATACAATTATAAAGAACACACAATACACAATAAGATTTAACACAAACATCCACCTTGTCACAACTTCACTGTGGTGGCAGACAAATGTCAGTCAGTCCTCCTCCTTGTTCACCCATGGTCAGGTCCATGAACCTGCATCGAGATGATTGAAAGTCCGACGTCGGAACGGTCAAACACACTCCGCGGCTTGGAGGTCCGGAATCGGCGTTTTCTTACTGGCTTCAGGATGTTATAGGCCGCAGGCCGGCGATCGGAGCTCTTCTCCGGGGATCCCCGGTGAGGGATCCCAGGATCTGGATTGTAATTCCATGCCACACCCGTGGCTAGAAGCTCCGCAGACCGCGGCTTTAGGATGTGACAGTCCACGGGTCAGCGATTGGAGCAGTCCTCTGGTGACCCCCGGCAAGGGTTCGTCCGCTCCTCGATGGAAAAGTCCACACTGCGCCAGTTGCTCCGACTCCGGGAAAGGCCGTTCCAGTCCATGGTGTTAGGCCGCGAGGAAGGCAAAATGGAAAAAGTCGCTTCTCCGTCGAGAAGGCAACCAAAAACTGTTCCCCGCTTTCCTTTTCCCCGCCATCCCCCACACAAGACACACCAAGAGACTAAAACAAACATTTGGACACACTAAAAAAAAACAAAAAAAGTCGAAATAATGAACACGCTGCTTGCAGGGCCCTCACCGACCCAGTGTGGCTGCATAGACAGCATTTATTGCCTGCCTTTATTTCCATATAATTATCTTCCTAAAATACAAAATTAAGATCTACTGACAGATACATTTGGTTATTTTATGAATGGAGAATAGGAATATTAGAGGATTTAGTTGTCTCATAGACAAAATTCATTAAATGCTAGTGCACAAATATGCATGTAATTAAATATCTATGATGAAATGCAAAGGTGGATAATTTATGCTTTAAGTGGTACAGTGCTTTCTTGCCTTAAAAAAATTATGATGCTGCATGAATTTACCAAATTCATAGCGGAAATTGAAGTGTTGAATAATGATATGACCTCTACCTTGCTGAGGCCAGGCGCCAGCACTCGGACACCTTCTCCTACTTATCCTTGGATCATGATCCCACAGATGAGCACCAGGCCATAATCCAGCAGCCCATTTCTGATTTTATCACTTCTGGCTGTCTGCCTTCCATAGCTTCCAACCTTATCGTTTCCCAGCCCTACATGACTCCGCTTTACCTTCTCCCCAAATCTACAAACAGAACTGCCCTGGCAGACCGATTGTTTCTGCCTGCTCATGTTCTGCTGAATCTATTTCCACATACCTCGACTCCATCTTATCCCCATTATCCAATCACTCCCTATCTATGTCCCAGACACCTCACATGCCCTTCATCTCTTCAACTACTTCCGTTTTCCAGGCCCCCACTCCCTCATTTTTACTATGGACATTCAGTCACTCCACACCTCAATTCCCCTCCAGGAAGGCCTTAAAGCCCTCTGTTTCTTACTCGACCGCAGAACCTGCCATTTTCCCTTTACCAACACTCTCATCCGCCTAGCGCAGCTTGTCCTTGATAGTAACTGGAGATATACTTGTAACATCCACATATACAGAAACAGGCTTTGTAAACTTGCAACTAAATTACCTGCCATCACTGATGTTGCAGCACTGCTATATTGTTCAGTTCCACACCGTAGATGACTTGTATTGGATGCAAGAGACATTTGTCATATCACATAATGCAATCTCCAGTTTTGATTGCCTCTTAAGGTCAGTGATAATGAAGCTTTGAAAAGAGCTATTTGGGATGTTTTGGATGTAGAATGATTAAAATGTTCAGAGGTCAGAAGTCCCAGGTAATGACATCTGGTGATGGATATATTAGAAGTAACAGCAGCAAGAAGATAGTGTTTTTAAAAAAAAATTGTGATGACTTTTGAATCCCTAGCATTTCATGGTTTTAAAGGAGGCATGGTAGGAAAATGTAAATGTTTTCCTCAAACCTATTCATGAATTTTCCTTGTATAGGCAAATTCCTAGACTTTGATCGCCTGATTATGGATACGCCTAATTATGATTATGAAAAATTTGACACACAAATGTTGTTCCTATTAACTAGTTTTCTCACTCTCCTTTTTGGTCTTTCTTGTGTGCTTTGGATGCCATTCATTACAATCCAATTACAATATAATGTGGAGGTTTGGTTACCTGATGGAGTGAATTTTGTGTATTCTCCAACTTGCCTACAAAATATGGGCAACTAAAATGATAGTTAAAATTAAAGCATTTGGAATTCAAGGCATAGTGGAGTACAAAACTGATATAATGGAATTATATTCAAATTTTGAAAGAAGCGAAGGAAAAGGAGCGAATTAATAGTATTAATATAATATCGGGGGGGGGGGTTAGTGTGTGTGACGCCGCAGCCCCCCCCCCCCCCCTCGCAACTGTGCGTTGAGGGAACTGGACCCAACCGGTCCCATTTGGTCTAGTATTTATTAATGTCTATAGAGCCATTTATCCAAGTTTGCCAATGAGACCAAGATTAAAAGACTTGTTAGTAGTTTGGCCAGTAACATATAATAAGAAGATATATTGACTTTTTAAGTCGGTGCTTGAAAATGTGAAAGAAAAATATAATGCTGGATTGACATCCTCAGCAGGTTAGGCTGCTTCTGTGAAAGAAAACCAGCATTAACAATTTTGTTTAAGGTCCTTTGTCAGAACTTTGTCAGAGGAGAAGGTTTCAAATTGAATGACCCCATTTCTAATCGATTACACCTGCCATTGTTTTGTTGTTACAAACGGTCCTCAACCGATTATGTGAATGGATAAAACAATGGCAGGTGGAATCAACATTTTTTAAGAAATTGAGGACAATAGATTTGAAACCTCCGCTCTCCATTTCCTAAACTCCAGAGATACAGGATCCCATTGTGATATGTTTGTGAATGAAAACGGAAGAATTTGACTTAAACTTTTTTTTAATTGCGATTTTTTTCTATAAAAGAGATTTGGGATCCTATTGTGACGTCATTGTAACGCGGCTGACGGGCAGGGCAAGTGGGAAAGTGGTTTGAAAAGTGATTTTTGTAAAGTTTAAAATCTCAATAACTTGTAAAATATACTGTCAATCCGAACAAAACTTGTTTCATTTACATCGCAGGACAATGGTGGGCCTAAAATTGTAGCGCTATCGTGTTCTGCTGTAGCAGGGTTTTGAGGTATCACACACTCGCACGCTTACAAACAAGATGAGAGTTTTGTTAATATAATAGATAGATATATTAAGTAGACACCGTCCCCCAATGCGGGGGCGTCACATGGGTGGGCGGGTCCCTGAACGCGGCGTCGGCGCTCAACCCGGAGACAGGCACCCCCAGAGCACACCGTTCCCAACACGCCTTCCCTCCCCCAACGCAACCTGTTAGCCCAACGCAATATTCCACCACTTACCCATAGCCCACCACTGCGCAAGCGTGGCTCATTTCCCCATATCCCACATCACTCCCTCTTCTTCGCCCTCCCTCTTATCTCTCCTCACTCCCCCCGTCCACCTCTCCTTCCCCCTACCTCAGTCCTCCATACCCTCAGTCACTCCATACCTCAGTCACTCCATACCCTCAGTCACTCCCTCCCATCCTTGATAACCCCTCTCCCCTCTCTACCTCCCTGACCCGTTGGGCCACGTTTCCCCAAAGCAATATCCCACCACTCTCCCGTTTTCCCAACGCAACCCATTTCCATCACTCATCCATGCCCCCAACACAATCAATCCTTCCTACTTGTGGGGGGAAGCGGCGCTTCCCGGAACCACTGAATGGACTCGACTTTTAGGGGGGGCAAAAATCTTGCTCTCTCCTTGAAGCTGCTGATCCCATTGCCTCTCTGTCGCCCCTCCCTCTCTCCTTTGCCATACCCTCAGTTACTCTCCTTTTGCACTCCCCCAATAAAGACAATGTTTAAATAAAATGTCTTCTTCTTCCATCCCCCCTCCGTCAACTCTCATAGCTTCTGTATTGGCAGCAGAGATCACATTGTGTCGTTTTCGGTATCTTCACGGCAACACGTGTAAATGAGATACCAAAGTGATTGGACGACTGTGAGATGCCATTGTGACATCACTGGAAGCTGCTAGAAAAGTCTCCCACTCACGGGCATTTATTATTTTCAAAGTTGGCTTTTTTAAAACTTTAAATATTAATAACTTGTGAAATAACATCAACCGTGAAGAAACTTGATACTAACGACCACGGGAATAAGTTGTGTAAAATTCTACGAAAATATTTTGGGCTATTGTGTACCGTTTTGGCGTAGTTCCTGGATGGATGGATGGAAAATTGGTGTTCTCTGAATATATACAGTGCATGTTCAGTTTCATTGAGGATAGGTGAGCCATTTTGCTTTTCTCTCTATTCAATATTCTGCCCTAGGCAACATAACTGTTTGACATTTCAGGATGGAAATTGGATAGCACCACATAAGGGATGATAAAATTGTGGACGCCTGTCCAACAAAATAACAATTGATGGCGGCACAATGAATTTAAATTCTGAGTTTGATAAACCTCTATCCAACAATATTATGAGACTGGTAGTAGATGGAATTGGAATTTCAAGTAGCTCCAAGTGGCTGAACCGCCTTAACAGACTGAATGATTATTTTACACCGATGGGCTTGGAGAGATGTAAACTTTTGTGGTGATTGATCAAAGTTTATTAGATGAAAGAGAGAAATAAAGCAACAAAAAGTGCCCTAGAACATACTGAAATGCCATTATTATGAAGTATTGATAGTTCTTTGATAACATTTGTCATTGTCTATTAAGAGATAGTGGCATAGAATGTTTGATGCTCAGAGCCTCAGTTTTCAATCTCATCTACAGGGCAGCATTTCTTTACCTCTGCATCTGTACTCAAGAGCTTTAAAACAACTTTTTAACTCTGAAGAGGGAGTGAGTGGTACCAACCAAGCAGTATATAATGCTGTATATATAGTCTAGGTTATGTTTGTGTTTGCATTTCTCCTCTGATTACGTACGGTTGAGGGCAACAGACTCTCAATTTTGGATCAGAGGTGGTTGAGTAGTGACTTAAATGCAGTGGAAGTGCTGTAACAAGGGACTGGCTTGGGTCATTTTCTGATCTGTATAGACATGACGATCCAATAGTCCTCGTAATAATTTTTCTCAGATTTCCTGAGAAATCCCGTTGAGCCTATCCATGGTGTATGATTCTCATTTTTATTAGCCTATTATAGATTATTGGTTGTTATAGGTATAGGTCATTAAAGTAGGTAACTTATCTTTGCTACGACATTGAACTGCGTAAGAAGTTGGGAGCCACTTGTTCTAATTTGATGGGTGTACTTTACAATCTTGTGAGCTCTATGCTTTGCATTGTTTGAATCTTTTTAACACTCTTTCCCGTTGCTTCCTAAATAAACTATTCTTTGCTCTCTAATGAACTCAACTCAAACAAAACTGAACATTAATAGCCCATTATCAGTTTATTTGCACTTGATCTGTTTCATGTATTCATGTGTGTATCTATTTATACAATGGTATATGGCAAAGATCCTATAGCGGAGCAAGATAGGCCACTCCTGCGAAATGCAATGGGTTGACGTGTAGTACGCAACGGAGCTGAACATGGGCATTTTTTTCGTCCATTTCAGTAACCAGAACCTACCCGACTCGCAGTGTAATCAACGTTGCGGGGGGGGGGTCAGTTTGTGTGTGTGATATAGGGCTAGATTCATAATTCTGTTAGTTCATAATTCTGAGAAATCTTGTTAAAGAATAAAATTTGCCTCTGGTAATTTTCTTTTTTAAATCATTTACTTTTAATGGCTCATAAGCTGTGTTTGAGTTGATTTTATATTAACCGGAACCTACCCGACCCGACTCGCAGTGTAATCAACGTTGCGAGGGAACAGTTTGTGTGTGATATAGGGTTAGATTCATAATTCTGTTAATTCTTGTTAACGAATAATATGTTTATAAATTTTGATTTTGGTAATTTTCTTGAATATCTGATAACGACACAGCAGCATATGGCACCAATATTGCCACGGGCCGGTTCAAACTCCGCTGGCCGGGGCGGTCGAAGCTGCCGCCCTCCAGTCCCGCAAACGAAGCTGTTGCCGCGGGAGCTCCGGAAAAATCAAAGATCCTATAGCGAAGTTATAGCTATAGGATCTTTGCCTAGGAGCCCCGAGATCCGCAGCACCCGCCGCACAGTAGAGCACAGCCCAGGAGTGCCCGCCCAGCTCAGCACAGCACACACCGCCCGGTGAAGTAACGCCCGTCCGCCCACCTGCTCCTCGCAGCGCCAGCGTGGTCTCGACGGCACCGCCTCTCCTCTCTTCTCCTTTTAAAAATAAAACCAGAGATTCTTTGGCCTGAAAAAAATCCCAGAAAGAAGGAGCTTTGCAGTGGAGAGGCGGGAAAGGAAGAGCGGCGGCCATGAAGCAGCAGCAACAGCGGGGAAGCGGGACCGCTATAGGATCTTTGGCCTCAACCCCGAAGACGGAGGCGGATGCAAAGATAATATCTTTGGGCGGATGCAAGATGACGGAGGCTGGTTGCTGAAATGGGTCCTATATTTACCCATGAATCTGCCCAAGACAGTACTACGCGTTTTTCGTGGGAGTAGTCCATCATGCTCCGCTATAGGATCTTTGGTATATGGACACACTGATCTGCTCTGTATTCATGCCTTCTATATTCTGTTGTTCTGAAGCAAAGCAAGAATTTCATTGTCCTATCTGGGACACATGACAATAAACTCTCTTGAATCTTAATATGTTCTGTTGCATTTATATTGCGAATTTCCTAATTTGTTTTCTGCAGGAAAGACAAATGTGGTCACAATATATTTAAAGCATTTCTGAATGGTATAAGTGCTGATAAAATAATGAATGTAGAACTAATGACAGGCCCAGTGCAAGGATATTGAAATACTAAATATATGCAATCTTTAAAAATATATATATTTTCTATAATGTGTGGTATAGTGTGAATGCAGGCCAACCATCTGCAATGCTGCTAATATGAAAAACATTGCAGTATTCTGTAAATCCATTTTAATTACAGTCATCAAGTTCAAAAATATATTACGGCATTTCACTCCTCTTCTCCTTAGGCTCTTTTGTCTCCTTTTCATTTCTAGCCTTTGTGCACACAATCTGCCAATAAAACCAAGTCTCACCTGTGTATCTATCATTTGCAAGGCTTTGTTGCCTCTTTTTCCAACTTTCTAACCCCCCCCACCACCTACTACAATCAGTTTGAAAAGGGCCTTGATACGAAATGTCACCTATCCATGTCCTCCAGAGATGCTGCCTGCAGTGTAGTGTTACAATGCAGCCAGAAATAAATCCTTCAGCCTACCAAGTCCATGTCAACTCACCTGCACTAACCATGTTTTCCTGCACTTAGCCTGAAATCTTCTGTGCCCTGCATGGTTTGAGAATTCGTTTCCAACTGCTCCCTTGGATTACACATTTTTTTCAGAGCTGCTGAAGGGTGAGAAGTGACTGAAGATCATTTTAGCAATATCTAAATCAAAATGTGTGTTCCAATGAATTGGAGCCTCTAAGGTCTGAAACTGCAATATGTAATGTAAGATTCTTTCGCAATAGAACATGAGAAGAACTGGCAATATTGTTGTACATCACTGACTTTCCTGTTCTATGCATTAGCAAGAGAACAGAGCGAATGAGTGTTGAGGCACTTTGGAAGACCCTGTAAAAGCTGATCTGTGATTACGAGAACAGAATTTTGTGACTTTTTTTCAGAACACTGAGCATCCAGAAGAGGTTCCATTGTGGTAGGTATCACTGCTGTATTTGTGGAGCTGAATACTCTCCCTTGGTGAAGAACTTCAACACCATCTTTTCAACAAAGTTCCAATATGTTAGAGCTGGCCTCTTCTATGCTTTCCGTGTTTTGGAAGCTCACTGGCAGGTTGTCTAAACACTTGTGCCCACCAACTTTCTCCAGAAGCCTTCATTCTTGAATCTTCATTTGATCCTCAGAAAAGCAGGTGTCGTATAAATTTCTGATCTAGAAATAGGATGGACGTTCTTAAAAAATGACTTGCATGGTTTTAATTTATTCGAAAGCACTCTGCAGCTTAGAAATTGATTGGGTTGTTGTATGATATCAGAGGCAAAATGAAACTTAAACTGGTAGCATTATGGTTTGAAAGACAGATTACTATCAACATGAGCAACCCTTATTACCATTGAGTATCACAATAGTCTTTCTGGTAAAGATCCTTCATAACATTGTTGGTAGGAAGTTGCAAGATTTGGATCCAGTGATGGTGAATGAATGGAGGTAGAAAGGTGAATGCTTGGAAAGGAACATGCAAGTAATGCTGGCCAGAGTGAGCAACACCGCAAATTGGAGGAACAGCACCTCATATTCCGCTTGGGGAGTCTGCATCCTCTTGGCATGAACATCGAATTCTCTCAATTCTGTTAACCCTTGCTGTCTCCTCCCCTTCCTACCTCTCCCTCAGCCCTCGGGCTCCTCCTTTTTCCTTTCTTCCCCCCACCCCTCCATCAGTCTGAAGAAGGGTTTCGGCCCGAAACGTTGCCTATCTCCTTCGCTCCATAGATGCTGCTGCACCCGCTGAGTTTCAATCCTACGTTAGCCTTATTTGGGTTTTCTCCGGGTGCTCCGGTTTCCTCGTTGCCATCATTATAAATGATGATGAGTCTGAGTATATCGGAGGGAGATTGATCGACAGACTAAATGGTGCCAGAATAACAACCTTGCTCTCAGCCTCAGTAAGACCAAGGAATTGACTGTGGACTTCATCGGTGGTGGAGAGAGTCAAAAGCTTCAAATTCCTGGGCGTGCATGTCTCTAAAGATCTGTCTTGGGCCCAGCACATTGATGCAATCATAAATAAAGTACATCAACAACTCTACTTAGAAGATTGAGACGATTTGGTATGTCTTTGAATACGCTCTTGAACCTCTGCAGGTGTACAGTAGAGAGCATATTGACTGGTTGCTTCATAGCCTGGTTACGGCAACACGAATGCCCAGGAGCAAAGAAGATTGCAAAAAGCGGTGAACACTGCCCAGTCCATCATGGATACAGACCTCTCCACCATCGAAGGGATCTACAAGAGTTGCTGCCTCAAAGGCAGCTAGCATCATCACCCTGGCCTTGCTCGAATTTCACTCTTGCCATCGGGAAGAATTTACAGAAGCTTGAAAACGAATGTAGAGGTTCAGGAGCCTCTTCCTCCCTACAACAATCAGGCTCCAAATAATATAGATTTGGGGACATTATTTTTGACTTTGCAGTACTAACTTTTCGTTGTTGTTTATGAAGGGTTTTACGGAGTAATACGTTTACATATCTGTTGTGTTGCATATAAGAATTTCATTGTTCCATTTCAGGACATATGACAATAAAACACTTGACTCCAAAGATGTACAGGTTTTGTAGGTTAATTGGCCTCTGGGAAAATTGGAAACATTGTCCCTAGTCCATGATCACAATGAATGGCGGTGCTGGCTCGAAGGGCCGAATGGCCTCCTGCACCTATTTTCTAGGTTTCTATGTGTGGGATAGTGTTAGTGTATGGGGTGTCAGCGTGGATTCGGTTGGCCGAAGGGCCTGTTTCCATTCTATATCTCTAACGCCTAAAGTGAATAGAATGAATGGTTTGTGTGATTGATAGAACACCAGACAAGCAAGCTACTTTGTGCTCTATGTTGGTGTTGAGCATTTTTGACAGTCATGCAATTGTACATCACAGAACAGGCCCTTCGGTCTACCTCTCAGTCGTCTTTGCTCCAAGGAAAAGAGACCCAGCCTCTAAAACTCTCCCCATGATTCAATCTTGATAATATCCTAGCGAATCCTTTCTGCACTCTCCTTAAGGTAGCTTCTACTCTCCGTAGCTGCCCTTGTCCGCTTATGCTTATGGAATCTTTTGGACTTTCTTTATATTATCTGCCAAGGATATCTCCTGGTTCCTTTCCGGCCTTCTAATTTCCTCAAGAATCCTCCTATGTCCCTTCTAATTGTCAAGGAACTTGCTTGATCCCAGCCGCCTATGCTTCCTTTTTCCTGACCAGCCCTTCAATATCTCTCATCATCCAAATCATTTTAACAAGAACATACTGGCCATGAATTCTTCCTATTCCTCGTTTAAAATTCTCCCACTTGCAAGATCCATTTACCTGCAAATAAACTCTTTCAATTAACTTCAGAGTGCCTGTCTGATGCCATGGAACGTTATGATTATAACTGCTATGACAGATTATGACGGGCGGCCACGGTGGCGCAACAGTAGAGCTGCTACCTTACAGCGCTTGCAGCGCCAGAGATCCGGGTTCAATCCCGACTACGCGTGCTGTCTGTGCGGAGTTTGTATGTTCTCCCCGTGACCGCGTGGGTTTTTCTCAGTTTCCTCCCACAGTACAAAGACGTACAGGTATGTAAGTTTATTAGCTTGATGTATGTGTAAATTGTCCCTAGTGTGTGTAGGACAGTGTTAATGTGCAGGGATCGCTGGTCGATGCAGACTTGGTGGGCCGAAGGGCCTGTTTCCGCGCTGAATCTCTAAAACTAAAAATTATATTTGCTGTGTTGCTGCACAACAAAAAAAATATTTGTTCTCATTCGGGACATGACAATGAAAAACTCTTGACTGTTGAATCAGAAGTGGCCCCTCCTCTCTTGTCATGCAAGAAGCATCAGTACCGCCGAACATTATGCTGCCATGCACCCAAATCATGTTTCTGTAACAGCGGTAATATCACATTCCCATGCAGTGGACACGGTTTGAGGAGGTGCATATAAACATATGTCTCATCTGGAACGGCTGCTGTGGTCCCCGGATGGTTGTAGGGACAGGTGTTATATCTCTTGCGGATGCAGGGGAAAGTACCTGCAGAGGGGTCAGGTTGGGTGGGAAGGGATAAGTGAAACAAGGAGTTGCAAAAGGAATGGTCTCTGGAAAGGTGGGGGTGAGAAGATGTGACTGTTGGTGGGATCACATTGAAGATGGAGAAAGTGTTGGGAAATCATGTGTTGGATGCTTGTGTTTCTTGGTCAATGCAATATATTGAGTACCTCGATCTTTTTGTTTATCTGTATGGTTCAATATCATTTTGTGGATGTTTTGTTGTTTTTCTCTAGCATATCAATTTCACCTAGTTGAGATTATCCATGTTAAAGCCCTGTCTCACGGTGCGAGTCCACCCACGAGTGACCCGAAGTGAAAGGAAAAAAACAGACTCGTGGTTATGTACGAGATTACAGGTTTATGTTCAAGTGTTTAACCGAGTTCCCACGGGTAATTTCTGTGAAAGTCACTCTATTGAAATCCCATTGGGTGCTCTGCAGCAGCTTGCAGATTGTTGAGAGACGGGTGTTCGCTCCTGAGCTGCTTTGGTGCCCAGCTCAAGTTAGGTGGTTGGGGTGGCGGGGGGTGCGAGGGGGAGGCTCAGCATCTTGTGTTCTCTGCGGCTTAAGACGTGTACTGACTGTGTGGGCAGACACTTTGGTAGTGATTGCCCACCAGTTCAAAAGCCACTCTTCATGGCAGGGGGCAATCGCACAATTTCCCCTGCTCCTTTATCTCACCCGCCATCGTGCTGCGCTATTGTATTATACATTTTTTTTCGGAAGGCAGACGCAACAAGCTGATAACAACGCGGGCCGGTACCCCACCCCTCTCCTCACCCTTTCCTTCTCTCCAGAGTTGCTGTCTGACCCGCAGTTTGCACTCGTTTTCAGATCGGCTAATTATATAAATGCTGTACCCCACTTTCACTTGACATAATAAATTGTATTTGTAATAATTATATACTGACTAATCTATTTATTTTAAATGCCAAGCAACATATTTCCTACTGCCTCCCCTAATTCCCATTCCTCCAGAAAGGGTTGAAGCATTAACTTATCTCAAAAGGTCACAAACTGTTGGAATAACTCAACGGGTCAGGCAGCATCTCTGGAGAAAATGAATAGTTGACGTTTCGGGTCGGGACTCTTCTTCAGGGCGTTTAGTTTAGATACAGTGTGGAAACAGGCTATGCTGACCACAATCACCCGGACACTAGTTCTATCCTACACACTGCGGGCAATTTACAGACGACAATTAACATACAAACCTGCGGGATGTGGGAGGAAACTGGAGCACCCGGAAAAAATCTACGTGGTCACTGGGAGAACGTGCAAACTCCGTAAGGATAGCACCAGTCCTCAGGATTAAACTCAGGTCTCTGGCGCTGTGAGGCAGCAACTCTACTGCTGCGCTGCTAATGTGACATTCCAAGTTTTAGAATGAAGTTAGCCGCTTACAAATCCCATTCTCTGCCCAGCGTGGAGAATCATGAATTGCCAAGACACAAGGCACTGTAGATGTTGGTTCCTTTAAAAAAAAAATCACGGATTCAAAGTTATCTATTCAAGAATAATGTAGTGTGGTTCGTTGGATTTGTCCATACTCAACTTAAAATTGGCCATAATCTATAACTTAAAGTTTCTTTAAAGCATTTATTGAAACACTTACACCACCTCGTCGTCATTTACCGCATGGTCCCGTTGATGCTGCTGTTGTTGCAGCTCACTTTGTAGCCCCTTGGGGACAGCAATTTCTTCAGGCTGTCGCTACAGACAGGATGTGCTCGATGACTGTGGGACTCCCTCCCCACTCACTTGTTGCCACTTCTTCCTATCGTCGTTGCCACCTCCTCCTCCCATCGCTCTGTCCTCGGCTTTTACCTCGGCACTGCCTCCTCGTGCTTTTATCTCTGAATCGCCGACATTCTCCACCATGGAAGTGGCAGCAAGTGAGAGGGAAGGGTGCTCCACAGTCACCAGGCACGTCTTGTTGTTGGCAGCAGCCTAAAGAAAGCACTGTCCCCAAGGGCTACAGTGTGAGCCACAACAATAGCTGCGTCACCGGACAGCGCAGCAGCTGGGTGAGGAAGGCTCTGGTGCCTAGTTTTAAGGTGAAACAACACAAGTTATGGAGTAATTCAGCAGACTGAATCACTCTGAAGAAGGGTCCCGACGTCACCTGTCTATGTTGGCCAGAGATGCTGCCTGACCTGCTGAGTTACTACAGCCCTTTATGTCCTATTATGTCCATATTCCTTCTTTACTACTTTCATGGAACTGTGGGCTTGAATAATTCTGTACTTCAATGCTGGTGGGGGTCATTTCATTAAATGGATAATTTCCCCTTACATTTGACTTTCAAAAGTACTTGCTCGCGGATTCTTGCTATTTTCCTGCCGATGCTGAGTTACGCAGCTCCAGCATTTTGTGTCAACCCACTGTATACCTTGACAGCTTTACTCATAGTCTACGATCCCAGTAATCTTAGTAATCTGCAAACGTACCAGCCAACCTGTCTATATTTATGTCCAAGTCATTTATATATACCACAAATAGCAGAGATCACAGCACAGATCTCAATAGAACTCTGGAGAGAAGGACTCTGCAGAAGGGTCTCGACCTGAAATGCACCCATTCCTTCTCTCCAGAGATTCTGCCTGGCCCGTTGTTACTTCAGCATTTTGTGTCTATCTTTGGTGTAATCCAGCATCTACAGTTCCTTCCAACACATTCTCAATAGAAATCCACCAGTCAGTCCTCCAACCTCAATATTATCCTTCACCCTCTGTCTTCTATCAGTAAGCTAGTTCCAAATCCAGACACCGTCACTATTAATCTTGTGCATCTTAATCTTTTGGATCAGCCTACCATCATTAAATGTCTTATTAAGAAACCATGTAGATAACATCCACCCCCCCCCCCCCCCCCCCCCCCCCCCCCCCCCCCCCATCATTGATCATCTTCATCGCTGCCTAAAAAAATTATCTGCCTTGCACAAAGCCATGCCGACTGTCCCTAATTTTAACCTGTTCTCCAAATAGGAGTAAATCATATTCCAAAGTATCTTCTCTAATAGCTTCCCTCACTGATGTGAAACTCGCCGGCCTATTTTACCTGGATTCTCTCTCCTTTCCTTCTTATATTCAGGTACAACATTAGCTATTCTCCAGTCCTCTGGAACCTCACCTGTGGCAAGTAACGATACAATGATCTTTGTCGAGGCTGCTACAATCTCCTCTCATGCTTCTCTCATTACACTGGGATAAATCCCATCAGGTCGCTTATCCACCTTGATGCTCTTCGAGAGTCCCAACACCACCACCACCTAAATCTTAAACTGCCCTTGCACATTAGTATTCCCCACACTTATCTCACTGTCCTCTATTTCCTACTCTTTTGGTGAAAACAGATGCAAAGTACTTGTTTAGTACCTCTCCTACATCTCCAGACACCAAGCTAAATTTCTGAAGAGTCTGAAGAAGGGTCTCGACCCGAAACGTCGCCTATCTCCTTCGCTCCTTAGATGCTGCTGCACCCGCTGAGTTTCTCCAGCTTTTTGTGTACCCTCGATTCTCCAGCATCTGCAGTTCCTTCTTTAAAGCTAAATTTCCTGCTTGATCTTGAGCGATCCTACCTTTTCCCTGGTTACTCTTGTTTCTATTATGTATAAAAACCTTTGGGGTTTTCTTCAATCCGACTCAGCAAAGCCATTTTGTGTCCCCTTTCCTATTGCCCGCTGGGCAGCATTGCTAGAGTTTAAAAAATCCTCAAAGTTTACCAATTATGAATAATCCCTTATTTAAACCTTCTATACTGGATAAGGGGTTTAGACACTGGAAAAATTTAGGAATTATAAGGATAGAACGCTTTTACAGGAAAGGAAAATTTCTCTCATTTCAAGAGTTAAAAGATATCTATGGATTACACCCAAATAACTTGTTTAGGTATTTACAAATTAGAGACTATATCAAGTCAAACATGCAAGACTATAAGAATAGAGAACCAGGATTACTGGATGAGTGGCTTAACAAGCATCCAAATACAGAAAAACTAATAGCGTACATATATAATACTCTTTTGGATAGGGAAGTCCCAACAACAGAATCATACCGAGAGATATGGGTAAATGAAATAGGTCTAGCTATAACGAAAGACACTTGGGAAGAAAGTTTACAACGTATACACCGATGCTCATTAAATGCCAGACATACTTTGGTACAATTTAAAGTATTACATAGATTACACTACTCAAAAACGAAATTACATAGAATTTTTCCTAACATTTCTTCTATTTGCAATAAATGTCAGAATTTAGAAGCTAACTTAACACATCGTTTCGTAACATGCATAAAACTTAATAGTTATTGGGCTGATATTTTTAGAATCATTTCTGAAGTTCTTAAAACTAAATTGGACCCCAATCTAAAGCTAATAATATTATTATGAGTTCCTGATTCAAGCTTAATATTAACAGTAAGTCAAAGCCATTTTCTTGATTACTGTTTGATAATTGGGAAAAAATTAATATTAAAATTCTAAAATTCTGGAAGGGAACATTATCCCCCACAATCAAAATGTGGTCTGTGGAAATGTCAGAGACTTTGCATCTGGAGAGAATTAGGTTTGTCCTAATGGACAAATACGAACTTTTTGAACAAATATGGTCTCCATTCATTGATTATTTAAAGGGGTAGCTGAGCTCAGCATTGTAACTCAATAAGTACCCTGGTGTAGGATTAGATGAAAAGATGTATTCTGGGATTTGTATACATGTCTCTATAGATATTATGTGAAATTGCTCCATTCATTGTTAAGATGTATTCCTTATTTTTTTAATTATATAATTGTTTTTTTTTTGTTTTTGTTTTTTTATTCTTTTTTATTTTATTATATAATCATTATTATTTAATCACCATCTCTTGATTGTTGATCTATACTTACTTTTTTACCACTCCTTTACTTTCCAAAAAAAACAAAAAACAGAAGCATACATAAATTATTCCGTAACATCTGTACAGTTTTTGTGACAAGTCTAATTTGTATTTGAAGAACTGTTGTACCTTAGACAATATGCATTGCTTCTAATAAAAATATTTTTAAAAAATCCTCAAGGCACTGTGATTCCAACAGCTTAAAGATAGACACAAAATGCTGAAGTAACTCTACTCAGCCGACCAACAGCTTAAACCTTGCATACGCTTTTTCTTTTTGATCAAATTTGCAGCCTCTTTAGTCATCCAAGGTTCCCTTTACTTTGCCATCTTTATCTCTCCCTCACTGGAACCTGCCGGTTCCGGAGTTTAATCGCCTGGTCTTTAAATGACTCCAACATGTCAGATGTACACCAACTGGATAACAATTACTGTCAGTGTACCTTCTCGAGCTCGTGGCTAATATAGTTGTAGATTGCCATACTATAGTTTCATACTTTCAAAACGATTTTCAAACATAGAGTTCCCAAAATGTTCTCCATTGAAACACCATTCATTTTCCGACACAAGATCCCGTGTGTTCCCTTCCCGGGTTAGACTAGCCACACACTGTTTCAAAAAACCCTCGTGGATATACCTCAAATTCTGCCCTTATTAAGTCTTTGGCACTGAGCAAGTCCCGGTCAATATTGGGGACGTTAAAGTCGCCCACTGAGGCAATCCTGTTGCTTTGGCATCTATTGGAAATCTAAGTATTAAACATCTGCAGGAAATGTTGGGAATATGGAAATCGCCATCTCATGAAATGTTTGTGATTAACAATTAAGAATAAATTAGAACGGGAACGATAAAATTAAAGAACATTTTGAAAGAGTACAATGATGTGAATAGGGAGGAGAATGAAGACCTACTAATTCAAAACATTAATGATTTCTCTTTCCACAGATGCTGCCTGACCTGACTTTGACTTGTATTTTCTGTTGGTGTTTCAGATTTGCAGCATCTGCAGTTTTCTAAAATAAGGATATGGAGATATATATATAGATATAGATATAGATATATATGGCTTGTATTTTATTTAGCATAGAAAATTAAGGAGTGATCTTAAAGAGGAGCATAAATAAGATTTCCCAGGATATCTAGAAAATTACTTATTCCAAAACAAAGGGAATATTTTAAAGTTATTTCTTGGCTGCGAAGGAGTGATATCAATATTTCTTCGAGCCAGCAACGCCATTCAAAATGATCACGGCTGATCATCCAAAATCAGTGCCACATTCCTGCTTTCTCCCCCCCCCCCCCCCCATATCTCTTGATTCCGTTAGCCCGAAGAGCAATATCTACCCCTTTCGGCCCATCTAATTTGCTGCTTGAGTTTTTACCTGCTTGCTTTATATTCTCAAAGGCCCTGTCTGATTTCATCTTCCTTGGCTTTTTTTGACCAAATGTATAACCCCTCTGGTAACCCAATGTCCCCTTACCTTGCAATCCTTATCCCTCTACTGGAACATGCCAGTCCTGAACTCTGATCAGTTGGTCTTTGAACAGCTCCCACATGTCTGATGTGAGCTTGCCTAATATCAGCTGCTCCCAATTTACATTCCTTAGCTCATATCCAAATAATGTTGTAATCTACCCCAATTTAGTACCTTGTCGCCAGGTCGAGATTTCTATAGAGGTGTATAAGATCATGAGAGGAATAGATAGGATGAATGCACCATCTTTTACACAGAGTGGGGAATCAAGAACCAGAGTACATAGGTTTACGGTGAGGAGAGATAGATTTAATAGGAACGTGAGGGGCAATGTTTATACACAAAGGGTGGTGGGGACATGGAGCTAGCTGCCAGGGGGGTAGTTGAGACAGGTACTATCACAATGCTTAAAAAACATTTGGACAGGTAAATGGATGAGATAGCTTTGGAGGGATATGGGCCAAACATAGACAGGTTGGATGAGTGTAGATAGGGCATGTTGGTCAGCGAAGGTAAGTTTTGCTGAAGGGCCTGTTTTCACGGCTTTATTCATAACTTAATAACAATTGGGTTAATCAGAGTTGTAAACAGATTATGTTTTTTGTAGGCATGGGTATTTAAGGTTACCAATCCAACATGCAGGCTGAAATGAAGGCACAAATCGGTCTTTACCAAAATGAGTGATGGAAAAGGCTTGAATGGTGAAATAGCCAGCCCCAGAATTAAATGCAGGGCTCTCACTTAACTTTTTTTCCCTGTTGCCAGTCGGGCAACCTAGGCAGCTTCCCCCCCCCCCCCCTTTTTTCCTTTATTATTTTTATTAGCAATTGTACAAGAATAAAACAATCTGTATATATAATTATACAGTTACTGTACAGCGTCAATTTTAACTTTTTAACTTGAAAATAAGGGAAAAGAAAAGAGAAAGAACAAGAAAGAGAAAAAGTGAGAGGTGCAAAGATAGGACCCCTAGACTACCAAAGTAGTGTAGCCAAAGAGTGAATAAAGATGTAAGAGAGGAGAAGGAAACAAAAAAGAGAAAAGAAAAGTGGAGATATACCTGCCTCTCGCCCCCCCCACCCACCTCACCCAACCCAACCCATAGTTGGATTTAAATCCAAAGTTGTGTTGCGCCATACTATCCTTGTAAGAATTCGGTGAAGGGTGTCCATGTCTTGAAAAATGGATCTGGTTTTTCTGCCAAGACAAGCCGAATATTTTCCAAATGTAGTGTCCCGGATAGACATGTTTGTAATCCACATCTTAACAGTCGACCCGAAACGTCGCCTATCTCCTTCGCTCCTTAGATGCTGCTGCACCCGCTGAGTTTCTCCAGCCTTTTGTGTACCCTTAACAGTGGGGACTGATGTGTTTGCAAAATTTAAGTATTCGTTTTTTCGCCATTATCAGGCCATAATTAAGGAACCGTCTTTGAAATAATGTTAGCTCAGAACAGGTTTCTGACGTACCTAGAGTGATCAGTTCAGTGTCGGGGTCCAATTTTATTTTAGTATTTTAGAAAAAATGTCAAAAATTCCCCTCCAGAAATTATGTAACTTTATACAAGAGGCAAAAGAATGGGTTATAGTTGCTTCCTGAAGGAGACATTTAACACAAATAGGAGAAACGTTTGGGAAGATCTTATTCAGTTTAGACTTTGAATAATAAAGTTTATGCAGTAGTTTAAATTTTATTAGTGAATGCCTAAAAGTTAAGAGAATAGTTGTGTATATATAGAAGACTTTCCTCCGATCTGCCTTTTAAAATTGTTAGGCCGAGTTCATCTTCCCACGCTCGTCTAATTACTTCCGACGATGGGGTTTGTATATTTATAAAGGTACGATATTAACTTGTTTGAATCCGAGTTTCTATTCATACATTTGTCTAGTATGTCTGGGACCATATATTGATAGTCTTGGGTATATGATTTCAGATAGTCTAAAGTATTGGCTCCCTTTCAGATAATATTTCGACTGTAATTCTTGAAATGAGAGAATAGTTCCGTCTCATAAAGATCTCCCAGTTTTTTAAATTCATAATCTTTCCCAGTGTGTGAACGTTTTGTCTAAAATAGACTGCTTAAACGAGGGATTATTGGCAATTGATGAGAGAAGAGATACATGTCTCAGTTTAAGGGTTGACTTCACTTGTTTCCAGGTTCCATAGTAGGGTACTATGGATAATCGGATTTTTCTCATATACTGTTTCTTCAAATTTATTGGGAGAGAGAAGAATCGTACCTATATAAAAAGGCGAACAATCTTCTCTCTCCATTATTAACCATTTTACCTGTTGGCATGTGTTGTCTATGCAATAATTACGTTTTTAATATTCTTTGCGCAGTAATAGTACACGAAATTGGGGAGAGCCAATCTGCCAATTTCTTTGGGTTTACATAGATGTAGTTTATGGATTCTGTGTGTTTTATAACCCCAAATAAAGTTTGTGATCAGAGAATCGAGGAAAAAAAAAAAAAAAGGGGAGATAAATCGGTATTGATTGAAATAGGTACAGGATTTGTGGAAGGAAGATCATCTTTATGGCATGAATTCTACCTATGAGGGAAATCGGATGCGTTTTCCAAAATTGAATAAGGGCATTTAGTTTGGTAATTAATGGTGAAAAGTTTGCTTGAAATGGAAGTATATTTTCCAGTTACATGAACATTAACATCAAGATATTAAAGTTTTCTGTAGCAGTTCTAAAAGGGAATTTTAGAAGGTGTGTGGGATCTTGAGGTTTTGGCATAATTTCACTTTTGTTCCAGTTTATTCCATATCCTGAAAAGGAACCGAATTCCTCTATAAGATTTGGTATGTTTGGAATGCTAACTTGGGAATTGGTGATATAGTAGTACATCTGCATGCAATGATACTTTATTAGAATATTTAGTATTATAGCCATGAATATTCAGATGTAGTCTTATACTTTTTGTTAAAGGTTCAATCGCAAGGGCAAATAGTGCACACCCCTGTCTATTGCCCCTGGATAGTTGAAATTTAGGTGAGAGTATTTAATTAGTTGGTATTCTGGCAGTCGGCTTGTCATTAGCAACTGTATCCATGGAATAAAGTTTTCTCCTAATTTAAATTTTTGTAATACTGTAAAAACATTTCCATACTACTTGGTCAAATGCTTTTTCTGCATCTATTGAAATAATTGATGTCTTCCTTTATCATTCTATGTGAGTACATTATATTAAACAGACGTCTCAAGTTGTTGAACGAGTGTCTCTTGGGTATAAACCCAGTTTAATCAGAATATATTGATTTATTAATGTATTTAGTCTTCTTGCCAGAGTTTTAGCTAATATTTTCTGATCTGTATTTGGTAGGGCAATTGCTCTATATGATCCCGGCTCTTTGAGATCTTGATCTTTTTTGGGCATCAGTGTAATAGTCGATTCGGCTAAGGTTTGTGGTAGCGTCTGTTCTTTAAATGCGTGTATATAAAGGGCTTGTAAACGCGGGGAGATTAAATCATAATTTTTTTAATTAAATTCATTACTAAACACATCTGGGCCTGGCGTTTTACCATTCCTCAATGAATTAATAGTCTCTTTGATTTCTTTTATTGTGATCTGTGCTCCTAATTCGCCACGTTAAGTGACGGAAGATTACAGTTGTCAAGGAAGTTTTTAATTTTTATTGTTTCTACTGAAGTTTTAGATGTGTATAAATTTTGATAGAATTGCACAAATCGTTTGTTAATATCTTTAGGAAGTGTAAACGTCACCTTTTTCTGATCTAATTTTTTGAATAGTATGATCCTTTTCCATTTTTCTCAACTGACCTGCGAGAAGATTATGCATTTTGTCGCTGAATTCAAAAAATTTTTGTTTAGTAATTTGAAATAGCATGATAACTCTTGCAGAGAGAATTCGATTTAACTTGAATTGTAATACTGCTATCTTATTATGTTTATCCCTAGAAGGATGTATCGCATTTTCTGAATCCAGCTGTCTGATCTGTTCTTCTAAGTCCATTTGTTCTGTCCTGTTTTTTTTATTTTGATATGCAATAATAGAACCTCTAATAAAGGCCTTAAAAGATTCCCATAATAATGAAGCCAAAATACCTGGAGTATCATTTGCCTCATAAAACAATTCCATCTGTTGTTTTAGATATTCACAACAAGCTGGGTTAGTTAATATTTGGGGATTAAATCTCCAGAACATTTTTTTTATTGTACATTCCTTCTAGTTTTAGGGAGAAAGTTAGAGGAGACTGGTCGGAAATAATATTATTATGATATTTGGGATTTGTTGTAAAAGGTATTAATTTTGTGTCCACCAGAAAATAGTCAATACGCATATACGTTTTATGCACGGCTGAATAGAAGGAATATTCTCTTCTGGGTGGGTTCACAATCTTCCATACGTCTGTTATATTTGTATTTTTTATATACGTGTTTAGGAGTTCGCTGGATTTTTATTTTGTGTTATATCTCCTTTGTTGTGAGGATTTATCCAGATATTGATCCAGGACACAATTGAAATCTCCAATTATCAGATTTTGCTGGGTGGAATTTGAGATTATTTTATTAAAAAATTGTGGGTTATCAAAGTTGGGCGCGTAGATATTCACCATAGTAAGTGGGGTAGAATACATCTCCCCAGATACTATGACGTACCTACCCTCCTTATCTGCTATAGTACCATTTATGTTTAAATGGTATACCTTTACGAATTATAATTGCAGTACCTCTAGCTTCTGAGAGAAAGGTAGAGTGATCTAATTGACCAATCCAGTTAGCCTTCAGCCTGTTATGCGCTCTATCTTTGAGGTGCTTCTCCTGTAAAAATATGATATCAGCATTAATCGATTTTAAATGGGCTAGAACCTTACCCCTTTTAATTGGCTCATTAGCACCCCTAATATTCCAACTACAAAATGAAGGAGGCCTCCCTCCTCAGCTTGCGGGAGGGTTTGTTTTGAAAGTGCCATTAGTGGATTTGCAAGCAGCGGCCGCAATCAGGGCGGGCAGGGTGTGGAAGGAGATGGAGCCGCTGTTACGGCCGCTGCAGCTGCTGTGCGGGGCCCGTCATTCGTTTCAACCCGTCGTCGGCCTGCATCTAGTATCTTTGCCCCGCAATACAGCCGCCGTCGACACGAAACATCACGTTCCTTTTCTCCAGAGATGCTGCCTGACCCGCTGAGCTACTCCATTTTTGTGTGTCTATCTTCGGTATAAACCAGTATCTGTAGTGCCAAGCCAGGCAAAATGATTCGCCGTTTAGGTTGCCCGGTGGCACCTTGGGTGGTCAATGGCACCCAGGCAACCGCTAATTTGAGCCCTGGTCACCATAATATTCATTTTGAGTATATCATTAAATGAAATGCAGTTCATGCGTACAGATATATATTCATTGGTAGTTAATTGTTAACATTTGATACGGTTAATATCAGTTGCATGCTAGAAGTTTCCATTTACAGTGTCTATGAAATCCTATTTAGGTGTGATTTTGTTTGAATTCATTCATTATTGCATGGTCAGAAAATTAATAAAAAGTATGCATTTCTTCAGTAGTCTAATGCACACGATAGTTTTGAACTTGGAGCTTAGAATTAAAGGATGTTCTTTTAGGAAGGAGATGAGAATTTTTTTATTTTTTTAAGTCAGAGGGTGGTGAATCAGGAAATATTTGTCACAGTAGGCTGTGGAGGCCAAGTCAGTAGATAATTTTAAGGCAGAGATGGATATGGTGGAGTAGACTTGATATAGACTTTTGAATGGCCTAATTCTACTCCTATTATGAACATGACTTGGGTATAATGTGTAATTTTGGCAATCATTCGTATTTTGTCTCTAATAAACAAGGGTAATTGAAGATATCAATTTTGAAAGTTGCAGCTTTAAACAAACGATACTTGCTTAAATAGAATCATTGAGGCTAAGAAATTCCAATCCTTGAAAAATCAGATTTGTGAAATGATAAGGATGCATGTTCAATGTTCTAACGAAACTACATTGCTAAAGATGGTGGATTATTCATTATTTATGGATGCAGGTGATGCATTATGTACATTTCATTCTCTTGCTGTGGTTGGGATTGTTAATATTTTTAATGGCAACGGTAAACGGTAAAATACACAATTTTCATGGTGTATACTTAATTTTCTAGGAACTCCAGCTACACCTGCTACTCCAGCTAATGTGCAGAATTTACCTGATGCGTGGGCCTCCATCTCCCAGCTCTCCAACTCTGACACAATTGCTGCTGTTGCACAGCTTCTTCAGAGTCCCCAAGGCCAACAGGTAGAGTGTTGACAATTCTTTAATGCTTTAATGAATTCACAGTCAAGTGCAATTGATTCACTAAAATTAATTTGCATTTGGAGCTTTTAAATGAGGAAACCTTATGGTCATCTTCTGGTTGAAGCTGGGTTGCTGACAGAATTTAAGCAGTGTCAAAATGAGCATTTGAATCACCTTGGCTCAAAGGATTATGGATTAAGAGATGGGAGTAATAGGAAAGGGTGCTCACTGCATGGCGTGGGTGGGAATGGCTTATTTTTCTTTCTGTCCTGGAGACAGGTATAGGTGACATTTTGGGTTGGGACTCTTTAGACATTTGGTATTGCTGGTTTTCCCCCTCCCCTTATCAGAGTAAATGTTGTCCTAGTCAATATAGCCTTTTTTTTAAATATTGAAAACAGAAGTAGTTTTGAAATAGAAACAAAGTGCATTTTAGGCAAGATCTACAGGCAGTGAAACTTTAGGAACTACCTTCAAAATTTAAATTCTTAGTTCCCAGTCTTTTAGTGCACTCCAAATGCAAATGGAACATAGAACAATACACTGCAGCATAGGAACAAGCCCTTTGGCCTGCGATCTATGTGCTGAACATGACACAAATGCCAAATCTTACCTACCCATAATCCATATCGCTCCATTACCTGCATATCCATATGCCCATTCAAAAGCCTCATGCCTAATATTTTATATTCTATCCTAGGAAATAGGTTCTGTCTATCCTATCTATGCCTCATAAATTTATATACTCCTATCAGGTCTCCCTGCAACTTTGGGTGTTCCAGAGAAAACAATGTGAATCTGTCCAACTTCTCCCCATAACTAATACCCCCTAATTTGATCATCATTCTAGTAAACCTCCCCTGCGTCCTCTTCAATCCTTCCACCTGCTTTTTGCAATCAGGTGACCAGAACTGCATGGAATATGCCAAATGCGCCCTCGCCATGGTCCTAGTATGCAATGCCCTGAGCAGTTGAGGGCAACCATGGCATATGCTGTCGTTGTCAGTATATCTACTTGTGTTGCCACTTTCGGGGAGTTATGAATGTGGATCCCAAGATCCCTCTAAATCAATGCTGTTAGGAGTCATGCCATGAATTGTATATGTTCCCCTTACATTTCACCTCCCAAAGTGCAAATCCACACACTTGCTTAGATTTAACTCCACCTGCCATTTTTCTAGCTGTTCTACACCCCGCTGTATACTTTAACAATCCTCCGCACAGTCCACAATCCCAACAATCTTTGGTGTCATCTGCAAACACGCAAACTCATTTACATTTATGTCCAAGTCATTGATACGTTTCACAGGCAGCACAGATCCCTGGGGAACTCCACTGGTCATAGACCTTCAGCCTCAAGGCCGTCCTCCCACTTTCCCGTCACTCACGAATTCTCCCGACTTTTTCCCTTGATTCAAACACGGAGGTGCCAGCCGTAGGTACTCGGAGCTATTTATTTTTTTTACTCGTGGACATTTTTCAACATGCTGAAAAAACGTCCCAACTTACCTGATGTCCAGAGTACCTACGTCTGGCATTACGAAATATCTCCGGACTCCTACGTACTCGCTACGGACATTCTCCGAGTTTGAATCAAGGGGAAAACTCAGGAGAATTCGTGAGTAACTCGGGAAAGTGGGACAGAGCCTTTAATTTTATCCTCCCACCACAAACCTCTGTGCTCGATCAGTAAGCCAGTTTTGAATCCATACAACCAAGTCACTGTTAATCAAATGTTATTTTAGTCTTCTGGATCAGCCTACCATTGGGCATCCATGTAGACAACATGCACTTATCTACCCTGAATAATCGCCTTCATCACCTTCTCAAAATATTTGTTCAAGTTACTTGATCGCAGTCTGCCACATACAAAGCCTTGTTTATTCTTCCAAATTAATCCCCTCACTCCAAGCGCAAATTTCCTCCTTTATTCTCAAGCAGTCCTATATTCTCCTTTGTTATCCTCTTGTTTTTTTATCTAGGTATAAACATTTTGGGGATTTCTTTATTACAACTCACCAAAGCCATTTTGGCCCTTCTAATAACTTCTTTGAGTTCTTTCCTCCTTTTTATTCTTCAAAGGCTCTGATTCCAACCTCTTAAACATTGCATGCACATAATTTTTATTTTTGGCCAAATTTACAACCTCTTTGGACATCCAAGATTCCTTTGCTTTGCCATCCTTATCCCTCCTCCTTACTGAAACACAGTGCTCCTGAACTTTGATCATTTGGCCTTTAAATGACTCACATTTCAGATGTGGACTTACCCAATACAATTGTTTCCCAGGTACTCTACTCGAGCTCTTGCCCAATAATGTTGTACTTTGCCTTACTCCAAGTTCCAGCCTGCTCCCAATGCAAACCAATTTTGAAATTTATGGAGTTGCGATTAGTCTCCCGAAATGCTCTTCCTCTTTAACATCAGTCACCTGGCTAGACTCATTTCCCAACACAGAATCCTGCATGTTCCTTTCTTGGCTTGCCGTCCACATGCCGTTTCAAGAAACTCTCTTGGATATACGTCACAAATTCAGCCAGGTTTAAGCTCCTGGCACTGAGCAAGCCCAAGTCAATACTTGGGAAGTTAGACACCTACCAAATCAACCGTTGCTTTGGCATCTTTTGGTAACCTGTTGACATACCTGTTCCTCTATCTCCCATAAATTGATACATTTTCGCTTCAACTGAAAATAATTTTTTGTTGGGTGGCAATGCGAAATGCTCAACTATTGTTTATTTGGAAACGTATGGTATGTATTTATATCTTATTATTAGTAAGCTAGTTTCAACCATTTCAAAAAATATTTACAAAATGTTTACAGTGTTATTTTAAGCTTCATTTTTTTATGGTGTACTAACATAAAACTATTAATGAAGATATTAGTTGCTCATTTATAATTCCTTGTAGCTGCACACTGAACTGCTGAGAAATGATGAAGCTATTTGCATGTTTTATTTTAAAATATGCCCATTCAAATATAGATGCCATCTGTGCTGATTTTGTTTTAAATCTATAATTTTTTTTTTAATTTTGTCCACATTCTATGTATACGAAAACAGTAGTAACCCATGGGAACCTTGTCATCTCTCAGGAAAGCCCTTTCCACTTCCATATATCCTAGTACCCCTGAAAGTTATTCTTTCTCATTATAGCCACCAACACCCCACCCCTTAACTCTTTTTGCTATTGACCTAAATTGTGAGTTAATTTGCAATAATGCATTATCTACCACTACCTTTTGGGATGCAAGGGGAAACCCATGTAGTCACAGACAGATCAAATGCCAGGATCTGATCCTTGCAGCAGCAGTACCATGCACATCATGTGTAACTGCTTTTTCGAAAAAGCACGCTGCCATCCTATTTATCTCTATTTCCAATATACATGTACAGTGTGAATTAGAAACTATATAACTGTAATCTTGTCTTTTTGTAAAGCTCCAGCAGTTGGTACAGAATCTTCAGATGCAGCAGCAAAAACCACAGCCATCTCTACTTCAGGCTCTTGATGCTGGGCTTGTCGTCCAACTCCAGGCCCTGACAGCACAGCTGACAGCAGCAGCAACAGCAAATACACTCAACCCATTGGAACCTAGACTCAATTTTAATAAGGTACAGAAATGAGTGCAGTTAACTTTTCAGAAATAAACTATTTTTTTAACAAACTAAATTGTTAGAACAAACAGGATGCCTCTGGGATATTTGCACTTGACTTAACATCCGACATCTAAAAAGATTCTTTAAAAAATGAAAAATCTGTAGTATTTCAGTATTCTTTAATGTAGCCCCAATAATTTTTCTATAATATTCTTTATTTATATTGAATGCATTGCATGGGAAATTATGGGATAAAGCCTGGGTAGAGAAATATTTTTAAGAAATCTCCCCCTTTATACAACAGCACAGAAACAGGGCCTTCAGCCCACAATGTTACAAAATTTTGAGATTTTAAAAATCAAGTCTGCAATTTATCCCATCAGATAAAGCATAAAAATACGTTTAATTTGGCACCTAATTCACTTTCATATCTTCAGTATTAAAAAGGTTATGGCCATTTTCATACTCTGAAATTAGCATCTTGTTCCCTATTGCTTTCCATATACTTAACTCAAAAGCTGTGATCGAGGACAGTCAAAAGCCCATAACGTTCTTAAAAAGTAAGAGAACTGAATGGCATTTTCAGTTATTATAGATTGAAGCATTCTGAAACAAATATGAAACGATCTTACTTGGATGACCTGAAATTAAAGCATATAATTAGCTAGTTACCTAATTGTAGCTAATTACAAAATTCAATTACTAGATCTAAACATCTATCCATTTCTTAAGAAAAGGTTAACATTTTTAAATAGAAGTGTCCAAATAACATTCACACAAGAATCCACAATATGACACGATTTTTAAATCTCATTGTCATGAAGTTATAGGCCAAATGGAAGGAATTTAATGTTTAATTCCAGTAAATTAATGGCCATTTTAATCATCTTGCAAGTGGGTTTTTGTGGAACGCGATCGATTGGAATGTTGCGGTTGCAGTGAATTTGAACCTCATATCGGCAGGAAAAACACTGCCGATTCGTATGGGGCCAAAATCACATTATCGCCAAGGAAATTTTGATTAAAGTCACCCTAAGAACCAAGTTTATATGTAAAATAAACGACTTACATTTGGTTTTGTTCCCTACGCGAGATCCGTCCCGTTGTAGGCGCTGACGGCGTTAGAAGTAGCTTTTTATTTTACTCCAGGGATTAAGTTGTCCCACAAATGTTTTTTTTAAACTTCCGATAATGGAAGTCGGAATGATTTTTCTGCAGTAGCTTAAGAGCCCGAGGAAGTTCGACAGGCAGGAGAAAAAGGCATTTTAATCCCTCCCGCCCATCCCCCCCAAAATCACTAAAGTTGTGCACACGGCCAGTGGCAGAACTGCAACGCCACTGAAGGCAAGTATTGTAACATCGCTACACAATTTCAGTGCTGAAGATGGTGCCATGACCAACACTGATCTACCTGCACATAATACATCTCCATTCACTGCATATCCATGTGCCTATCCAAACTTCTCTTGAATGCCATGATTGTATAGGTCTGCACCACCACGTGCATTCCAGGCACTCTGTAGAAAAAATGTCACGCATCTCCTTTAAACATTGTCCCCTCCCCCCGCTGGTATTTGATATTTACATCTTGTGAAAAAGGTCTGCCTGTCCTATAAAGCTGCATCATGACTTCCTGACTCTTATGCTCGATGCCCTAACCAATGAAGGCAAGCACACCATATGCCACCTTTACCATTCTATCTACTCGTGTTGCCACTTTCAGAGAGCTATGGATTTGGACCCCAAGATCCCTCTGTACATCAATGCTGTCAAAGGGTCATTCCCTTCTATATTTTCCCCTTGACTTCCCAAATTTCAATACCTCACACTTGCTCGAATTAAACTCTGTCATTTCTCCACCCATTTCTGAAGCTGAATCATATCCCATTGTATACTTAGGCAGCCTTCCTCAGTTTGCTGCCCCAGTAATCTTGGTGTCATCTGTGAACTTACAAACATGTGTGTAGGAAGTAGCCGTTACAAACCAAATGGCATGTATGAGTTGACAGGGACATATGACCAAACACTATGGAAGAAACTGGTTGTAAAATACTAAATTTGACTTGTATTATTTGTTGCAGAAACTCCTAGATAGATTTGAATATGATGAAGAGCATGATCGCTCAGATGAAACTAAGAAAGAAACGTCTACCACATCCCAGCTGTAAGAAGTTAATTTATATACTTTTCTTTCTCCAAATGCAAATGGGTGCATTTCTTGCTTCTGAAAATCCTGGGACAGAATGCAGTTGTACTTCTGCTTTATTTAAAGATATTGGAGATTAAACTGAATAAACCGGTAATTCATTCGTGTACATTGTGTTTTTGGCGAAATGCGAGTTCCAAACTGTATCAAAAATAAGTCCTATTATTTCTGATACTTGATTTTAATTGATATCTGGATTGCACTTTTAGTAATTTGCATAACAATTTCATTTTGTTCATCTGGAGTTTTGTCAAGTATAAGAACGGGAGTAGGCAGAGGTAGTGCCTATGTCTGGCAAGAAAAAGTGTCGCTTCGCTTTTAACAATTTTGTTTCAAATGCTGTACTTTAGGTAATTCACATTGCACATTTGAACCGAGGAAACTTTAGAATGCGTGTCATGGGATTGGAATCCACATAATACGAGATAATGGTTTATTTCTTTTAGAAATAATTTAAATCAAAATGGAGTGCAGTATTTTTTTAGATTTTTTTGATGCAAAACAAACTGCAGGTGGGTTACGTAAGGATTCCATTGCTGAGAACTGTCGGGAAACAGTTTTTTTTTCTGTATGTTAGAAACGAACAATTTCAATGAGGTTAGTTTTGAAGATCAACATATGAATGGATGTTGCTTCGTTGACCAAGTATTTTATGTTTTTGCAGAAGAGATTTGCCACATTAGTTTCCAAAGCCATTCTCTTTCATCAACCTGCTGTGAATTGGCAGCTATGTTCTTAAAGTCGACGTTACCTGTATACTTTTTAAATGGTTGTCTTTTAACTTAACCAGCTACTACACCTATTCCATAACTCCTGAAGAAGTTTGCATATCTGAACTGTCTGTCTTGAAAAATGCATTTAGAAATGAATGAATTTGCATATAGTCAGATTTCCTTGAGTCAGGTCTTCCATAACCAAGGAAGGTCATGTACATTGTGTGTATTAACCGTGTGTAGGAAGGAACTGCAGATGCTGGTTTAAACAGAAAAGACACAAATTGCTGGATCAACTCAGTGAGACAGGCAGCTTCTCTGGAGAGACGGAATAGGTGACGTTTTGAAAGAAAGGTCTCGACCGGAAACGTCACCTATTCGTTCTCTCCAGAGATGCTGACTGTCCCACTGAGTTACTCCAGCATTGTGTGTTTATCGTGTGTTTTAACCACGACTTAAAAGTTTTGATTCCATCACAATAATACTAAGATTTTTCATTTTCTAACATTCATTTTATTGTAAATAAATTTCGCATTATATCAGCAGCAATTTAACTGTTCAAACTTTATCCGTTTTTTTTAAGTTGTAAAATCAGAAGGTTGCCATAGCTGTTGCATTAAGAGGCAGACAGAAAGTGCTGGAGTAACTCAGCGGGGGAGGCAGCATCTCTGGAGAGAAGGAATGGGCGACGTTTCGGGTTGAGACCCTTCTTCATTATGTGCATTAAGAGGCACATTGACTTTGGGTATTACAGGAGGGAAAAATTAAAGTAAGAGCCATTTCACAACTGATCAAGAAATCGGTGTTTAGAAATGTAGTTCTCAATACTCAATGCCCGGTTGCAGTGTATTTTCAGAACTTACTTGGGCACTTTATTTTTATGTCACACTTCTCAAACAATGTTTGTGAATAATCCTTAGGACATGTAGGTTTCATTTTACATGTTTCCTTTTATATTATAATTCTTCCTATGTCGGTGTAACATTTCTTTTCTAAATTCTTGTCAGCAAGGGGCAGTTATGAAGAAATGCAGCAAAGTAAAAGGGCGGCACCTTGGCGCAGCAGTAGAGTTGCTATCTTACAGCGCTAGTAGACCCAGGTTGGATCCTGACTACAGGGGCTGTCTGTACAGACTTTGTACGCTCTCCCCTTAACCGCGTGGGTTTTTCTCCGAGATCTTCGGTTTCCTCCCACATTCCAAAGATGTACATGTTTGTAGGTTAATTGGCTTGGTATAAATGTAAATTGTCCCTCGTGTGTGTAGGGTAGTGTTAATGTGTGGGGATCGCTGGTCGGTGCGGACTCGGTGGGCCGAGTCCTAGCTGTATAACTAAACTAAAATGCTGTTGCCTGTAGCATGTTGCGTTGCAGTGTAGGAACATACTTGCTTTCAACGTATTCATTGGCTATATTTAAGACGGAGTTAGATGAGGCCCTTGTGGCTAAAGGGATCAGGCAGGTACAGGATACCGAGTTGGATGATCAGCCATGATCATATTGAATGGCGGTGCAGGCTCGAAGGGCAGAATGGCCTACTCCTGCACCTATTCTCTATGTTTCTATTAGTTCTGTTTTCTCTCCCTCTCCTCTGATTAATAGTCATTCAGTCCCCAGAGAGAAATCTGTCCTTCACCTGTTTGTTGTCCTACTGAGAAATTTTTAATAATCAATGCCCATTATAGTCAACCTGATGCATTGGTCCAACATTTTCAGCATATCTCTTTAAATCATATTACAACCCATTTCCATAATACTTGCCAACCAAGCAGTTGATATTTATTATTAGTTAAGCGATATCAGCTCAATGTTGGACTTCATGACCAGCTGAAAGGTGCAAGTTTTTTTAGTTTGGGAGTGTTAATTTTAACCAATTTCAATGAAGAACAAACTTAAGTGCATTATGAAGTAGGGAATATGTTGCTTTTGGGTAATTCTAAAGCAAATACCATCCTATTAAAATGACTGATTTAAATACAAATTGAATATTGAGAGATCCTGTGGTTTTTTTTTAAATTATGAAGATATTACCCAGTTCACCCATCATTTTCTCCATAACTTCTTGGAGAGGTGCTGTTGTTTCCATCTATATGGTAAATTGCTACCTCTTTGACTTGCAGACCTCTTGTGACTGAGACCATGAACACATCACTTTTTCAGCAGCTGGCTGAGCAGTTCCAGCAACAAAACTTTGAGCAGCTTCGGCAGCAGTTAATGGAACAGCAGACCCAGCAGGTACGTGCATAAGCATGGAGTCGTTGTTAATATAATTAATGTGCTTGGTCTTGTAAGATCCTAGGTACAATGCTTGAATTAACCTTTTCTAACGTAATGATCAAAGCAAAGATTCAGAGAGAAGAAAAAAATATTGTACCTACAAAGTGATGCAATTTAGTTTATACTTTCATTCTTTTCCTTGAAGCAGGCTCTGTTCTTATTTAATATGAACAAGCAGTGTTTATAATTATGCCTGCAAAATATACATATAGATTAAAGATTCATAATATTTAACAATATTTTTCTGTTGCTTTATACAAAGGTTTGCAAAATGTAGCATCTAGATCTAGGAATGTTACATTTTGAGATTTAAAAAAAATCAAGCCTGTAATTTATTCCATCAGATAAAACATTTAAAAAAACCTTTAATATTTACATAATTCACTTTCATATCTGCAGTATTAAAAAAGTTATGGTCATTTGCATACTGGGAAATTAGCATCTTGTTTCCTATTGGTTTGTATTGACTCAACTCAAAGCTGTGATCAAGGACAAGGGCCGTTTTACACAGAGATACAGATCGCCATGTTCAACATAGGGCGGCCACAATCCGATCTGTATGTACTGTGGAAGTTTTTAGTCAGATATTTAGCATGAAAATAGTGATCACGGATAGACAATTACACAATGCTCTTTCGCTGATCCGCCGTCGAGGCCGCGGGCTGAATCGATGCTCATCGTGCAGATCTTTGTGAAAACCCTCAAGGTTGAACCCTCGGATACCATTGAAAATGTTAAGGCTAAAATTCAGGACAAGGAAGGTATTCCCCCTGATCAGCAGCGACTGATCTTTGCAGGAAAACAATTGGAAGATAGCCGTACTCTTTCTGATTTATAGCATCCAGAAGGAATTGACTCTACACCTTGTATTGAGACTTTGTGGTGGTGCCAAGAAGAGGAAGTAGTCATACACTACCCCAAAGAAGAACCAACATAAGAGGAAGAAGGTTAAACTGGCTGTCCTTAAATATTACAAAGTGGACGAGTATGGGAAAATCTATTGTGTACGCCGTGAATGTCTCTCGAGGAGTGTGGTGCTGGTGTGTTCATGGTTAGTCACTTCAACAGGCAGTATTGTGGAGAGTGTTGGCTGACATACTGCTTCAACAAGGCTGAAGATACATAATTATGTACCATTTAATAAACTGATGGAAAACAAAAAAAATACACAGTACAGATAGTGATCATGTTGCCAATATCTGGGCCTAATTAACTTATTTCGCTTCATCAGATTAAAATTAAATTACATCTAATACTAGATAAGATGTTAAGTAAACATCCTACATACATTTTGTTTCAGCATGAACTTGTGATCCGTGATTTTGAACGTCTTGAATTTGAGCCCCGACTTTCAAATCCATTGATTCAATAGACCAACAATGTGTTGAAAACAAAACGCAAACAGATGACAGAATGGGATTTCCTCTACATCATAAGCTTGTTGCAAGAGGAAATCCCTCCCTGACAACAATGAAAAACCTGAAGTTTACTCCCCCAGTCTCTCGAGTCCCGCGCACAGCAGTCGGCAGATCTGGATCACCACTGATCAAAGTCAAACTTCTGTTCAAATTTCTGTTGTGCAATGCTGTCTAATAATTATACAATCTGAAGTATAGAAACATTTTCTTCACCTCTGCTAGCTCGTTCTCAAATCAACCAATTCTTTTGATATTTGCATCTATTTTAATATGTTCATATTGTTGACGCATATTGATAGCTGGGTTGTGCAAATATTACATGTTTAAATAAATTTTTAAAATTTCTAAAGTACTATTTTCGTGGCTTAGAGATGAGAATGATTTACAGATGAGCACCTTTTCATTTACAATTTAACTACAAACTGGCTCTCTTTCCAGTTAGTTTTTTTAATTAGTATTTGAAACCATAGTCTGTAAATTCGGTATTTAAATTGGCTTTGCGTTATGCATTTTTATCGTCCCGATCTTCATTTATTTGCAGTTAACACGCCCTAATGCAAATGGGTAGAGTCGAAATGAAAATTGTTTTCTCATTATTGACCCTTTTTTGGAATTCTAGAATGACATGAATTTAAATATGAAACTTGGTGGTTGTTTAAAGCACATCAGTCCTCTTATGACAAAATGGTGTCATAAATGTATTCTTTAAATATAACGTAGGATTTTACAATGCCTACTTGTGTGATTATTGTACTGAAGTTAATATTTACACTAAGTTTCAATAACTGGAAATGTTTGGGAACCAAATAGTTATTGGTTTATAGGTATAGCATTGTCCTTGGATACAGGTTTCAAATTGTGAAATGCATTCATTTTGCAGAATACAACATTGGATAGTCAAGAGGTAACTTTTGGATCTGAACAGTCAGTCACCCCTTCCCAAGGAAGCACTCACCAACAACAAGAGCAAGAAATAAATGTGGAGGATCCACTTGAGGAACAGCAGCAGGTAGAAAACATAAAAATAGACTTTCAGTTTGTACTGTCAGAGATTGTGAAAAGTATGATAGCCTTGCTTGAATCTGAAATTACCCGTGACATACATAGTATACCAATATCCAAACTTATTAAAACATTTGAGATCTATCAGTACCATTCACTGGTATCACTCAGCAAGTGTGAAGTGGTTATATCACTTTTGTTAATTTTGAGAGCATACCATTGTTACAACGGAATAAGATATCTGGTCCATCAGCGTTTACTCAGCAGGTTGCCAAATTACAAAGAATGGAAACTGAACATAGTTAGTTCATCATTCCATACTGGGCTAGGGTCATAGTACTAAACAGCATGGAATCAAGCCCTTTGTCTCACCTTGTCCATGCTGACCAGGCTGGCATACTAGGCTAGTCTTGTTTGCCTTCATTTGGCACGGAGCCTTCTGAGCCCTTCCTATCTATATCTGTCCAATATGTTTGGGTTATTTTAAGAATGAAATGCTGGAATGTGTTGTCAGAATTAAATTCAACTCTGTTGAACAAATGAGCAAAGGGAGGCCATGCCTTACAAATTCTCTACAAAATCCCAACCAATCCCACTGCCTTCTTTCCTAAGCTTTGTTACGTCCTGTGCCTCAAAGTTTTGTTTATTTGTAAAAAATGCTGATACTAATGCCAATTATTCTCAATAATGAGGCATTCCATGCTCACCATTTTCTGAGTTTAAAAAAAAACAAATTGACTTTTTTTTTCTAAAACACATTCTTGAAATTATTTTCTAAAATACATTCTTGAACATTTTAAAGGAAAGGATATTAGGTCCATTGAAACAAGTTCATGCAATAAATATTTTATTTGTTAAAGCAATTTGTATCACACTTTAGCTTTAAAGTTGCAATAGCAAGTGAGCTTTCATATAGCAAGTGAGCTTATATATTTACTTTAACAAAAGAAGCCATTTAAATGTGTATATGATGCACAATTTAAATGTTGCTCTTTGTTTACCCATTTGCTTTTCTGAATTCTTACATAGATCTCAAAGCAAAGTATAATGCCCTAAATGAACATTGGGATATTAGGTCATTGGGACTTAGCCATGTATATATGATACGAGAGTCAAAGACAAACTTGAGTAAGAATATTCAGAATAAGCTAAACAGACACAGTTGGTTTCCTTTGTATGGCCCAGATTAGATAATAAGTATTTGGTCCGTATTTTTTTTGTATGTTAATTTATACCTTTGCTTTTATTGCTACTTTGGATCATTAAGGATATGGATATTGATGCACCTGATGGTCAGGACCTTATTGAAGAAGAAATATTTCAGCAGGAAGAAAAGAAAATTTTAGTGCGTTCAAGATCGAGGACACGCTCAAGATCCCGTTCAAGGTAGTGTATTTGGTGTTCACATTGGAGACATTTCATTGCAAATGTTGGTTAATACATTTTAAAGATTAATTTGTTGCAAGTTAGACAATATAATGTCAAGTGTCTTTATTAGGTCACCACGAAAGAAAAGGTCCAGATCTCGGTCAGGCTCTCGCAAACGCAAGCATCGGAAACGTTCGCGGTCACGGTCAAAAGAGAGAAAAAGAAAGTCCTCGCGATCATATTCCAGTGAAAGAAGAGCAAGGGAACGTGAAAAAGAACGTCAGAAAAAGGGCCTTCCACCTGTCCGGTCCAAGACTCTTAGTGGTATGTGACAACCGAAAGATTAATTTAAAACACAATTGACTGTCAAGTATTTTTCATCAAATCAGAGAACCCTAGCTAAAATACATCAGATTATGTCTGCAGCAAGTACTACATCAGTAATCAAATAAACACCTGTTTCTCAATTTATAATTGTTGCTCAGGACAGAATTAACCAGAGGAATCATTCTGGTTCACGTTTCCCCATAATTCAAAACATCCTAGTGTTCACCAAGTACATATTGGAATGTATAGTAAAAGTTTGCATGGTGCAGCAATTTTTATTTGCAACAAAGATTTCTACAACACGGAGTAAGGAATCTGCACTTCGTTGAATGCTTTGCGAAATAATGAAAAATACAGGAAAGCATAGTTGTTATTTGAAATTTGATTAAAGTTAATTTGAGAAACAAATATTGATTGAGTAAATGAACAGATCTATTGTTGTAATGCCAGGACATAGAAATTGAACATTTTCTTGACCGCTACTTTATTAAAACCAGGAATGTTTTTTTTAATTTGTGTAATGTAATTGGATATAATGTCGTGATTTATATTTCTTAGAATCAAGACAATCATCCGTTAGCAGAATAGATAAAAATTAGAAATCAAACAAATTGAATGAGCAGTCAGTAGTCTATAAATCTGTATCCCTGCACCAACACCTTATTCATCTCCCCCAACTTTCTGTTCGTGCCTTCACAAGCTCGAAGCAATCCAGAGATAACTACCCTGGAGGTCTTGCTTTTCAGTCTTTTACCCAATTCCCTGTTGCAGAACCTCCTTCCCCTGCTTACCTATATAGTTTGCAATGCACAATATACATATACACAGTTTACAATATACACAGTATACATGCACAACAACTTCCAGCTGCTCCCCCTCCCTCTTCAGGATGTCATGCAACCACACCGAGGCGGACCCTGTCACCAGGGAGGCAGAACACCATCTTGGGGTCTCGACTGCTACTGCAGAATCTCCTGTCTGCACCCCTAACTACCAAGTCACCCATCACTACGGCTCTGCCAGATGTCGCTCTTCCCTGTTGAGCCTTAGCACCAGGGTTAGTGTCACAACCCTGCCTGCTATTCAACCTTAAAGTGTCATCTGCCCCAACAGCTCCCAAGAGGGTGTACCTCACTCTCCATCCTGTCCAAGAAGCTCTCAGTTTCCTAGATGGTCCTTAGGTCATCCAGCTGCTGCTCTAGTTCCCTAGAGGGGCTATCCCACTTGGGCAACCTAATTCCTGAGTTAAAAAAATGTCTTCAACCTTCCAGCTCAAGGGCACTTGACTTCCCACATCCTGCAGGTGACACACTGCAACAACTTGCCTGCCATTACCACTCCAGCCAAATCAATCACTAATTAAATAACTAGAAAGACTCGGAGCTCATTGAACCCTATTCTCTTACCTGCTGCCGATAGCCTCGTTGCTGAAGTCTCTTGAACCAAAGACTAACACTTTACCTCAACAGCACTTGCGACTTGAGCCAACGACTCACACTTTAGCTCTCCCCAGTACTTCATCCCAACACAGCCACTTTATGTGCCTTATTCTTATTTACTACTCAATTAACTGATTTAATGCTGCATCCAATCCAATGGTCACCTTTAAATTGTCTTTATTGCCTTTAAATTAGCCTGCCTCTTACACTCATTGTCGTCAGCTGTCCTGGTTGTTTGTATTCTGTTCAAACACGCCCACTCTTTGCAAACTGTAAGGAGATGGACACAAATGACTTACTTTTTATGCACTGCTGTTTCTCACCTTTTCTGCGTTCTGCTGTCCTGGGCAATTGCACTGTTCAAATTCTTCTGTACTTTTCAAACTGAAAGTTCTAGTATGTTATATGTTGAAGCTTCAAATCTAGGCTGATTAGGTTACAGTGAGAGTTCTATGTTCAGCTCTATGTGTTTAGTTTTAGTTTGGTTTAGAGATACAGCATGGAAACAAGCCCTTTGCCCCACTGTGTCTGCCGTAACGACCAGTGATCCCCACACGTTAACACGAGGGACAGGTTTACACTTATACCAAGCCAAGTAATCTAGAGACCTATAGGTCTTTGGAGTGTGGGAGGAAACCACAGATCTCGTGGAAAACCTATGCGGTCACGGGGCGAATGTACAAACTCCATGCAAACAGCACCCATAATTGTGATTGAACCCTGGTCTCTGGTGTTGAAGCATTGTGGTGCGGCAACTCAACTGCTGCGCCACCGTGCAGCCCTGACTGTTATAGATAGGACGTTATAGTCATGGGATAGCATGCTCAAATATCTCCTTCAGGTGGCAGCTGTCACTCTATGTTAGTGCTCCTACCTTTCTGTCAGAAAATTGTCTCCAGTTCCATTCCAAAACCTTGTGGAAGTGATGTTGGAGTGCTGGATTGTCTGAAATGCTGCCACAAATGAGTGGGGTTAAACCAAGGCCTCATCTGTTTTCATGGTTTTTTTTAAAAGAGGTGATTAGGTAATGTTAATAGTAATAGAACCAGGTTTTGGGTCTTGGTGGGGTAGCATTCTCTGCCTTCCACAAACAGCATCAAAGTTATCAAAACAATTCCTTGGTGCATTAAAAAGTTGTAAGGTATTGGCTGCCATGCTACCAGATAACTTTTTTCAAGTGCTTATAAATTGGTTGTAAACATATTTTGAAATCCAGAGTTCCTGGAAAATGCCAAATAACATCGCAACTGTCTTTTTTTTAATCCAGGCATCGGTATCTTTGTTAATATCTGAGTTTGGTGCTTGGGAACTTGTTCTCCGGCTTTGATAAGAAAATTAAGTTTGCTAATAATTTTTATCAAGGATATGTAATTGTTCTCTCTGTTTATTTCATACTTTAGTATGCAGTACCACACTATGGGTTGGTCAAGTGGACAAAAAAGCAACACAACAGGATATAACAAACCTTTTTGAGGAATTTGGTCAGATTGAGTCAATAAATGTATGTATTATACATTGGTTGTTATATTGTATACAATTTGACGGTTTAATATAGCTACTAGATAGTTTTGGACCTTCTCTTACTAGTCAGCATACTTGGGTTTGTTAAAATTATTAAATGGAAAATGACAATTGATAGAATCTTTAAAAATACAACGAACCTGGCGGCTCTTCTGCCCACTAATCCCATTCTTGTAACCGATTTTTGTTTTACCTGAGTTGTGATTTTGAATTGATTAGTGTGTACTTGTCTCTTGTAGCAACAACGCAGAAAAAATAACATTAGTGCGTGTTCATTTGTTTTATTTATATATCTGGTCTGCGTGATTTTTACAAGGTATTGTAATTTATTGGTAATTTCCTCTGCTTGTCACCTACTGGAAAATTATCTCGATAATAATTGCAATGTGCAAAAATAAGAAATTTGGCCTTCATTAAATAGATTAAACTCATTGACATTTGTCCATTATCTTGAACATAAAACTATTAATTTTAGCTTGATAGAAACATAGAAATTAGGTGCAGGAGTAGGCCATTCAGCCCTTCGAGCCTGCACCGCCATTCAATATGATCATGGCTGATCATCCAACTCAGTATCCCGTACCTGCCTTCTCTCCATACCCTCTGATCCCCTTAGCCACAAGGGCCACATCCAACTCAATCTTAAATATAGCCAATGAACTGGCCTCAACTACCCTCTGTGGCAGAGAGTTCCAGAGACTCACCACTCTGCTAGATCACTTGATCTACTAAACAAATTCCAGGTTGGTAGGAATCTGGTATTACATACAGATAGCTCTGCTAAAATACTTGTTTTCATAACAAGAATTGAACATGAATGATAAATTAATGAATACTGTTTATATTATGCAGACAACGTTGGTTAGAATGCCCATCTCTATCAGGAAGTAGAGGGCTATTTAAAAGTTACTTTGAAACTTGATAAGCAGGGAAAAAAACTGCCTGAGGAGCGGGAGGAGTCTAAGTTAAATAAATGGTTTCCACATAACTTTCTAATGGTAATCAGATTTGTGGTTTCTTAAGGACACCCTTCACTGACAAGTCACTTCTATAGACTATAAAATATGTAATAATACTCTACTAAACCATTTTAAACTTGCGGTAGCAAAAATAAACTTGTAGCTTTTAAAACCCTGTGGGAGAGAGTAACTTTTTCTTGCAAGACTGAAACACTATTATCCCCACTGAAACAACTAGTTTTCTGCTCCAATTTTCTGCAAACATGTTTCTTACGAATGCACCTATCACAATACAGCAGAACTATCTGTATAGCTGGAGGAGCAATTAATCTGTCAACTAAGTAAACTTGGAAAAATCCATTACCGTGATATTTTACATCAATTGTTGCATTTCTAATTCAGATGATACCTCCTCGAGGATGTGCATATGTTTGCATGGTTCATCGGCAAGATGCTTTTCGTGCTCTTCAAAAATTAAGCACCGGGTCCTTTAAAATGGGATCCAAAATTATTAAGGTAAGTGTGAGTTCAGAATTTTTTTTTAACAGATTGTTAATGAAGATACTTATGTTGGCTAATGCCATAGTGGTAATAAATATTTTAGTTTGTTTTTTGGTTTAATTATAAAAGAATACTTTATTCTTATACTTAGTATTGTACTATATTACACAATAATGAACGGGTGATGGATGGTCGGTGTGGGCTAGGAGGGTAGAAGGTCCTGTTCCCATACTGTGCCTTTCACTTAGTCAATCAATCCATTTGATAAGCTTGTTGTGGGCCTTTGGTCTCTTGGTGGGCTGTTTTCTCGCTGTAATAAAAGATAATACAGATTTGATTGTCGATTATGAGAAAGCAGCAAGCAAAGTCCTGTAAATTGTTTCTCCCTACAAAAGGAGAAAACCAATGCAGCTATCCATTGTATTCAAGTGGTAAATCTATTCCACATGACCAGGAAAAAATGTTTACTGAAAGTTAGGAATACAGTGGGGAAGATGAATTTATATTGTTGAAAATTAGTGCTTATTTTGAAGATAATAATTCTGTGCAAGAATGGAGTCGCTCTCTGCAACTCTTGTGCACTCTAAAAGAGATGCTTTTAAATTTGTAACATGAGATTTCTTAGGAACATAATTATCGCATTATCGCACCGTCTCAATACTTTATTACTTGCCAACAGATTCTCAAAAAGGACTTGCTTTTCAATGAGTATCACCCTATTAAATGCTGATTTGTTCCAGAAATGGGTAGGCACGTTAGCTATACCTTCTTAAAAAGAAATGATTAAATGCAAAGTCATTTCTAATTCCTAATGGCCATTCAAAACCAGCAAGCAGGGTTCTCTCAAACTAATCCAACCATACATTATTTCTAATCTTCTATGGGTTAATTTGCATAATACTTTTATGGGCTACAAATCTGAAAAAAAGTGAAGGTATTTGATTTATCCACTTTTCTCCCCATCTTGCTTGACCAAAAGGCATCATCACGTCTTGTTGTCAACTACTATGGCTCTTCACTGATCCAGGTTCCTCGTGGAATGTAAAGCTGGTCCCCCAACTTTCCTCTACTGTGATCCATGTAATTAAAGCACTCTCCAAACTCCACTAAAGGCACAACGAGGTCATGAAATTAACTTTTTCTAAAGACTGAGTATTTGAATCGACTGTCTATAATATTAACCTACCACCCAACACACTAAACATAATTTTGTTCTCTTCCCCCCCCCCCCCCCTCAGAGCTTACCCATTGTTCACGTTTCTTGTTTGTTTCCTCTAATGCCCTCTTGAAGCTCGTGTTGGCTGTGAAACCAATTTAGTGCCTCCTTAATCCTATTCTGCTAAAGTGACCAAATTCCCTAATTGAGGAATAATTCTTGAAGAGATGGAACCCATAGGAATTATAAGCAGTTCCCCCTCTATTTCCTACCTAGTCATCAGGTCTCTGGAGAATGAAGCCTGATCATTTGCTCCCTGGAGATGCAATTCAATTACAAACATCCTTTATCTCTTAAATTCTTGAAATTGGCAGTCACTCACACTTTATGTTCATCTTTCCTAGATATCAAAGATACTGATTTTCTATATGATTATGACGAAGGTCATTTTCTTACTCATCCTTATATCTATCACCAGCTATTAACACAGTGGACATGGCTGGAATTATTACAGTAGAAACATTGAAAATAGGTGAAGGAGTAGGCCATTCGCCCCTTCGAGCCAGCACCGCCATTCAACATAATCACGACTGATCATCTAAAATCTGTACCCCGTTCCGGCTTTTTCCACCTATCCCTTGATTCCCTTAGCCCTAAGAGCTAAATCTAACTCTCTCGAGAATATTTTCTAGACATAGAAGATAGATGCAGGAGGAGGCCATTCGGCCCACCGAGCCAGCACCACCATTCATTGTGATCATGGCTGATCGTCCTCAATCAATAACCCGTGCCTGCCTTCTCCCCATATCCCTTGATTCCACTGTCTGCACATTTTGGGCCTTCACATTCTTCCCAAGATGTTTTGACCAAATCAATTGAATTGTGCTCTTGACAGTGTTTTATTGCAGATGTTTTAGAATAACCTTGAAGCCTGACAGATGGATGTACTTTGGGTTACTAATAAGCATATTTTAAAACATATTGCAGCAAAAGATAGTGGAAACCTATACTTGAAGTACTGCATTCGTTTTTTGCTGATTTGGCTGTCAAAGCTACCAAGTTGTGTTTAATCAGAAGTTTGTTTCAATTCCGAAACAATATGCAATCCACTTGCATTGATCCCATGCTTCATAGTTTTGACATAATTGCTGTCTTATTTCACCTAAAAACTTAAACATCTTAAAAACAATCCTAAAATGAATTAGCCCTATTGTCCTTGTCAGGGAATAGTATTCGAAGGCAGAGGAGAATTTTTGTTTTGGTTCAGAAATATTTTCTGGAGTAGTTACCAAATACATGTCTAAGTAGTGATGAATTAATAGAAGAAAAAAATGACATTATAATAGTACATTTTGAACATAGTATATCTATTGTTTTGAATATTTTTGTATTATGGTCTAATCTGATCTTTCATCCGCAGATTGCATGGGCTTTAAACAAAGGTGTGAAACCTGAATATAAACAATTCTGGGACGTCGACCTTGGAGTCACATATATTCCGTGGGAAAAATTGAAATTAGATGATTTAGAAGGCTTCTCTGAAGGAGGCATGATTGACCAAGAAACCGTTAATAATGGTATGGGCCTACCATTCTTTCCCAGTGGGTACCAAATGCCTTGGATATATAGAGGATAGACACAAAATGCTGGAGTCACTCAGCAGGACAGGCAGCATCTCTGAAGAGAAGGAATGGGTGACTTTTCGGGTCGAGTCCGTTTTTCAGAGTTACTCCAGCGTTTTGTGTCTATCTTCAGATTAAACCAGCATCTGCAGTTCCTTCCTATGCCTTAGATATATATTTTATTTGAAGAAGTTGCTTTGGGTTTTTCTTTCCTCCTGTCAACGTGTATATAATGTTTCTGTGTTAGTTTCTCAATGCTTTACCGATGTTTACTGCATGCAGGTGTGTGTTGATGTGGTAGAACATGCACGATAAATTGCTCGTCTCTAATCTGTGTAACTGCTTAGTACCATTCTCCAAAGCACCAAGACTCAAATATAGCCCTTTGATCCTGACACCTACTCTACTGCTGGTGTGCAGCTGTGACTGAATCAGTTATGCCATCTGACAAATTGGAGATTAACCTTTGACCTTAACCAATCCCTCATCCATAACATGCTACCCAAAGACTGACTTATCATCCCCATATAAGATTAGTTTAGAAAATAACTTGATACTAAAAAGGTGCAGCAGGAAAAAAAAACTGATGAGCTGAAGAATATTGGAGAAGTGATGGGTCATAAATTAATAATTACATGAGGAAGAACTGAAGGAAAAAGAAACGTGCACATTCATACACTCCACACCCTGATGCTCAATACACTTGCCATCATGAAAAAGACCACGTTTATAAATCATCAATTTCTCCATTATTATTATCGTCTGTCACATCGCTTGCAAATTGACGCTTGAAGTCTTCTCTAATTTCATAGGACGGAAAATGCAACTTGAAAGGAATGTAAATGTGTGTGCGAAATAAGTCATCTTGTATAAGATGAATTGCAGTATGCTGTTCTGTAATTTGTTAACTGTATCATTCTGGCTTTGTATTTCAGAGTGGGAATCTAGGAATGTTGAGCCGGTAAAGGAGACTGTGCCCCAAACTGTTACTACTGATAATACTCCGCCTGCTTCGGAGGGAGAGACATTCACTCAACCCGTCACATTGCCACCTGTTCAAGTATTATTAACCTTATTTAATTTTTAGAAATGACATTCTCAATGTTTAGATTTGTTGGTCCTTATATAAAATCTGTTTTTCCTTCTCTGCAGCAGAAGCAGCAAATGGATGATATAAAGTTTATTCCACAAGTAAGTGAAACTTTGCACTTTGATCCTTCAAAATTGTGAGTTAATTTCTCTTATTAGTAGTTCTAATGTAAGAATGAATTCCTTAAGTGTTAATTCCAAGTCATTTATGAATATACAGTATTCTACATTTTTTCTTAAATTTCAAGACCAAAAAGTAATTATTTCCATGCACACAATATTAGTTAATATGTCACCAAGTTTCCACCAGTATCTAAAAGAAACAGTATAACTGAATTCAGGGAGTCATGATTGAGTACGAGTCAGAAAGAAATGATGCAGCTTTACAGGACTTTGGTTAAGCTGCATTTGGAGCTCTACATCCCTTTCCTATTTGGTTTTTATTCAAATAGGAAAGGGATGTAGAATAAAAGCCACATTGGCTAAACTAGTTTGTGGGCAATTGTGTGACTATCTCCAAGAGATTGGTTGCACTGATGGAATCAAACACAAGCAAAGGTCTCTGGACATGATGTTTGTGTTAAAGAAGGAACTGCAGATGCTGGAGAATCGAGGGTTACACAAAAGGCTGGAGAAACTCCGGGTGCAGCAGCATCTAAGGAGATAGGCGACGTTTCGGGTCGAGACCCTTCTTCAGACTGGTCAGGGATCAGGGAAACGAGAGATATGTCTCTGGAGATGAATCAGTGGGAGCAAACGAGAAAAATAGGCCCTGCATTCGTGGATTGGAGCAGGGCCGCCGTTGGCCAGCCATTCCTCCCCGAGATGTTAACATTTCTTGTTCACTCGGCACCCAGAAAATATGGTTCCAATTCTCTGTCAACGCCATCCAACCCATGATCTTCTCGACCATTCACAGACTCAGACCTTGTCAAGCATGGCCAGGTCACTCAGTACAAGTTTCCCCCCCTACAGCTGCGTGCAACCCGCGGTATACACTCACCATTCTCCCCTTCATTGCCGCCCACGCGGGAAAACTAGCAGCTTGCACCCTGCCATCGGTAATGTCCCCCCACCGAAATGTCCAGGCCACATGTTAGATATTTTAATATGTATTATTATTCCACTAATCCGTTCATCTTTCCGATGTAAACAGCCGTCCCATGATTTTATGCAAATGCTCTTCTCCTCACAGCTTCAAGAAGAGGGTCCTATGCCTGAATTATTATTACGTGACCTTTGTTGGTCGGGCAAAACAGATAATCGGGTAAGGCTCTGGAACCAAGGTTGCAAGAAAATCAGTGGTACACCTGTATGTAAAATAATGAGAGGCGCATACGGGGTAGATAGTCAGAACCTCTTTCCCAGGATAGAAAAATCAATACTAGAGGGGATGGCTAATGTGAGGGGGGCAAAGTTTAAAGGAGATGTGCAGTGCACAGAGGGCAGTGATTGGATTTGTGCAGATAATTAAGAGATGATCTTGGCATGATCTTCTGCACAGACATTGTGGGCTGAAGGGCCTATTCTTGTGCTGTATTGTTCTAAACAGATTACTGAAATTGATCTGATGGTATACAGTGCCCTCTATAATGTTTGGGACGAAGACCCATTGTTTATTTATTTGCCTCTGTACTTCACAATTTGAGATTTGTAATAGAAAAAAATTGCGTAGTTAAGGTGCACATTGTCAGATTTTAATAAAGGCCATTTTTTTAAATACATTTTGGTTTCACCATGTAGAAATTATAGCAGTGTTTATACATAGTCCCGTCCCCCATTTCAGGGCACCATAATAATTGGGACACAGCAATGTCATGTAAATGAAAGTAGTCATGTTTAGTATTTTGTTGCGTATCCTTTGCATGTAATGAGTGCTTGAAGTCTGCGATTCATGGGCTTCACCAGTTGCTGGGTGTCTTCTCTGTATTTGTATTGCAGGCATGCTCTGTATTGTATTGCAGCCATCTTTAGCTTGTGCTTGTTTTGGGGGCTAGTCCCCTTCAGTTTTCTCTTCAGCATATAAAAGGCATGCTCAATTTCGTTCAGATCGGATGATTGACTTGGCCACTCAAGAATTGACCATCTTTTAGCTCTGAAAAACTAATTTGTTGCTTGAGCAGTATGTTTGGGATCATTGTCTTGCTGTAGAATGAACTGCCAGCCAATGAGTTTTGAGGCATTTGTTTGAAATTGAACAGATAAGATGTGTCTACACACTTCAGAATTCATTATGATGCTACCATCGGCAGTTGTATGAACAATGAAGAAAACAGCCATACATGCCCAGACCATAACACCCTCACCACCGTGTTTCATGGATGAGGTGGTATGCTTTGAATCTTGGACAGTTCCTTCTCTCCTCCATACTTAGCTCTAGCCATCACTCTAGTACAAGTTAATCTTTGTCCCATCTGTCCACAAGACCTTTTACCAGAACTTGTGGTCGCTTTTTTAAGTACTTCTTGTCAAACTGTATCTTGGCAAACTGTAACCTGGTCATCCTATTTTTGTGGCTAACCAGAGGTTTGCATCTTGCAGTGTAGCCTCTGTATTTCTGTTCATGAAGTCTTCTGCAGACAGTGGTCATTGACAAATCCACACCTGACTTCTGAAGAGTGTTTCTGATCTGTCAGACAGGTGTTTGGGGATTTTTCTTTATTATAGAGAGAATTCTTCTGTCATCTCCAAATGGTCTCCAAATCTGAGGAAAGACATTCTTGCCATAGAGGGAGTACAGAGAAGGTCAACCAGACTAAGTCCTGGGATGTCAGGACTTTCATATGAACAAAGACTGGATAGACTCGGCTTGTACTCGCTAGAATTTAGAAGATTGAGGGGGGATCTTATAGAAACTTACAAAATTCTTACGGGGTTGGACAGGCTAGATGCAGGAAGATTGTTCCCGATGTTGGGGAAGTCGAGAACAAGGGGTCACAGTTTAAGTATAAGGGGGAAATCTTTTAGGATCAAGATGAGAAAAACATTTTTCACACAAAGTGGCAAATCTCTGGAATTCTCTGCCACAGAAGGTAGTTGAGGCCAGTTCATTGGCTATATTTAAGAGGGAGTTAGATGTGGCCCTTGTGGCTAAAGGGATCAGAGGGTATGGAGAGAAGGCAGGTACAGGATACTGAGTTGGATGATCAGCCATGATCGTATTGAATGGCGGTGCCGGCTCGAAGGGCCGAATGGCCTACTCCTGCACCTATTTTCTGTGTTTCTATCAGCTGTGGAAGTCTTCCTTGGCCTGCCAGTCCCTTTGCGATTAATAAGCTCACCAGTGCTCTCTTATTGATGTTCCAAACAGTTGATTTCAGTAAGCCTAAGGTTTGGCTGATATCTCTAAGTTTTATTCTTGTTTGTCAGTTTCATAGTGGCTTCTTTGACTTTCATCGGCACAACTTTGGTCCTCATGTTGATAAACAGCAATAAAAGTTTCCAAAGATGATGGAAGGACTGGAGAAAAGACTAGGTGCTGAAAGCTCTCTTATACCTGCTTTAAGGAGGCATTTGAACACACCTGAGCTATTACAAATGCCTGTGAAGCCATGTGTCCCTAACATTATGGTGCCCTGAAATGGGGGGGGACACAGCTGTTGATACATTGTATCAACGCAGCTGTAATTTCTACATGGTGAAACCAGAATGTATAAAAATGCCTTTTCATCATTGAGCTGACGGTTCCATGGGAGGAGGCTGTGGACGAGGCTTATGAAAGGAAAAAGCTTTGATATTCAAACCTTGCAGCAGAGGAGAGAGGTTGGAGCGTATGGGTGTGTCCAGTGGAAGTTGGGTGCAGGGGCTTTGTAGCCAGTTCCACCGCAAGGCTCCTGAGGGAAGTAGGAGTCAAAGGGCAGGACAAAGGAGGGCAATAAAAGAACTTGCCAATGCCGCCGAACGGAGCAGTCAATGGCTGTGGCTTAAGAGGAAAAATGCTGTCTGGGCTGCCACGTGACCATCTAGAGGCGAGCGATAAGACACACACCCAGGTCTGTTCAACCTGTGGTGGGCCTGCCTCGACTGAGGGTGTCTTGTGATAAAAGGCTGAAACACCCAGTGACGTTGAGGTACACAACTGAACAATGTCTGATTGTTAGCAAAATTCACCTGGTGGTCATACCCAAGAATGTCAATTGTAGTGAAATCTTAGGGATTGTAACATCCAGTCCTACTAATCAATCTGACAATTTGCACTTTAACAACTTTTTTTTTTTTGCAAATCTCAAATTGTCGAGGGTACACAAAAAGCTGGAGAAACTCAGCGGGTGCAGCAGCATCTAAGGAGCAAAGGAGATGGGCAACGTTTCGGGCCGATACCCTTCTCAAATTGTGGAGTTCAGAGGCAAATAAATAAATGATGGGTCTTTGTCCCAAACAATATGGGGGGCACTATGTCCTGAGCAATTTGGTTGAAGTATTGGCTAAATGTGAAAAGTGCCTGCCTTGTGTTTCTTATCTTGGCATTCAAACTGTCCAATATAATTGACTTGTGCGTTGGGATCTGCTCCAAGGTACATATGTAATTTATTACAGGGAAATAAATAAGTGCTAGGATTTGGGCCTTTTTCTGATCTTTGTAACTAACGCATAGCAATTTTGGGTCAACGCATTTTCAACGTTAAGTTGGAAGGAAGAAACCTGAACCGATATTGTCTTGAAGATAATATATGATGATGGACAGCCATTCTGTTGTTCAGTGATTCTGCTAAGGAATAAATATCGGTCAGGCCACCAGTGAGAATTACCCTGACTGGCTTTTATGAGGTGTCATCGAGCTTTATTTTATATCTGATGCTAAAAGATGGTCTCACTGACTGAAGCTGCATTGTTTAAACACAGTACCTGACAATAGCCTAAATTGTGAAATCTAATTATTGGAGTAAATCTTGAATGTTTAGTTGTTTGACTCGGGTTCAAATGCTGGCCATGAACAACTATTTAAATGTCAACTTTGTGGAACAAAAATAATTAAATAAAGTGATGCTTGATGAGTAGGAGCTATCCTCATGAATTAAGTTTTGAAATTATTTGGATGTGATGTAATACGACATTTCCTACTTTGGTTTCTCCGTTGCATTTGTAATTCCAGCATGACCATTTTTTTCTGCTGGATTTAGATTATGAAAGTGAAGGATATCAGCAATAAATTAAGTGTGTTAATCTAAATTCAATGATCTCAATTTGAACCAAATCAAAGTTTATGCACATCAGACCTCTATGTTATTTGCCTTCACCATTTATGGAAATCTCAAGAAAAAAATGTACCAATGTATCAGGTGATCTGATAATCATGTAACCAACCTTTAAGGATGTGAATGCTGATTGTTTTAAGTTGGTCAGAAATAGATAATTCTTTACACAATTGTGAATTGTTTTCAGATTCCAGTGACTCCAACTGTCTCAGCGATTGGAATGGTGCAGCCACCAGCCTTTCCTGTGTCAATGTCCATACCTCCACCAGGCTTCAACCCGGCTATTCCGCCACCTCCATTCTTAAGGCACAGTTTCAATCCTTCACATCCTCCTCCAGGTACTGGCTGATCTGTTTTATTTTGTTCTTTTACAAGCAGATTTGGGTCCATGAATTAAATTTGTGCAGATTGCTGTGATCTACTTTGGTTTTGTTTTCTAAGCATTTATACTTTCAGATATATTGAAAATATATCAACTTAAATTTATGGTAGCAGTTAAAAATTCATCCATGGTGAAAGAGTTGAAAATAATTTCTGTCTGATGATGCCGTTTATTTACATTTAAAGCCTAACTAGGGGTGCTTCATTACAATTATTCAAAGTTACTAAAAAAATCATCCACTTTTTAGCAGTGCTTATTCTTAAAAATCAAATTAACACCTGTAGTTGTCTAATGTAAAATAAAAACCTGAAAAATGCACACAACAAAAATTTGAAAAACATATTTGATGACATTGGTAATGTTTTTAATTAACTGGATGTGAATCGACATTTCCTACCTCGGTTTTTCCCTTGGAAGAACCTCTGCATTTGTAATTGCAGCATTACCATTTTTTTTCCCTGCTGGATTTAGATGCATGGATTTAGATTATGAATGAAGGATATCAGCAAGAAATACTTCAACCATTTATTAGTAACATTAAGAGTTTGGTATCTTTGATGATAAAGTTATTTTGTAGTTTCACTGCAGAACTATGACAGTCATAGCCATACAGTATTTAACTTGTCCATGACGCCCAAAATACCGTATCTATGTTCGCCCCAACTGCCTGTTTGAATCTCATCCCTCCAAAAAATGTCTATCCATGTATCTGTTCAAATGTCCTTTAAATGTTATAGTACGTCCCTCAACTACCTCCATTGGCAGCTTGTTCTATATACAAACTGGAAAAAGTGACCTCAAAGATTCCTTTTAAATCTTTTCTCTCTCACGTTAAACCTTTGTCCACTGGTTCTTGATTTCCTTACTCTGTGTAGAAGTCTGTGCATTCACCCTGTCTATTCCCCTCATGATTTTATTCATTTCCTTTAGATTACACTTTATTTCATGGAGCGCAGGAGGCTAATGTGCTAGCCTATTCAACTTCTTCCCGTAGCTCAGGCCCTCGTGTCCTGGCAACATCGTTACCAATCTTCCCTGCACTTTCCCAGCTTAACAACGTGAATAGATTCAAAGAGTTTATGTAGCTTTCTATATTGTAGTGTAACTAACAAAAACGTAACCATTTAACCGCAGTTAACCCCAGTTGGGGGTCAGGAAAAGGGAGTTCAAAAGGTGTTTTGACCTAGGTGAATTAGAAAAACGTGGATGTTATCGAAAAAAGATATAATAAGAGGCCAAAAGAATGATAAATAATGGAGAGTGTAAAGACAGAGGACGCAAATAAAATTTGACTGATGAGGATTGGGTGAATATTGAAAGGTGGTACGGGAAGCATGGTACGGGTTAGTACGATAAGTGCAGATGTCGGAGGTTATGGGGGAAAAGGTAGGAGATTGGGGCTCGGAGGGAGAGATAGATCTGCCAAGATTGAATGGCGGAGTAGACTTGATGGGCCGAATGGCCTAATTCTGCTCCTATCACTTATAAACTTATGATCTTATGTAGCTAGAAAAGTAGCAGATCTGAAATTAATTTAAAAAATACTGGGAGAGGATCTAAAATCAAAGTTATCACTTGGGCATTGGCAAAGGACTAACTAATCTGCTGGGCTTGACTTTCATTGAAGGGAACGTATTGCAAGTTTGTAGTTTCTTCCTGGTGTTCATTGTAATAATTTGTTTGTTATAAAGCAAATTATACTGGAAATTCATAACAGATCAAACAGCACACCCAAAGGAAATATAATTCACCTCTCAGGTCAAGAAATATCAGAAATTTACAATGAACTAATGACCTGAAACACAAATGTTTTCTCTCGCTGCAGACATTGACCAGTTCAGTGTTTCCAGCATTTACTTTTTCTTTCCTGCTTTCCATTACCTGCATTTTTTTTTTTCCTTTTCTGCTTTTGGAGCATTATTATTTGGTATTCTTCTTAAACAAAATGGCAGGGCGATAAAGGTTCAGTTGGTTAGTTCACTGGTTGCAAACACAATCAGAATTAAAGAATAACAATTTATATGTCAAACACAATTTTTCTTAATGCTATTTAGTTATATTTTAGGAGCTGTTCCACCTCAGTATATAATATAATTCTTACTTATTTGGAAATGATTTCACTTTAAATTCATCAAAAACATGACTAAAAATGTTGATTACAAGACTCAAAACATTTTACAACTTGGATACTATTAAGGTCGGAGGCTTTATTGTTGGTAAATTTCATATGCTCACCAATGACCAGTCTTCCTTGCAGAATGGTGTCGCCTGCTGTACAAAGAAATAACTTGCAAATGAGGGGTGTTTGGAACTGATGGTGATTAAAGATTGCAATTAAAATGTTGTCTTTACATGCAGAAATGTTTGAGTACATTTTTAACAAACACAGGATGGAATGAAAATGCTTACGTCATTAAGGATACTTGTCATATGTGTCTAGTAGTTAGCAAGTGTAACTGTACTTTGTTTTTGCCTATCTTCACTGGACATCCAATTAATCAGTTCTCAAAATTCTCAGGGATGTGTTCATTATTAATATTTTGAGTAAATTGAACCCTTTAATGCACTTTATTGTTTTTAGGATAGACACAAAGCTGGAGTAACTCAGCATCTCTGGAGAGAAGGAATGGGTGATGTTTCAGGTCTTCAGAGGGTCTCGAAACGTCACCCACTCCAGAGATGCTGCATGTCCCGCTGAGTTACTTAAGTTTTAAGTACTACTTCGTGTCGTAATGTTGAAAATGTAGCATTATTTTACGTGCAAGATCTCACATTGTGATGATTAGACAATGTTTTTGTGATTATGGGAAGATTGATATCAGCCAGGAACTCGGGGTAACTTCCTTAAAAATACAAAGATTTTTGTTTGCATCCGCGTTTATACCAGGCCTGCTTTGTTCCAGCTTCGACTGTTCTGTTAATCTAGATTTTGTGTTCCAGTATCTGAAATGGGACTTGATCTCATGGCTTTAAAAATCATAACTTGCCAAACTGATGGACTCTCTTTAATTTAATACGCAGGGTATCTACCACCACCTCCCGTTGTCCCACATCCAGTTGTTGGACCTTCGATTCCTCCAGTACAGACCTGTGAGTATAATTGTTTAAATTTAATATTGATTATTACATTTGCCCAATTCTATAATGCTGATTGATAGTGATTTAAAAATTTGAAAAAGCAAAATAGATTTGGATTGTGATTTATTGCAGTTTTATTTGTTTAAAGCAAAATAATTTGAAGCTGAATGCATTCCCACTGGACTTTTATTTACTCAAAATGTTTTTGTGCTTGTTATCTTAAAATTAGCAAATAACTGCAAAACAATTATTCTTCAGCTCTAGTTTGTCCGCCTCTCTCAAACACACAAGACAGTGCAAAGGATTCCTCATTTGGAAACCTCCTTTCGCAAATAGCCTCTGGTCACAGCAATCTCCCAACTCCTAATATTCCACCAGGAGGCTTGTTTAATCCAGTTGGTGCACAGCCTCTCCCAACTGGTGCAAGTAGATCAAAGGATCTGGGCACATCACGCGCAGGCAACCAGACATCAACAGCAGATACGACATCTACATCTGGACCAGGTATGTAAATTCATTGGAATATTGAGATTCATAGAGTAATATAGCGGATTAAACAGGCTCCTTTGGCCTAACACATCCATGCTAACAGACATGTCTTCCTAAGCTAGAATCATTTGCATTCAGGCCACATCCCTCTAAAAATTTCCTGTGATATACAAATATCTGTTAAAGCATTTTAGTTGTATTTGCCTCTACCAATTCCTCTGGCAGCTCGGTCCATATACCCACAGTGATCCAAGTGGGATAAACCTGCCCCTCAGTTCCCCTTTAAATCTTTCCCCTCTCACCTCAAACCTGTGCCCTCTATAGACAGGTGCAGGAGTAGGCCATTCGGCCCTTTGAGCGAGCACCGCCATTCAATGTGATCATGGCTGATCATCCCCAATCAGTACCCCGTTCCTGCCTTCTCCCCGTATCCCCTGACTCCGCTATTTTTAAGAGACCTAGTTTTAGACTCTGCTACCCTGAGAAAAGGACTCTGATTATTTACCACCTCTTTACCCTCCATGATTTAATAGACGTTTCATCATCCTACTGCAGGAAAAACAAGCCCGGCCTATTCAATCTCTCCTTATAAAGTAAGCCTCCGGTCCAGGCAACATCCTTGCGAATGGTTTCTGCATTCCCTCTAGCACATTCACATTGTTCCCGTAGTATGGCGACTCGAACTGCACGCTATTTGTACAGCTGATATGTGATGTCCCAACCATATACTCAGTACTGTTCAAACAGCATCGTGACCTATGAAGGCAGGCATATATACCACCTTCATTATCCTGTCTATCTGTATTTCTACTTTAAGAAAAATGTGTACTTGCACCCATAAGTCTCTGTTCCTGGGACCCACCCTTTCACTGTGTCTATCCTGCCAGAGTCACCTACATTCCTATCGTCCATAGAGATTACATCTATCACCCTAACTTCGTCAATCCACTTGGTCACCTTTTCAAAAAAACTCATATTCATGAGATGAACTTGCCAAACATTCTGATGATCCCTAGTCAGTTCTTCACCTAGAACTCAGCCAGTCAGGGAGCATCTGTGGAAAAAAAACAGTTAATGTTTCACGTCAGTGACCCTTTCTCAGAAAGGAAGGAGGGTGGAGAAAGAGCAGAGCTTACAGTTTAAAAGCGGAGCTGGAATGGGGTAAGGTGCAAGTCAAAAGCCAATATGTGGATAGGTGGAGAGACGTTAAGTGATCAGGAGCATAAGTAAACATTAGCAAGAGATTATAAAGAAATGGTGAGAAAGGGGCATAAACATGATAATTTGAAACAGTTATAGTTCTGAACTGTTCACTGGAAGTCAATATGTGGATTTCAACAATGTTTGAAACACTACACTTGGAAGATATGAGACTCCGACTAGCAGGAAAATCAGACTGTTTCTATAAGACGTGGTCTGCATTTATAAATCTATTACAAGGATAAGGTGCAAGAATACCTCAAAAGTACCGGTGTCGGGTCTTGGTAAAGGGGGCAGAAAAACTGTCGAGTTGGTAGATTCCTTTTGCGAGATGTTTATAATAAAGTAACTGGCATTTCTTTTTTCTTTCTCTATTTTTCCCTTTTTCCTTTTTTCCTCCAGGGTCTATCTCTTAATTCCCGTCTAACTCTTCAAGCGTTTCCTTTCCCTCTGTCACGCTTTTGCACTTTCACATCTCTTTTTCACTTTTCTACTTTCTATGCTGCTATTTTTCTCTCTTTTCTAAAAAATTAAGGGGTACAATGACTGTAATACAATACAAGGGATGTACACTGATGTAACTTACAGTACCACTAATAAATAAAGATATTTTTTAAAAAAAAAATAATAATAAAGAACAGTTCACTGGAAAATGAAAAATTCTGTGTTCATTCTGGAGAGTTTCAAAGGAGATAAACAACAGGCATGCACATGAAACTGTGGATTACCCATGAGGACTGAGCACAGGTCCTTCACAAAACAGTCATCCAATTTTCATTTGGTTTTTCCAGTATAGAGGAGGCCACATTGTGAACACTGAATGCGGTAGACTAGGTAGGATCAAGTGCATTGCTGCTTCAGCCGGAATGATTGGGCTCTGAGATGTTGGAACTCGAAGAGGTGAATAGACAGTTGTTGTATCTCCGGGAGTCTCATTGCATTGGAAGTTGACATGGGACAGGGAGTGGTGAAATAGGAGTTACAAAGTAAGCAGCCCATACAAAATGCAGAGGTGCGAGAGGGGAAGGCGTGTCTGGGGTAGGATCCTATTGAAGCGGAGGTTGCAAAGGATAAAGTGTTGAATACAAATGCTGGTAGATTTGTCCATTTAGTTTCTCCCTTCCCACTAAACAATCATTGAAGCTGAAGCAGTGATGTACTTGCACTTTATCCAATCTAATCTGCATTCGGTGTTTGTGTGTGGTTTCCTCCCCTCAGGAGAAACGAAACACAGTCTGGGTGAGCACTTTGTGGACCTACACATTAGTCCACAAGGGCGATAATGAGTTTCCTGTTATATACCAATTTAATTTTCAATCCCATTCCCATTTCAACCTCATTTAAGGCAGAGATACATTGTTGATTTGTACAGGTGTCAGAGGTTATAGGGAGAAGGCAGGAGAGCAGGGTTAGGAGGGAGAGATAGATCCAACATGGGCTGATGGGCCAAATGGCCTAATTCTATTCCTTATGACCTGCCTGTCTGCATCCCACTCCACTATAATAGTGAGGCATAATATTGATGCAATATCTTGCATCGGCACCTCGAGAATGAAAGGATTCTTCAACTTAATGTGAACTATCATGACTGCATATTTTCATGATTATGCCTCACCAAATTTATTTTAAATGCCTTGCTAACGATCAGTTCTCTTGCTCCTTATCGCATGATCTTTCTTAACCAATCTCAATGGTAGCTTTTAGTATCATAATAATCATGTAACATGGAAACAGGCCCTGTGGATCGTTTCCTCCATGTCGACCAAGATGGCTCATCTGAACCACTTCCTTTTGCCAACATTTGGGCCATGCCCTACTGAACCTATCCTATCCGTATATCTGTTCAATGTATTTTAAACATTTGTGTATCTGCCTCAACTACTTCCTCAGGCAGCATATTCCAAATACCCATCTCCCTCACCTTAAATCTATGCCCTCTGGTTCTTGACTTCCTTACCCTGTGTAAAATACTCTTTACATTCACCCTATCTATTTCCCAAATGATTTTCTATGCATCTATAATATCACCCCTCAGTCTCCTACACTGCAATCAATAATGTCCCAGCCTGTGCAGGCCCTCGTGTCCTGGCAACCCCCTCCGATTTAGGTTTATTATAGTCATGTGTACCGTGGTAGAGTGGAGAGCTTTGTTTTGATTGCTATCAAATCAGATAATAATCAGATCATAAATGCAATCGAGTCAAAGTCAAGTACAATAGGAAGGCAGTTGGGCGAAGCGATCGCAAGCCTATGCCTGGTCTCACCGATGTAGAGCAGCTGACACCTAGAGCAGCGGATGCAACAGATGAGGTTGGAGGAGGTGCTGGTGAACCTCTGCCGCACCTGGAAAGACTGCTTGGGTCCTTGAATGGAGTCTAGATAATGAGGTCTAAAAATGGTAGGGAAATGTCGGAAATGGTCCAGATGTATTTGAGTGCCGGATGGAAGTTAATGGTGAAATGGATGAAGTCAGTGAGTTGTGTGTGGTTGCAGGAAGTAGCAAAAATGCAGTCGTCGATGTAGCGGAGGTAGAGTTTGAGGATGGGGCCACGGTACGTCTCGAACAAAGATTCTTTGACGTACCCCACAAAGAGGCAGGCGTAGGCTGGGGCCCATGCGCGTGCCCATAGCTTCGCCTTGTATTTGGATGAAATGGGAGGAGCCAAACAAAGTTGTTAAGGGTAAGGACCAGCTCCGCTAGGCGGAGGAGAGTATCAGTAGACGGGGATTGGTTGGTTACTCTTTTCAGTGTGGATTCACCAGCGTCTTGGACAGTTGCCACATAACGTCTCTACTTTTTTACCTAATTCCCTGACTGATGAAGGCAATATTCCATCTGCTCCTTCACCACCCTATTTATCTACGGCATCCCTTTTGGGGAACTATATACTTCACTCTGCTCTACGGATCTCCCCAGGGTCCAACCATTCACTAAGAAGGTCTTGCCCTGTTTTGACATCCCAAATTACTGCACCTCACTTGCCTAAATTAGTCTCCATTTACCATTTGTTGATTAAGATCCTGTTTTAATTCTTAATAACCATCTTCACTGTCTATAGTATCACCCCTCGGTCTCCTGCACTGCAGTCCCTTGCAATTCTTTTCTGGCTTGCACTGTGTCCTTAGGATCTGATCAGTGTTGAGGTACCAACTATTTCGGTGCCATCTGCAAACTTACAAGTCATGCCTTATACATTCTCATCCAAATCATAGATATAGATGACAAATCACACAGATCCCTGAGGCACACTATTAGTTACAGGCCTTCAATCCACAAACAAACCTTCTGCCACCATTCTCTGCTTCCTTCCATGAAGCCAATTCTGTATCCAGTTAGCTTGTTCTCCCTGGATACCATGCAATCTAACCTTTCAGAGCAGCATACCATTTGTGAACCATATCAAAGGCCTTGCTGAAGCCTGTATGGACTATAAATATATCCCTAGCCTCCTCAATCTTCTTGGTTACTTCTTCAAAAAACGCAATCAAATTTATGAGTCCAGCCCTCCCTCACACAAAACCATGTTGATTATCCATAATCAACCCATCTAGATGAATGTATATCTTATCTCTGAATCCTCTGCATTCACTTTCCTACCAAATATGTTTGGCTTACTAGTCTGTGGTCCCAGGTTTTGCTTTGCAGTGCTTTTTAAGTAGAGGCACAACATTATCCACCCTCCAGTCTTCCGATACCTCACCCCTGCCTAACAATGATTCATATAGCTCTTGCAATTCTTTTCTGGCTTGCACTGTGTCCTTAGGATCTGATCATGCCCAGGAATTTTAACAACTTTCATGTGTTTTACGACATCCAGCACCTCATTGTCTGTAAAGCAGACTGTCTTCAAAACTCCATTAACTGTCCCATGTTCCCCAGACTTCATAACTTTCTCTGCGGTAAAATCAGAAGAGAAATATTCATTGAGGACCATGCCCATTTCCAGCAACGTCACATAGAGATGACCACCTTGGTTACTGAAGAGCTCTATTCATGCTCGAGTTACCCTTTTCCCCACCCTTATACTTAAAATCTCTTTGTATCCTCCATAATCTTATCTGCCTTCTTTTTACCTTATTTCTTCCTTCGCTGTTCAATCCCCCATACTCCAGGGAAACGCTTGATCCCTACTGCCTGTACCTGACCCATGCCTCCTCTTTCCTAGCCACAATTTATCTCATCATCCATTGTTCCTTACTCCTACCTACATAGCCCTTTACACTAACAGGATCATGTATACCGTGAACTCTCATTATGACCCTATTAGAAGCGTCGCACTTTATAGACATGCCTTTACTTGCATATAATCTACTCCAATTAAATTTTCGAAGTTACTGTCTAATATCAAAGTTAATCTTGTCACAATTTAGAACTTAAGGCACGACCCTGTCATTGTCCATAACAATTTTCAAGTGATTTGAGGTCTTATGCCTCACTCATACCACCAATTCAGATTCCAGTTTCTGCAGTGTTATTTGGTTTACATTTTCATGCAACATTCCTGATTTAAGTAATTTTTCTGGGGACGTTTTGAATTAGTAATAAAATACTTATAAAGGGAATGCTTTATCATTTTTAAATGTTAGCAACAAGAAATGGAGGAGATTAATTTTAATTACTGTGGTTATGGAATGTGATCGTGTACACCTTGCTACACATTTATTACAACTTCTTACTGTTACAGGAACTCAAAGTGCAGGATCGAGTGGGTCTGTCCTGGGAATGCAGCCTTCAACGCCTGCACCAGGACCACCAAGTTTACCTCCACCAAGTATGACTGGGTCAAGACTAACCGGAGTGCTGTCATTGGATGTCCGTCCTGGAATGATGCCACCCTCATCAGGGCAACGGTTTCCATTGCTAATGCCACCACAGCCAAACATGCCCCCTTCAGTAGCAATTGATGGACCTCATCAACCAGGATCTAGAGCTCCTTTTCCACCAGGAAATACTTTCAATAGGCTTGAAGGCGCATTCACAAGATCTGCAGTCCCTAATGTTGAGAACAGCAGAAATGTGAGCCAAGGTACAGGAGATGAAAGGCGATCTGCTGGAAACGATAACACTTTTCAACGTGACAACGTGCAGCAGGAAGGTGATCGAGATTACCGCTTCCCACCAGTAGATAATAGAGACAATCTTGGCAGACGTGAGCAGTTTGGGTTTGGGCCTGACCAAAGATGGGGCTCGAGAGATTTTGATGAGCGTCGAGGTGTGCCCTTTGGGGCCCCTAAAAGTTTTCATGATGATCATGAAAGATTTGGCGGAAGAAATTTCAGGTTTGATGGCAGAACTGGTCCGATGTGGAGCCGAGGTTTTGACCAGGAAACTCACAGAGATTTTGATGATCGAAGCAGGCCTTGGGAACGCCAGAGAGATCGTGATGACCGTGATTTTGGGTTTCGCCGAGATGTAAATGGCAGCCGTTTTGGGAGAGACAGAGAGCAAGATCATTGGGTTCCTCCACGGCATAGGTTTGACTTTTATCAAGGGACCACTGATCATGAAAAATCTGATGATAGGCCTCGTGTAAATGGTGATTTCTCAGAAACAGACAGCCAGCCGCCAAACAAGGAGCTTGCAAACAATGACCCAGAAGTGTCTGTGAGTCTTGCATCTTCATCAGATGAAAGCGAGAAGGATGACTTAGAAAATCAACCTGTAACAGAAAATACAGATACTGAGGGGACATAATTTCGCATACAATGGCAGCATTTTGTATAGGTGGTCATCTCTGCAGTGGACAAAATGGTTGACTGGAACTTGAAAAAAAAGTCACTGTTGTCTGCAAGACAGAATTTAATCCGATGTACATCTTTCACTCTAATAACTGAAGTTAATGTGTACAACTGACCTGTACAGACTGTTGTTCTTTAGTTGAACACGGTAGGTAATGACATTTTTTTTTTCACGCTTAGAGGCCTGAACTCCCATATTTCTTCTAACTTGAGAAAGATTATAATAGCTTGCCATAAAAAAAAAAAATTAATTGACCTTCCTATGGAAGAAAGATAAACTTGTAGCTGTTACAGCTGGGATGGAATATTGGTGGTAACAGTAATACTTGAAAAATGGGCATAATCTGCATTTTTCCATCCTCTGAAGCTGCTACAATATTTAAATTGAATGCTTTGAAAATGAGTTTTTGTTTTAGATTTTATCCTGTTGACAGCAAGCGCCTAGCCCTTTCACAGAGAGCAGTGCAGTACTGAGGTGTAGAAGAAAATTGTAATACTTTCTGTTTTGTAAAAAAAAAACACGTTTTAAAGTCCTCTTATAGTCTGGTCTCTGTTAATCCCTAAAATAAATGTTTGTGATTTGTCCCTCGTACTGCAGTGAGTAACGGCTGGAAAAAAATCATTTGAATGTTGGGTGCATTCTGTTTTTAGATGCTAATAAAACGTTTGTTTGATAATGTTGTGATCTTCAGTTTATCTGTTTTCTTTGAGAAGGGAAGTTTCCATCAAAAATGCATTCAAGATTTGATTTGGCATCTGGAGATGCAGGAAAAAACCTGCATAGAAATCGAGGCAGGTGTTCAGAGCAACTTTGTTGTAAGACCTATGATTTGTTAGAATTTCCTTTTTCATTGCCAATCCTATTATTCTTTTGTGCATCTTCCAAGAACATGGGACACACTTGCCCCCAGACTTGTCCAATACCTCTATCCCATTGCATGACCATCCAGCAGAGATGGATAATGTCATATTTCCTTGAGAAGGAATTTCTATAATAAAAAACTCCATCTAGTGGTTTATTTGACAATGTAAAACAACAGAGTCAAATGAGCTTGAACAAAGCAGATGCTTAGCTTGAATTGTGGAATTTCTTGATACCTTTGAGACATTTAGAAAAGATTGGTAAAATAAATTGGCTGGTTAGAACGAACATGTTTCACAGTTGATTGTAAAACATGTAATTGTTATTTTCTGAGAAAGCTAATGCCAGTGCAATGGCGCAGCAAGAATGTTCATGAAATGTAGTCATACCTATTTCTGACTCCACTGTCAATAGTTTTGTAGCACATTAGACGATAATGTCTGGCCCTCCCAATTTATAGATGCTTGTGCACATTGAAAGCATGTGCCAGATTCACGTTGTGTAGTATTTACAGCTATTCCGTTTTTTTTGGAAGTCTGGGATTTCTAGTTTAACATTGCATTGAATTTTTGATTAGAGCAGATTGGCAGCTTTTTGTAAACATTTCTGCAGTAATAACTTCCAATTAATAGTTAGTGTTTGAAGATTTAGTAATGCTGCTAATCATTTTGTAGCCTGTTTTGTGTTATGTTATTTTACAATGAGTAAACACCACTGTCACATGCCTAAATCTATATTTCAAGGGAGATAAAGAGTATCATGCCCTCTTTAGCATTTTGACCAGATAGAAATGCATGTAGAATTCAGCACTGCGGTTACATTTTTTGTGAAATGTATTTGGAGAGTGGTTAATGAAACGTTTTTTCTGTGCTTGGCAAAAGTAATAAAGCAATTGTTAACCAAAGCAGTTTTAAAATTTCAAATGGTGTCAGAACATTGCTGAGAAGAACTATAAAAGAATGCAGAGCTTTGGATAGCATGTTGAGCGGTAGGGCATAAGTTCACGGGCCTTCTTCACACTGAGGAGAAAGTTATCTAGCAGCTGAGTCAAGTATTGGGTTAATGACAAGAGGAGGCAATATCCCTGTCAATGATTGTCTCGCCTTTAACATGCAAAAACTTCAGGCGTGTGGTCTTGATTTCTTCAGATCCAATTAATTATTTACAGCATAAAATATTTCAGAATTACTGACATTCGAGTATGTTACAGATGTAGGGATGACAATGATTACAGTATTGATTAATAATTGCTTAAAAGCAATTGAAAATTATAACATTTGAAAAGATCTATTTTACACTTCTAATTACTTGAATTTTATTTATTTTTTAAATCCTTGCATCAATCTCTGTATCCTTTCCAGGATTTTCATAGCAGGATGCATGGCTTCAAAGATATTGAATTAACTACTGGTGTGATGCTGTTGAAGTTGACAAAATATTCTGGATAAATAGTGTCTGAGAACAGGAAATGGGGAAAGGGCAATAAAATAATTGAAGCCTTATCTGTGCTTTATTTAATTACATAAATACTGTTCATGTTCTTGGGCAATTGTAAGAATAGACCAAGCTATATAGTCATACAGCACAGTAACAGGCTCTACGGCCTAACTCATCTCTGGCAAACAAGGTGCCCCAACTAACCTAGTCCCATTTTGACTATGCATGCTTATAAATCAGCATGATTCACCAGAAATATTAAGATACAATAGATGCCAGCTTCTGAAATCTTGAGCAAAACACAAACAATTGGAGGAATTTGGTGGGTCAGGTCATGTCTGTGGAGGAAAATGGGCAGATGATGTTTTGGGTTAGGATCTTTCTTTTGCCTGGAGATAGCTGGTAGAAAGAGGTGAGGGGTGATAGGTGGATGCAGGTAAGGAGGGATGATTGGAAAAGAGAAGGGCGAGAAAGTAACAAAGGCAGGAGGTGATGTGGAGAAGGTAAAAGGGTGCAGAACAAGACGGAGGGATAGTTGGTGGTGGGGAACAGAGGAGAGGGTGGAGAAAAATGGGAGATCTGGAATAGGAGGGGTGGGAGTTGAGTAGGTAGAAGAGGTGAAAGGAGCTGAATGGGGGAGAAGTGGAAAGAAAGATGTTGTTGCAGCAGCAGAAATAGATGAAAAAGAAGAGTTTAGTTTAGAGATACATCACGGAAACAGGCCGTTCGGCCCACCATGTCTGCGCCGACAAACGATCCACGCACATTAACACTATCCATCACACACTAGGGACATTTTTAACATTTACCAAGCCAATTAACCTACATACCTGTATGTTTTGGAGTGTGGGAGGAAACCGAAGATCTCGGAGAAAACGCACGTTGGTCATGGGGCGAACGTACAAACTCTGTGCAGACAGCACCCGTAGTCGAGATCGAGCCCGGGTCACCGGTGCTGTAAGGCAGCAACTCTACCGCGGTGTCACCCATGTACCGGAGACAGAGAGGGTGTTTAACCTGAAATTGGAGAATTCACTGTGTATGCCATTACGTTGTATGCTGTCCAAGAGGAATATAAAATGCTGTTCTTCCTCTCAAACTACCACGTCTTTGCTCATTTTGTCCTCCCACAATTTATTTTGAGCTTCAAATTCCAGCATCTGCAGAATATTGTGAAACCATCTAGTTTCTCTGATGCCAAATTGATCCTAGGTCTGTAAATATTCGAGTATTACTAACTTTGGAAGTTCATGTTCTTCTGAAGTTGAATTCAAAATGTACGTTTAGCAATGATATCAAAATTGTTTCTAAAAATGTTAATGGGTTTTCATTAAATCAAAGCAAACAGATGGTCCAGAAAACATTTAAAACACAGACCTGGAAAATTGGACTAATTAACTAATTATTCAAGTAATGTTTTTAATTCAGAATTTAAATGAATTCAGAATTTCATTGTTGAAAATATCAATTACATGAACTGGTGGGATTCTAGTCATTTATCTGATAAATATTCCAGCTACGGTGCCTTCAATGTTTGGGACAAAGATCCATCATTTTATGAAAGGGTTTTTCGTTTCATCATATAGAAATTACAGCTGTATTTATACATAGTTTCCCCCCCCCCCCCCCCCCCCCCCCCCCCCCCCCCCATTTCAGGGCACCATCATGTTTGGGACACATGGCTTCACAAGCATTTGTAATTGCTCAGGTGTGTTCAAATGCCTCCTTAATGCAGGTATAAGAGAGCTCCCAGCGCCCTTTCCTCCAGTCTTTCCATCGCCTTTGGAAACTTTTATTGCTATCAACATGAGGACCAAAGTTGTGCCAATTAAAGTCAAAGAAGCCATTATGAGACTGAGAAACAAGAATAAAACTTAAGAGACATCAGCCATACCTTAGGCTTACTAAAATCAAATGTTTGGAACATCATTAAGAAGCAAGAGAGCACTGGTGTGCTTACTAATTGCAAAGGGACAGGCAGGCCAAGGAAGACCTCCACAGCTGATGACAGAATAATTCTCTCTATAATAAAGAGAAATCCCCAAACACCTGTCCGACAGATCAGAAACACTCTTCAGGAGTCAGGTGTCAATGACCTCTGTCGGCAGAAGACTTCATGAATAGAAATACAGAGGCTACACTGCAAGATGCAAACCACTAGTTAGCCGCAAAAATAGGATGCCAAGAAGTACTTAAAAGAGCAACCACAGTTCTGGAAAAAGGTCTTGTGGACAGATGGGACAAAGATTAACTTATATCAGAGTGATGGCAAGAGCAAAGTATGGAGGAGAGGGAACTGCAGCAAAGTATGGAGGAGAGAAGGTGGTATCCAAAGCATTCCACCTCATCTGAAACGTGGTTGTGGGGGTGTTATGGCCTGGGCATGGCTGCTGAAGGTACTAGCTCACTTATCTTCATTGATGATAGTAGCATAATGAATTATGAAGTATATAGACACATCCCATCTGCTCAAGTTCACCCAAATGCCTCTAAACTCATTGCCGGATTTGTTTTCTATAGCAAGATAATTATCCCAAACATACTGCTAAAGCAACAAAGGAGTTTTTCAAAGCTAAAAAAATGGTCAATTCTTGAGTGGCTGTCAATCACCTGATCTGAACCCAATTGAGCATGCCTTTTATCTGCTGAAGAGAAAACAGAAGGGAACTTAACCCCAAGATAAGCAAAAGCTAAATATGGCTGCAATAGAGGTCTGGCAGAGCATCGCCAGAGAAGGCACCCAGCAACTGGTGATGTCCATGAATTGCAGACTTCAAGCAGTTATTGCACGCAAAGGATATGCAACAAAATACTAAACATAACTACTTTCATTTACATGACATTGCTGTGTCCCAAACATTATGGTGCCCTGAAATGGGGGTCTATGTATAAACACTGCTGTAATTTCGATATGGTGAAACCAAAATGTATAAAAATGGCCTTTATTGAAATCTAACAATGTGCACTTTAACCACATGTGAATTTTTCTATTACAAATCTCAAATTGTGGCGTACAGAGGCCAATAATGGGTTTTTTGTCCCAAACATTATGCAGGGCACTGCACTCGAATAACAGTATGTCAAATGGCATATCAGTAGATTTGCTGCCTTACAGCGCCAGAGATTTGGGTTTAATTCTGACTACGGGTGCTGTCTGCAGAGTTTGCACGTTCTCCCTGTGACTGCGTGGGTTTTCTCCGGGTGCTCTGGTTTCCTCCCACACTCCAAAGACGTGCAGGTTCGTAGGTTAATTGGCTTCTGTAAATTGTCTCTAGTGTGTAGGATGGACCTATTGTATGGGCTGATCATTGATCTCGGTGGACTGAATAACCTGTTTTCATGTTGTGTCTCTAAACTTAACTAAACTATGGCCATCCAGCCATTTTACATTATTCAAGGAACACAGGTCTTCCCCAGTTATAGACAACATGTGTGTATAAATAATCATTCTGGAAATGGGCAGGATGGACTTGCTGTGCTGCTGCAGGCCTCTTCTGCCACATGGTAACTTGATTTGGGAATGTATTTCCGACTTGCGAACTGTTTGGGTTATGAACGGTTCTCGGGGGTGGAACTGCGCCATAATGTGGGGAAGACCTGTGATAAATATGATGGACACGGTAAAGGATGCATGCATTTTTACAATTAGCTGAATTGTGGGGTTGATCTTTGCAGCCTGCTCTATTCCAAAAACAGACAGATATTTAATTAATTCGTTTTGTGTTTTAAAATGGTGTATTGATAGGAGAATGTGTTTTGAGAATTATTTTATGTGAACTAAAAGCTTGCTGCAAGTGCATTGTTCATTTAAACACTTTTCAGACTTGGCAGTGGACTTTTAGTTTCATATATATGCTATTAAATTAACTTCATATAGATTCTCAGTTTTTCTGCAGTAATGATAATTTTCAATTTTATACATATCTTAAAACAATTTTACAACATATCTTTGAAATGTTGCTTCTTGCCAACTGTTGAGACTCTTTTATAGGTAGAACATACTTTTAATAGGGCTAGCTCAACTTGAATTCAGTCCCAGAAGTGACATCATTGCTAATTCAATATCGTTTTTTAGCACTCACCAAGGGGAATTTAAGATTTGGACCAATATTAATTGGATCATATTTGTATTATTGATACAATTGAATTATTACACGGTCACAAATAGCTTTAACTGATTTTGTTTGCAATTTCTAACTTCATATATATTTCCTGCATTTCCCTGTAATTGGAAATACTTTTTCTGGCTCAAAGAACCAGAGAAAGGATTTCCAAAGAGAGAAGCAAGAAAATACTGCTGCAACTCCAAGTTGTCAAAGTTGCAAATCAACATTTCTTGGTGTTGGAAGTTTCAGTCCTTTACGCTGGATGATATCACTGATGTCATCGCTTACGCAATTGTTAAGATGAAACCTCGTCAAGATAATACCACTATATATATATATATATATATATATATATATATATATATATATATATATATATCTATATCCACTGGTGCGTTAACATTTCTGCTTTATATAATCGAACAAAAGCCATCAAACTCAGTGATGTGCTTGTCTCTTGATCACGAGATCATGGTAACAATATCTCAAGATACTTCCGTAAACTGGCCATTGGGTACTGTGTAAATCCCACCCTATGTCCAATGTTTCAAATTTAATTTATTGCCCAAAAATCAAAATTGTGCTGGTGTTTTTTCACAGACCTTGATATCTCTTTACATCACTGTCTTCCATTAATATTCTGTCGATTGTGACTTTTGGAGCAATTTTACATTTAAACAGAAAGGTTAGATAATAACTTGCTTTCACAGGTAATAACTTCTTGAATCTATGGATGCTTTTAAAAATGAACACACTATGCATCTTGCAATAGCCATAAATAGTCCCTTTAAAAGCATTCATACCATGTTAAATTTCATCCATACAAAATGGGTGCTCGCTGGTTTGAATCAACACATTATTGCTTTTAAATTAATAAAAGTCCAAGATGTTCAAAGGAGCAAAAATAATAACCAGAATAAAGGAGACATAGAACGTGATGAGCAAACAGCACAAAGGTAGTTTCAAGGAAGAGTGCAGTATAACTAAGGAGGTTTAGGGAGTGATTTTGAACTTCATTTGATGACTTAAATGCCCACCAAGATCTTTTGCACAGCTCAAATTTTCACAGCAGGGTAGTTTCATAACTTTCATAACTTGCATGTTTGAGATTTCCTATAACCTTATATATAGTACCAAATATACTTCTGCACAATCATACACATCCACAAACGGGTCCTGCCATTTAGATTAAGTTATTAATCAGTGCCTCAATTTCATTTCCTATTCCTCACCTCCCTTCTTGTTTCAAAGTCCTTGATATTTTTAATATCGCTTAAAAAATTATTCTCATTCTTAGTACTTCAATTCTTTCAGTCATTGTTTAGAAAATGAAGTAAGATGTGTTATATTTGACAGCCTTGCAAACTGAACATGCAGTATTCAAAGGTCATGCATTCTGTCATGATGTTTTAGTCTTTAAAACGTAGCCATTGCTTTGGTGAATCCGCTGTCCCAGATTCAGTCAGCTATATAGTGTTTGTGGATACAATAGTGGAGTTAAAATATTTTGAGTTGATGACCATTGATTAGAAATCGGAAAAGTCCTCTTTGATATTTTTCCTGGCGTTGGTTGTTCAAAACTGATTGCAGTACTTGATAAAGTATCTGCCCAAGGCACAATTGCAGTTCAATTTTTCATTGTATGAAAGGTTTTGGGAAGGATTTTCAGCGACAAACTGAGACAACTCGAGGTACGAGACCTAAATTTAAGAATTTGAGGATTATCAGAAGTTAAAATGGTAAGGAGAAGTGAGGTTTTGGATGAAAACATGAGGATGAGAATTGTAGAACAGTGTTACTGAGCAATGGGACCTAATGTGGATCAACAATCACATTATCCACATAATGTGGATCAACAAATGAGTTTGTGGTCTTTAGGATAAACATGGTAGTTTTGGGATATTTTCCAGGTGAGCCTGGTCTCCAGCAGTGTGACAACTGATTTGAGGCAGAGAAAAATAGCCAACTTTTGTGATTGAGCAGATACAGTGGAAAACTCGGTTTGAATAAAAAGTTTGCCAACATTGCATCCGTGCTTTTGGCCTGAGGGGTGAAATTGTTGATCATTGAATGGAATTTGATAGAATTGGTGATAATAAACTGTTTTCTAACATTCCATTTTGAGAAATGAGGTTTGCGTGTCAAAGACAAGTGCGCAGCAAGAATTTCAAAAGAGGTGTGATAATGGAGCATTCGATAATAGCATACAAATAGAACTCAACATGATTTCAGAAGCATATCCAGGTTGCTGATGAGACTGGCTCGGTTTTATAGCAGAGGCTTTTGAGGTGGTATGCGAGCTGCTGTTGTGCTGGGATGGCAGAAAGTGATCTATTGCAAAGAAGTTCTTCAGTAATGATGTATAGATCAAACAAAGTGTAATCAGATTATGATTACCCCTCCTAATGTGATGATGGAGAGTCATCAGACGGTGTTTGCAACTGTCAAATGGCTGCAGACATATAGAGAAGAATCGGTTGGGATTGTGAACCAATATTGCAGTACATATGTCCAATATAGAAAAGGTGGAGGTTCTATATGTTGGTTTTAATTGCACATTTAGCCTTCCTGTGTCCCTTTCGGTACTTGATGTATGGGCCCAATGATTTTTAAATATCCTGCGGTGCACCACACAATGTAGAAGATTTCTATAAATATGTAGACAAGATTTTTAAACCCCTTATATCTTTTGGTAATTTCCAGCAAGTAAATTGTATTATATGCCTTGGTTTTTTTTGCCCGTATACTACCAATGTTGTCTGTGCATCCGGCAACATAAACTGACTCATTAACCCACAGCCCATTGGCATATTTTCAAATTCCATGTAAGAGAAAGAAGGTATTATATTCTCTGTTTGGTGATTTGGGCCATTTATTTTTCTGTTGCTAGTCAGCAAGCAAGTACATTTCCTGCCTTTAGAGCATTTTCTCTTTGGAGAGCTGGTCCTATCTTGCAGAAATGAAGATAAAGGTAGATTATTATTAGTAGGGACTCATGTTCTCCACTTGTTATTCCCCATGAAGTGAAAAATTGCAGTTCACTGCTGCATATTTCAGCTTACCCCTTGTGTATATAAGGTTGTGTGGGACACTCCTCGGGTAATCTGGAGAGATTGAAACTTCTGGATTTGTGTTTAGTTTGTTTTTCCTTTACTGACACACTAGTCATACATAAAAGGCTGTGTGAAAAGTGGCGTGAATTACATGCAGTATATACCTCTTCCACTGCAGAGTGCTAAGAAGCTCTGTCTGCTTTTAGACAACATATCAGCACCCCCTGGTGGCATGAAAATAGTTTTGCAGCTTAAACTAAGAGTTATTTATTTTAATGAGATAGACACAAAGTTCTGGAGTAATTGGGCAGATCAGGCAGCATCTCTGACGAAAAAAGGATGGGCACGACCTTTTGGGTCGGGACCCTTCTTCAGATGCTACCTGACCTGCTGAGTTATTCCAGCACTTTGTGTCCATCTCATTAAAATAAATAACACTTTAAGCTGCAGAACAAACTCTATCTTTGGTATAAACCAGCATCTGCAGTCCTTTGTTTCTATATTTATTATTTATCTTAATGTCTGTCTTTAATATTTTAATGTTTCTCAGTCCTGATGTAGGATCTTGATCTGAAACATCGACTATCCCTTTGGCTCTTCGGATGCAGCCTCACCTGCTGAGTTCTTCCAGCAGTTTGCTTTGTGCTCTAGTTATTATTTTTATATTTTCAAGGAGAATTGACTGTCACTTGAAGATGCTTTTTGAGCTTTGGGCCTGAGATAATAGTCTGCTACCTTCTAGAAAAAAAAGTTGCAGTAAAAACTGAAGGAATACAAAGCCAAGATTTCTTTCAAAAGTCTAATATGGTGTGTTTTTCATAAGCAGATTCCCTTGCAACCAATTGGTTTCCAAATTCTGAGCCAAATATGGAAAATCATGAATATCTTTGAAAATCTTTTCTGTTGCTGTAAAACAAAGCTAATGGAAATGTGCACAGCATCCCACATGCACTTACACCTGCAGGTTAAACAATCCCAATTACCGCAAAAAAAAGCATCAAATGTAGTTGATTAAACAGTGCAATAATAATAGTCTATTGTAGTTCAGAGCCTATATGAGGTTGTAGTGTTTAATAGCCTGATGGCTGTAGGGAAAGAAGCTGTTCCTGAACGTGGATGTTACGGTTTTCAGGCTCCTGTACCTTCTTCCCGATGGCAGTGGTGAAATGAGTGTGAGGCCTGGATGGTGTGGGTCTCTGATGGTGCTGGCTGCCTTTTTGAGGCAGCAACTCCGATAAACCCCTTCGATGGTGGGGAGGTCAGAACCGGTGATGGGCTGGGCAGTGTTCACAACTTTTTGCGGTCTTTTCCGCTCCCGGAAGTTCAAGTTGCCGAACCAGGCCATGGTGCAACCAGTCTCTCTCGGCTCCATTCCTATTTAAATCTGCACACAGGAATACACTCGTGCAATAATTTTACATGTAAAAACATTTTGTAGTTATTGAAAGCAAGGTGACTCCATTCATTTCATTGAGTAGATTTGAATACTGAACCAAAAATTGTACTGAAACCTTTAGGAAACTACCATACACGTAGCACCATGGGTCTGGATTGAACCCAGGCCTCTGAAACTGTGAGCTAACAGTGTTAACAGTTTATGCCACTTGTCGATATATAGTTACAAGGAACTACAGATGCTGGTTTATGAAAAAGGACACGGTGCTGGAGTAACTCAGCGGGGCTGGCAGCATCTCTGGTGAACATGGATAGGTGACGTTTCAGGTTGGGAGAAGGGTCCAACTGGAAACGTCATCTATCTATGTTCTCCAGAGACGCTGCCGGACCCGCCAACACTTTGTCTTTTTTGTCAATATATAGTTCTTCTAGCTTAATGTATGGAATTCTTGCAAAGTACATGTGGGATTCTTTTAACTAGACCCAAAATACTGCTAATGCTTTAAAGCTTAACTAAAAACAGAAGAGTGTCTCTTCACAAGTGCTGGTTGAGATGCAGAGTATTTCAAGCATTTTCTTTTTTTACATTGAATGTTTTCAATAAACAATTTTAATGTGAGCCTCAATATTGGAGAAAAAAAACTAGCGTGAAGAAACTATATTGTTGAACTGAAGTTGGATTCATCTCAATCCAGCTCCTGCTTGATTTGCTTATCTCCGCAGTGTCATCGTATATAGAAGTAAACCAGTCTCCCTCCAGCTGACGTGATTGCCCATAGACCTATTACTTCCAGCAGTCACTGCCAGTCCATCACTGGCAACTGTCTCCCGACCTTTCAGGACATTTTCCACTGGCGGTGCCTGCGGAAGGCACACAGCATCATCAAGGACCACGGCCACCCAGCACGCAGACTGTTCCCCTTGTTGCCGTCAGGCAGACGATACAGGGGCATGGCTGCACGCACCGCCAGACTTAAGAACAGTTTTTATCATCATGCCATCAGGCTTCTGAACTCATAAACGTATCATATATTTTGATTATTTTATTTATTATCGTCTTTTACCTCCCAATGTCACTATCTTTTTTTTAATCTTAATTTTATCCTTGTAATATCATTGCTGAGGTGACCCGTTGTCTTGTCAAAAACATTTAATTGTACCATTGACCCTGTGTTAACCTACATATCTATCTTCTATACACACACACACACACACACTTTTAAAACTGTGTGTGTGTCTGCCGACCGCCGTCCGGCTACCGGCTAGCTGTCACATATCCGCCCTTTGATTCCCTGCTCCGCCAAAACCGGACCTTCAAACGCCGCCATTTTTTCCATTTTGCCAGACATTACGCTTGTACATTCACAAATGCACTCCTCATTACATTTAGACATTTATATGTACACTTTTTAACATCAAATCCTTCACCCCACCCCTCATTTTGTGGCCTCCTCCTGGCCAGACACCATAACTGCTGCTGCTGCAGCATTCACTCATTTTGTGGCCTCCTACTGGCCAGGCACCATAACTGCAGCTGCTGCAGCTCGCTCTCCTCCCAAAACGCCACTTTTTTTTTGACGATTTTAACTGGACTCTCTTTCCCCCCCCCCCCCCCCCCCCCCCCCCCCTCACCCTCCCCCCCTCCCCCCCATCCTCCCCCGTTCTCGGGTACTGAAGCATGTTCGGGGTCCAGACCCAACGGGTCTGCATTTGGTCTAGTGACAAATAAAACTGAACTGAACAAAAAGAAAATCAAAAATGCAAATTTCATAAGAAGGCTAGAGCAAAGGGACAGATATTCTGCTACGACAGTCCAGAGTCCTGGGTAAGACCAGTTTGATGACATGTACGGTTATTAACACCATATCTCAAGATATATTTCCTTGGGTTAATCAGAATATTGCTCAAGGTTAAATTATGAGGGCTGCTTGTGTAAACTAGGCTTAACTCAGCCAGACTATTCAACGGTAATGAAAGAGAAAATGCTGGAAAAACTCCAAACCATGCTGCATCTTGGGCAGGGCAAGCCAAGCAGAGCTGTTATTTCATTAAATGCCCCATCTCTGCAAGTTGTAAGAGAGAAAATAGCTGGAAAATGTGGAGGAGATTTGCCAAAACAAAGGGCATGTTATTGATTGGATGGAAGGCAGGATCGATTAAATGATAAATGGGGTGAATCACCTAGAATTGTTGAATTCATTGTCAATGGATTGTAATTTGTCCAGGTAAGAGAAGTGTACTTTTTAAATTTACATTGATGTAAATTGGAATCATGCAAGAAGTCAAGGTCAGATCAGGAGTGGAATAGAATTGTGGGATTACACTTGCAAATTGAAAATTAATAGCAATTCGTTGCTTGGTTTAGTAATTCTAAATAGTTCAATTTGGCAAAGTCCAAGTGAGTAATCTGCACTCGCAGAGCTCACATAGTTAGTGCTCAGAAAATCATAATGATAGATCTGTTACATCTAATCACTTGCTTTCTTGATCTTTGATTTGAGTACTTTGACTAAGAAGTCCCAGCTCCATGCGAGTGCCTGATGAAATTAAACTGTATTAAATAATACGCTTTGATCTGTGCCAGGTTGAGGAGCCAAAAGGGCCCTTCTGGTTTCTTTTGTGTGTGACATTCTGGCACCCAGAGAGATTGAAGCATGTGCTGAGCAATAACATAACAAATTCAATACATTGTGGCATCAAGATTCAAAGTATCAAGATGGTCTCCAGGATATTTTTTGTTCTGTAGTTTCTATTCTGGACTTTGCGTGTTCAGCAGTAGCATGTGCAACTGAATAACAATTGTGATTAAATTGCTGCATCATTTCATGAAGGCAGCACTTTACACATGAGTTTTATACATCCTTAGTAGACTTCTAAACTTTCCTTAACACTTCCATCTTGTCACCGTTGCAGCTTTGAAAGTCATTTTAAAAAACCTTCTGGTCAATTACACTTTTGTTCTGTGTTCTCTTCATTTGCTCATCGCCCTCAGTATATTCTAACTGTACCACTGGAACAACAAAATGATCAGTTCTTAAAAATAATCATCTGGCCCAAAAATATGCATGAAATATTATTATGAAAGTATGTGCCTTTCTAACTTATTTCCAAAGGTGAGTGGAGGGTGTTGGTCAGCACATGCTATAAGATCATGAGATAATATTGTAGCATTTATTACATACATTTTAATATTTTTATGGTTATTCTCTCTCCTGTTAGTTTTACTTAATACAATTAACTACCAAAACATCGTTGCAAGTCATTAAGAAAAGATAGGGGTGAGCACATGTTGTCACACACATTTCAAGTGAATTAATTCTCAATAAATGAGGTTAATTGTTCATCTCCATTGTGCTACATAATCAGATGGTTTGCACATGATGTGACGGTCTCTAGGGAGCAAGGATTTCCTCCTGGAAGAAGTCCAGTGTGCTACCGAGGAGGATATGTTTGCTGTTAACCTGCAATGTTACAACACCAAATGTAGATTGGTAGTGCAAAGTAATGGAGAATTACAACAGGTGATGCCACAGCAGAATGATATTCTGCTGGTTTCCGAATCCCAATTGATAAGCTATATTCCACTGGAAAGTAAATATGAGTGAAGATTTGCTGCGAATCAATCTCCCAAATTAATATTTTCCAATAAAACACTAAAGATTTGTATCAATTCCACTCACCATTCAACAATGAGTAATTGAATTACATAAGCACAGAAGATGGGACCTGATAGTCCACACAGCGCATTATCAATAAAATGTGATTAAAATCCATCCATCTGGTTAACTTATTAACTGCCAACTCAGCTCGGGGGCAATTAGGCATGGGTTATTAATTCCATTCTAGACAGTGACATCCATGTTCTGTGAATATTTTTTTTTAAATGAACACCTTAACGCATCTGAAAGTAAAATGCTGCTAATATTGGGAAGCTGGCATAAACACTTTTTTGGGGGGAAATACCCAACAAGTCAGGCTACATCTGCAGAGAGATAAATGGGGATATATTTGGTCAATGGCCATTTATTGGACGTCAACCAGAAACATTAACTCCATTTCTCTCCCACTGATGCTGCTTCACCTGCTGAATAAATATGCCATTTAACACAAATCTGCATGATATTGTTTTACCCGCTATTTTAGCAAATGTAGCTAAAATGGCAGTGTTTGGAAATGAAAGGCTGGGATGTAACATGGCAGCCACATTACCCTTAAAACAGCTTGAAGGGGGAAAAAAGCTAGTGACGGAATTTCTTGAAATCTGTTGCCATTGAGATATATAGGGCGTTAGGCTGTGGAACTGAAATAATAACGAGATTGGTGCAGTAAAATTGATATGTATTTCAAGGCAAATAATGAGGCTTAATTTTCCACGCGTTTTTGTTTATCTTGCTTTCTTGGAATGCATAATTGCTGTTGAAAATTGACAGCAAGTGTGCGAAGTAAAGGGTCTGACCCACTTGGGCGACCTAATCCGTGAGTTCTGGCGAGTTTGCCCTCAACTCGTACTCACAGCATGGTCGACACGAGGTCGTAGGAGGTCTTTGTAACTCTCCTTCATGCTCGAGTGTAGTCCCTGTGTACTCGAGGCCTCAGCTAGGTCGCGGCATATTTTTCAATATGTTGAAAAATGCCCGCGAGTTTAAAAAAGGATCGCCATGGAAAAAATCGATACTTTTTTTACTCGTAGTTGTAGTAGGTCGGCATGTTAGTTGTAGGTAATCGAGGGTAGTCGTACATAGTCTTCATCACAGTCGAAGGGGATCGTCTTCACTCTCCACTATTCGGTGTCCAATGTTCCCGAAGTTAGTCGTAGCTAGTCTTCAACATGGTCGATGGAGTTCTTCTACATAGTCGAAGGAGGTCTTCAACATGGCATTATTTCAAACTCTCCTAAACTCTTCTAAACTCGCCAATTAGGTCGCCCAAGTGGGACAGACCCTTTAAATTAGAATCATATATTTAGAATTCAATACTTTGTAAATTTTAGCAGTGCCGTTAATATGACCTGACTTTTCCTAATATATATACTTTTTTTTAAAAAACGTGTAGCTAAGCTTTTCTATTATTTAATGGTACGTTATTCTGAGTTGACCACTATAGGTTATTTTTGACTCCTCTATTAGTAGTGTGTGACTAACTGAACTTTATATTAGCATTGTGAAGTTCAAAATGCTTTCCAAAATACCAGTCAAGTTTAAATTGATAATTGCACCACTGGATATTTTTAACCGTACAAGCAGGATTAATAGGCATGTAATTTGCCTGTAACAACCATTCACTGAGATTCTAATCACAACACTCCTATATAAGTGTTTAATATGTATTTGTTTACCTTCAATTAGAGCTGATACTGTTACTGCTAACTTATATTCACAATATTGACAGTAGTGTTAAATCTCTGTAAAGCAAAATGTATTATAGTATTGGAGTATTGTTAATAAAAGATTGATTTCTTAATTATTGTTTGCAGACTTTACTAATCCTCATTCGGGAGCTTAAAACCAATACATTTTTATTGATCAAAATATATGCGTTAGAACAAATACCAATGAACAATTGGAAATTAATATGATCAAAAACAGTTCAGCTTTTCATAGTCAATATTGGCAACGATAAAGCATTCGGTGTTTCTCATAATCTTTATCTATTATGCTAGTGGCCCTCATTTGGCATAAAAACTATGAAATGGCTAATATAAGAAATTTAGAACAAGGATATCCAAAGCGTGTTCAGTTTAGTTAATTGTCACATGTATCGAGGTACAGTGGAAAGCTTTTTTTGCGTGCTAACCATCCAGCAGAATGACAAGACATGATTACCATCATGTCATCTGGAGAAGGGTTTCGACCTGAAACGTTGCCCTCGCTCCATAGATGCTGCTGCACCCGCTGAGTTTCTCCAGCATTTTTGTCTACCTTCGAATTTTCCAGCATCTGCAGTTCCTTCTTAAACATGATTACCATCAAGCTATTTACAGTGCATAGATACATGATAAATAAGGGAATAATGCTCTGAACTCTGAAACCCAGCCCTTAGCTTTGCTAACCTATCTCACTGGCTCATTGCAGTCCTTGAGTATCTTTCCAGGACTTTGTTCCCCATCATCCTTGTGCTTGCAGATTCAGACCCCAAACTCGGGAATTATTGCTGTCATCTCCCCAGCCTCATTACTGTTCATGCTTGAGCCATGCAATATTTCAGTATTGCTCCAGTGATGCTGCCTGACCTGCTGAGTTACTCCGGCTTTTTGTGCCTATCCTGCAGAACATCATTGCACACAGACCTGCAGCACCACCCTCCATATTCTATGGATAAGCTTGTTCCAAATTCAGGCTACCAAGTCACTGCAACCTATGCCTCTTAATCTTCTCAGCCTACCATGTAGCCCACTGTCATATGTGGATAACATTGACCACACTGCGCTCATCAGTCAACTTTATCACCCCCTCCAAAAACTATTAAGTTTGTAAGTCTTGACCTGACCATACAAAGCTATGCTAGCTGTCTTCATTCTCTTCCAAATAAGCGTAAATCCCATCCAGAAGAATATTCTACCGTAGTACTGTGATGAGGCTCAACTGTTTTGTTTCCTGAATTGTGGCAAGAGCCCTAACCATTCTTAAATAAAGGAGCAACTGACTACTCTCCGTGCCAAGGCCTGTGGCGAGAGAGGGCACAAAAATCTTTGTTAAACCCCCATCAATCTCTTCTCTTGCCTTTCAATATCTTAGATAGATGCCATAAAGCCCTGTGGATTATCCATCTTAATACTCTTAAAGTAGTACAGGAAATGGAGTAAGGGATAAAAAAGCAAAAAATAGAACTAAATAACTGTTTTTGGATGGGCAATGCGCACTGCATGCAACTGGAAAACTGGTACATCTCTTGTGTGACACTTTGTACAACTTTTTAGAGTATTTTCTCTAGGCACAGTTGTGTCTGTTGGGGTTAACACATGCTTAGCTTTCTTGGAAGATGTGATTCCATGAGTTGATTTGAGGCAGTCACAAAGATATCCAGCCTCGTGGACGAAAGACTACAGTGAAAGTGACTGAAGGTCACCTCAACCTTCAATTAGTTTGCTCATCATTCCTGTCCTCTCTGCTGGAAAAGAAAAGGCAAAAGAAAATCTGAAAGGCTCTAAAACTAAAGTTTAATCCAACCATAAGCCTGCATAAATCAAGGTTCAAGGGGGTTTAATTGTCATATTCACCAGCATTGGAACAATGAAATTCTTACTTGCTGCAGCTTGACACACACTTTAACCGAACAACGGAACAATGAATATACAATAGACAATAATACGATAAATTATCAGTGTCTAAGTAAGCAGAGCATAATAGTTCAAACATTGTGCAACCTTATCCAAAGCCCATAGTAGTTTGGTGTCATGGTTAGGGCTGTGCAGGCATTTCCAGAGCAGTTTAATTATTATTATTATTATTATTTATTATTGTCATGTGTACCGAGGTACAGCGAAAATATTTTTTGTTGCGTGCTAACGAGTCAGCAAAAAGACTGGGCATTATTACAATCAAGCCGTCTTCAGTGTAGCTGGATAGGTGGAGTAACTCAGCGGTTCCGGCAGCCACTAAAACCATGCCCGCGTTTGGCCTGCTTCTCCCCTCCAAGGAGCTCCGAGCCGCTGTCCCAAGGCCGGTGTTTAGCTGACTGCCCGCTCCCGCCGTGTGTGGTCCACGGCGGCCGTTCCCACAGAACTCGAGCAATCCTTGGTTGCTGGGAAGAAGCTGTGCTTGAACCTGGAGGTCCGCCCTTGAACCTGAAGGTTCTTGAACCTTCTTCCTGTTGGTGGCAGCGAGATGAAAATGTGAGGATAGTGTGAGTCCTGAGGCAGCGCTCCCTGTAGAATCCCTTTGATGGTGGGGAGGTTAACACTTGTGATGGACGGGCCGTATCCACCACATCCTGCAGCCTCCTTCATTGCTGGGTGTTCAAGTTACTAAACCAGCTCATGATGCAACTAGTCATCGTACTCTCGACTGAAGACCTGTAAAGGTTCGATAGAATATTTGGTGACATGCTAAATCTCCTCAAACTTCTATGGGAGTAGAGTTTTTGTGATTGCACAATGTGTTGGGCCGAGGATGAATCTTAGAGATGTGCACACCCTGGAACTTGCAGCTGCTGAGTCTCTCCACTGCCAATGAAGACAGGTTCATGGACTCTCGTCTTCCCCTTCCTGAAGTTACCAGGAATCTTGCTCATGTTGAGAGCAAGATTATTGCTCTGGGACCACTCAACCAGAATTTCTAGCTCCCTCCTGTATTCTGACTCACTGTTTCCTTTCATTCGTAAAACGCCATTGCTATCATTGGCAAATTTACATAGGTGAGATGAATGTGGTGTTTAGACTTGACGTGTTCTGTTCCTGAAGCTGCAAGGGCATTTGGTTCAGTTTGGGGATTGTGGGCCAAGCTTTTAATGGATATTTGACGGAACCAGCAACGTCACTTGAGAAATATTTGAGTTGGAGTACATCTTCCTCTGGCATGTTGCTGGAATTGTTCCTGCCACACTGCCCATACCTTGCCCAGCCACCACTGAACTTCTATCTTTCTCCTTTCAATTATTGGTCTCCTGGCTTCAGAATCTCCGTTCTGCTCAGCAGAATCTGGCAAGGATGTTACACGGTACAGGCTTCCGTAACTCCCCATGCCATCATTCCCTGATTTTACTCATGGTTCACCTGGTAACATTCATCCTCACTCTTCTAGAGTATATTGGTGTCAAAAACGTGTCCTGTGACACTACATACTCATACCCGGTCCTCATCATCAAATGTTTTCCTTTCTTGATAATTCTAAAGTAGAGAAAGTTGAAATTATTTGGTCCTGGGATTGCACACTATTTAGGGATCATATAAACGGATAAAGTCAACTAAAGATGATTTTTTTTGTTTGGTGATGTGGGCCTGAATTTAGTCTGCCTGCAGAAATGCTGAGAGAAGCAAAGATACCACTTCTCTCCAAAAGCTGTGTGTTCTGGAGAGACCCATGATTTTTCGAGAAGTGGACCCGTCTTTGTCCTTTCTCGTTTATCACGTGTCTAAGAGGTGGCATGGTAACGGAGCGGTAGAGATTCTAAAACTCAATGGCATGGTGAATCTCTTTTGCCCTCTTTCCAACTTAGTGACATCCTGTAGCTGTACGGGCAGAACTGCAAACAGTACTCCACATGTGGTCTCACCGGTGACTTGTACAGCCACTGTTTGTACTCAATGCCCTTCCCAATGAAGACAAGTGTGCCAAACGCCTCCTTCACCACACCGTCTGCCTCACTCACCACTTCTCAGTAACCATTCCCAAGATAGACACAAAATGCTGGAGTAACTCAGCGGGACAGGCAACATCTCTGGAGAGAAGGAATGGGTGACGTTTCGGGTCGAGACCCTTCTTCGGACATTTCCCAGATCGCTCTCACCTGTAAAGCTCTCCAGGGCTCCACTGCTTACTGTGTAAGTCCTGCCCTAATTTGATATAGCAAAATGCAACATCTCACACTTGTCAGAGTTAAATTCTATTTGCCATTCCTTGGCCCACTTTCCCAAGGATCAAGATCACAGAGTCATTAGGCACACCCTTTGGCCAGCTCGTCCTTGTTGACCAAGATGCCCCATCCAACCGAGTTCCATTTGCCCACGTTCGGCCCATACCCCGCTACATCTTTCATATCCATTTACCTGCCCAAGTGACCTTCAAAAGCTTTATTGTACCTACCTCAACTACCTCCTTTGGCAGCTAATTCCGCATATCCTCCATCCTGTGAGTGAAAACGTTGTCCGTTAGGTTCCTATTAAATCTTGCTCCTCTTAAACCTACATCCTCCAGTGCTTGATTCCCCTACACTAGGTAAAATACCCTATCTATACATTCACCCTATCTATTCCCATTAAATTTTTATAGAGCTCTATAAGATCACCCTTCAGCCTCCTGCACTCCAACGAATAAAATCCTAGCCTGCCCAACCTTTCCCTACACCTCAGGTCCTTGAGTCCTGGCAAAGACCTTGTAAATCTCCGTATGACATCCTTCCTATTGTGAATAACCAAACGGAACACAATACTCCAAATGCTGCCTCACCAACATCTTGTACAACTGTAACATGACGTCCCAACCTCTATACTCAATACCCTGACTGATGAAGGCCAATGTACCTAAAGCCTTCTTTACCACCTGTCTACCTGTGATGCCACTTTCAGGAACCAAAAAACCTCCCTCTGCACTACAACACCACCCTGGCCCCCACCATTCACTGTGAATGTCCTGTTTGAATTCCCAAAATGTAACACCTCACACTAAGCTATTAACCATTCCTCAGCTCACTTTCCCTGCTGATCAAGATCCTGTTTTGATTTCTGATAACCCATCGTAACTGTCTACAATATCACCTACTTCCATGTCATCTGCAATCTACAGCCTGTCTGTTTTTTCCTATCTTTTTTAAATTTAGTTTGTCTAAATAGTTTTGTTTGGGGGATTCTTTAGTTTTTCTATGTGGGGGAGGGGGGTAGGGTAAGGGGGAAACCGCTTCCCAGTCGCTTCCCAGCGAGGATGCGACTATTTCTCCGAGTCGCATCCTCGCCCCCCCCCACCTCGTGGCCTATCATATGGATTGGCGCGGCTTTTACGGGGCGGGGACCGCACTAGAGCTTCGGCAGCGGCGGCACGGCACTAATTCACGGTGGAGCGGGCGATGCCTACCTGGATCGCCGTCTGAAGCTCCGGAGCATTGGGCCCGCTGCTCCAACATCGCGGGGCTGTGGTTCACGGAGTTCCCAGCGCGGGCGGCGCTGACCGACACCGCGGGGTCCCTGGGGCCCTTTGCCGGGGGCCGCCAGCGTTGAATCTCCGCCCGGCGCGGCCTGGGGACGTCGGGAGCTGCGGGCTCAGGTGGGAAGCGGCCGATTTGGAGGTCCAAGCCGCTGAGGTTGGCCTCCCGTTCCAACGTCGATGTGCCAACATCCCGGCGAGCGGGCTTGAGCGGCGGGCTGCCCGTAGCGGCGACTGCGGAGGGCTCCGGAGGCCCCGACCACGGGTGAACATCAGAGGAAGAGACTGACTTTGGTGCCTTCCCTCACAGTGGGAAACTTTTGATTCTGCTGTGTGGGGATTTTTTTATGTTGAACTCTATCGTGTGTTGTGTTCTTTATTTTATTGTATGGCTGTATGGTGATCACATTTCACTGTGCCAACTGGCACATGTGACAAATAATTGTATCTTGTATCTAGTAATCATTCCTTGTATATTTTCATACGATCTTAAAGAATAGGAGTAGAATTAGGCCATTGGGCCCTTCAAGTCTACTGTGCCATTCAATCATGGCTGATCTTTCTCTCTCTCCTAACCCCATTCTCCTGCCTTGTCCCCATAACCTCTGACACCCGTACTAATCCAAGAATTTCTGTCCCAATTAATAACAATATCCACAAATAGCAATGAGCCCAGCACTAATGCCTGAGGCACACCACTAGTCACAGGCCTCTGATTGAAAAACAACCTTCCACCACTACTCTCTCTGGTTTCTTCCATGAAGCCAATTCTGTATTCAGTTAGCTAGATCTCCCGGGACCCCATGCTATCTAACCTTCCAGAGCAGCCTACCATGTGGAACCTTTTCAAAGGCCTTGCTAAAGTTCATACAGACAATGTCTACAGCCTTGCCCTCATTAATCTTCTTGGTTACTTCAATAAACAAAATCAAATTTGTAAGATCACCCACGTACAAAAGGTTGTAGACGTAGATATCCTTGCTCACTGCCTACATACCACCAATTTCGGTGTCACCTGCAAATTCACTAACATTGTTAACCACATTGTCATCCAAATCTTTAATGCATGTAACAAGCTTCAAGGGGACACAGCACTGACTCCTGTGGTACACCACTGGTCACAGGTCTCCACAGCTACTCTCTTGATTCCTTCCTCCAAATCACACAAACCAACCCCCCTTCCATTGACGCTGCCTCTGCAAGTCCCGCAGCATAATCAAGGACGAGTTGCACCCTGGCCACTCCCTCTTCTCCCCTCTCCCATCAGGCAAAGGGTTTAGAAGTGGGAAAACGCACACCTCCAGATTCAGGGACAGTTGCTTCCCCGCTGTTATCAGGCAACGGAATCATCCTACCACAACCAGAGAGCAGTCCTGAACTACTATCTACCTCATTGGTGACCCTCGGACTTTGCTGGCTTTACCTTGCACTAAAGGTTATTCCCTTAGCATGTACCCATACACTGTAAATGGCTCGATTGTAATCATGTATTGTCTTTTTGCGCGCAACAAAAGCTTTTCACTGTACCTTGGTACACGACAATAAGCTAAACTAAACTAAGCCAATTTTGAATCCAGTTGGCGAGCTCGCCTTGGATTCCACCCAAGCTAATGGAAATGAATCCTGTCATCGTGTTTTGATCTGACTTAGATTTGATTCTGGCCTCTGCAATGGTCTTAATGATCCATCTGGAACGCTTACCATCAGTAGAACATATAAGTAGAGCTAATGGCAAACAGTGGTTGCCAACCTGGGCCACAAGCACATCCTGAGAATGAGTGGAAAACAAAAGTGTACGTGGAATTCAGCAGACCAGGCAGCATGTGTGGCGGGAAAAGACCATGTTGTCAATCATTTTCCCTCCACAGATGCTGCCTGACTTGCAGAGTTACGGCAGTACTTTGTGCCTTTTATTGTAAACCAGCATCTGCAGTTCCATGTTTGTACATGGGCGGAACGGTGAGCAGCGGAGAGTAGACTTTGCTGCTGTACAGAGCGCACAGCGCCAGAGACGCCGGTTCGATCCCGACTACGGGTGCTTGTCTGTTTTGAGTTTGTACGTGCTCCCCGTGACCTGCATGGGTTTTCAACGAGAACTTCGGTTTCCTCCCATGCTGTAAAGATGTACAGGTTTGTAGGTTAATTGGCTTGGTATAAATGTAAAAATAATGTGTGGGGAATGCTGGTCGGCGCGGACTCGTTGGGCTGAAGGGCCTGTTTCCGTGCTGTCTCCCTAATCTAAACTAAACGTAACTACACAAAATTATTGATTAATTGTCGATCCATGTTCTGCTTTGCACTGCAAATGGGATTGCAGTCACACTCCACTTCTGAAGCAAAAATGAGAAAATCCATGTTTATAAATGAGTAGAAAAAATTTATAATGTACCCATTTTCACTGGAAACATGCTGCCTGACCCACTGAGTTACTCCAGTACTATGTGTCTCCTTATTATGATTCTGAAGTAATTTGTTTGCATGGGATAACTCATCTATTTTACTTAGCTCGTGAATAGCGTACATGTTGAAGCCGTATTGTTCTAATCTAATGTCATTTCAGGTCAATATTCAATTTAGTTCTGAAGAAGTATTAGTTTCTCATCCACCATTTAGAAAATTTGCTGACTCATTAAATTCCTTCAGATGTAAAAGGGAGGATGTGGGAGGGGCAATGGACCCATTTTATTATTTAATCGTGGGACAGGCTGAGCCAGAGTTGAATCGGCCAACCTTACACTTGCAAAAAGTGGCTCTGAGCTGCCTTCCTTAACCTTGAGGTGTGAGCATACTGACAGTGCTATTAGAGAGGGAGTTCCAGGATTTTGTCTCGGTGATGGTAAAGCAATGGAGATATATTTCCACGTCAGCCAGGACATCCCGTATATTGGGCTAAGTTGGTTTGTCCCGGACGGGACTGCCCTTGTCCCGTATTTGACTGCTACTACTCGGGTCGAGGGCACTGTCTGGTCGGAGCGCTGCGTCCGGACCCGCCTCACCTGTCCCGATGTCGTGCAGCCCATGGAGTGCAGCAGCAGCGCCTCGCCCGTGGCCCCATCGATCGGAAGCACGGCCAGATGTCCGACCTTCGGACCTTCGCTTACCCCCGACACCACCACCCCTCCTTCTCATGGCCAATCATCGGTTCATGAGTTGGATGGGGCGCCGGACTTTGCGCGCGACGTCACGCGGCCCGGGCCAAAACTCCTCAGCTGGCCCGCCGACTTGGCTTTGTGCGCAGTCCAGCACCCGGGCCAACTCATCATTCACCCAGCCACGGCCGAGTCAGTCAACGAATTGCCTTCGTGAATTTGTCCCTTATTTTGACCTTTTGTCCCTTATTTGCAAGTAAGAAAGTTGGGAACCCTAATTGTGTAAGAAGGGTCTCGACCCGAAACGTCACCCATTCCTTTCTCTCCAGCGATGCTGCCTGTTCCTCTGAGTTACTCCAGCATTTTTGTGTCTCTGCTCTATATATCTAAGGCATTTTGTACCCACCCTTCCAGATCAGGGCAGTGTGTGGTGTTCCCATGCTTCTGCTCTCCTTGTTCCTTTGCACAGTAGAGGGTGCTGTCTAAGGAGTCCTGCTATTGAAATCCGTGTGGGACTGGGATGAAATTACATTAGTAAAATAGGATGAGAAAGAGAGGCCAAGGGAAGGTATTGGTGAATAAAACTGACCTATATATATATATATATATATATATTTCAGAAATATATAAAGAACAGAAGGATCATTAAGAAGAATACTACAAGCATGAAGGTTACTTTTTTGTAGAAGGTAGAGACACTGGTATGAATACCTGTGTCTGTCTTCACAACCAATAGAAATATTTCAAGCATTGTAATTATTAGGTGGATTGTGAAATATCAAATGAAGTGAAAGAGGAAATATTAAGTGTGGGAAGGAACCAGCAGATGCTGGTTTACACCGAAGATAGACACAAAACGCTGGGGTAACTCAGTGGGACAAGCAGCATCTCTGGAGAGAAGGAATAGACGATGATCCGGGTCAAGACCCTTCTTCAGACCAAAGATCATACTTCAGACTGAGCGTCAGGGCAAAGGGAGACACAGAGATATGGAAGGGTAAGGTGTGAAAATACAGATCAAAGGGGACAATGTTCAAGGAAATGTGGAATGGTACATTGTTAGTTAAGGGGAAAGTGACAACAAGCCATACAATCAGTAATATTTAATCAGGAGGACAGTGGAACTAGTTGGAGAGCTAGGGTGGAGGAGGGATGGAGAGAGAGGGAAAGCAAGGGTTACTAGAAGTTAGAGAAGTTAGATAGAGCTCTTAAAGATAGCGTAGTCAGGGGATATGGCGAGAAGGCAGGAACGGGATACTGATTGTGGATGATCAGCCATGATCATATTGAATGGTGGTGCTTGCTTGAGGGGCCGGATGGCCTACTCCTGCACCTATTATCTATTGTCTATGTCAATATTCATACCGCTAGGTTGTAAACTGCCCAAGTGAAATATGAGATTTTCTTCTTCCAATTTGCGTTGGGCCTCACTCTGACATATTTTCTGAAATATTAAAAGTTTAGCATCTTTGAAATTAGATGAATTAGGATGAATTTATCACAGGCTATTAAGAGGAGAGAATGATAGAGGAGCTGGCAATCATTTATAAACCTTTCATGGCTCCAAGTGGATTGGTACACAGATGGTCGGATAGACTGAATAATTGCAGCCCCTCTAGATTCCTGTTGATTTTACAAACATTTGTTAAGAAACATTAACCATCATTTAAAAAGGTATGGTAGGGTGATCGAAATTAAGCACAACACTTCAAATGTGGCCTCACCCGTGTCTTGTACAAATATTTCCAATGTTGTGGCTTCTTCCCTCCTCTTCATTCTCCTCATGTGGTATTCCAAATTTCATGCACCCCTTCCCAATACATTCACATCGTAGTTGTGTTGTATTAGTTGTAACTAACATCATCACCACTGGTGGCAATCTGTTTCTCCAAGCCTCTGGGTGTAGGAAGGAACAGCTGGCGCCGGTTGAAACTGAAGATAGACACCACAATCCGGAGTAACTCAGCAGGTCTGACAGCATCTCTGGAGAAAATGAATAGGTGACGTTTCGGGTAGAGGTCCTTCGTCTGAAGAAGGGTCTCGAGCCGAAACGTCACCTATTTCTTCTTCCCAGAGATGCTGTCTGAACTGCATTTTGTGTCTATCTCCAAGTCTCCACCCTACTTCTGACTTCTCCTTTCGTTCTTACCAACCCCTGGTCTGCAAGTCTGCAACTTGACACTTGTTTTATATCTAACGTTAACCAAAGGTTAATAACCTGAAACATTACCTCTGTTTTTCTCTCCGCAGGCGCTGCTTGACCTGTGGAATATTTCCAATATTTTCTGCTTTTATTTCTGATTTTGATGGCCTGCTGCTACATAAACCCCCTATAGCACGAATTAGATCTTGCAAGGCATAATGCTACTTCTGGATAAATTATTCATTTAAAACTTTCCCATCTCAATGAACACTTTTTTAACAAAAGTCTATAATTTTGAATACTGCCTCAAAAATAGCTGCATAAAACCACTGTTGAAAATGTTATTGCTTTGGAGACTTGAGTTGTGTAGGCATGTATATTGTGGTTGTTCTGTCAAGAGTTATGAAGGACACTCATTACAATGTTGGTGAAATAAATGTAATTTAAAGCACAATATGCAAACATTTCAAGCAGACTTTTATTGCTCTCACATCATTTGCTTCATCACTAAAACAATGTGCAGGACCACACCAGGGAATGTCAGCAGTTCCATGTAGAATTGATGGGTATTAACCCAAGTCTAGCAAATGGGAAAATCCCCCAAACTTTTTCCCAAGCAAGGTGGCGCAACAGTAGAGTTTGCAAGCTGCCGTACTGCCTGACAGTATCAGTGACAAGAGGGAATAGCCTGGATGGTGGGGATCTCTGAAGGCTCAGCGGTAGAGTTGCTGCCTTGCAGCGCCAGAGACCCGGGTTCAATCCCGACCACGGGTGCTGTCTGTACGGAGTTTGTACGTTCTTGCGTGGGTTTTCTCCGAGATCTTTGATTTCTCCCACACTCCAAAGACGTACAGGTTTGTAGGTGAATTGGCTTGATATAAGTGTAAATTGTCCCTAGTGTGTGTAGGATGGTGTTCATGTGCAGGGATCGCTGGTCAGTGTGGACACAGTGGGCCAAAGGGCCTGTTTCCATGCTGTGTCTTTAAACATTAGTTTCCTGGCTAGTACTGGGAAAGCTGTAACTAGCTGTAGAACCATTAGGCCATTCATTGAATGGAGAGAAAACATGAAAAGGGTATGCTTGGTGATCTTCCTCCATGTTATTCATTGTATTTGCCATAATATAACTTCATTGTTTGGTTGATTTTTAATAGCTTTAACATGATAGGAACATTCAGAAGTTCTCCACAATTTTGACTGCTGGCTTAGCTTTGCCAGCTGCCAACATTGCATTTTGATGTTTTTAATTTTAGACTAGGTTTCTTTCTGGCTGCTTGTGTGACACCATTGTGTCACACGTAAAACAGACACACAAAATACTGGAGTTAACTCAGCGGGACAGGCAGCATCTCTGGAGAGAAGGAATGGGCGACGTTTTGGGTTGTGACCCCTCTTCATTTCATAGTGTCTCCCTCTCCCCTGACTCAGTATGAAGGAGGGTCTCGTCCCAAAACATCACCCATTCCTTCTATCAAGAGATGAAGCCTGACCCGCTGAGTTACTCCGCCATTTAGTGTCTATATTTCCGAAACACTCCTATGTCACACAAGTACAAACTTCTTCCATCTGTGAAAAGCATTGGTTTAATGCTTTGTCGTTATTCAATGGGCCTGATTACAAAGTCTCCGTTACGTTGAAGCAATTGGAGCTTGCTGTTGTTGATGTGAAAGGAACACAGCAACATCAATCATGTATTGGGTGTGTGAATACTCTCACGTGTCCTATTGCTGGCAACCTAGTGGAGCTGCCCTGCTGTTTGCAAAGTGCATATGGCATTTTATTAACCCCGTCCTGTTTGAAAATGTGCTGGATAACGTCAGCCTGCTCTTTTTAAACAGTAGAAATTAAACCTGTTATAGAAATATATGGTGACATAACATATGATGAGCGTTTAAAAATATATGCAGTGACTGATGGTGTCACTAGTGGACTTCCTCAATCTGAGGACCCAAAATGCCACCCATTTCTTCTCTCCAGAGATGCTGCCCGTCCCGCTGACTTACTCCAGCATTTTGTGTCTGTCTTGGGTGTAAACCAGCATCTGTAGTTCCTTCCCACACATTAGACAGGGATCCATGAGATATTAAGGCAATTAATGAGCACCAAGGCAAATTCCTTGTATGTGAATACTTGGCCAATAAACTTACTTACTTACTAATTAAGGGCTTCATGATTCGTGCAACAAAGTGCGACTGAAGTTAAAGACCAGCTACGATCTCACAGTGTGTTGGAGCAGGCAGGAGGGACCAGATGGCATAACTCCTGCTTCTGCTTTTTAACCTCTCATCTTTCTCCTGATCGTAGCTTGTACTTTTGATTTGCACAATATCTGCCCATGCCAATGTACACATCCGTGTGTGTGAAGAGGAATATGAACTCACAAATGCACAAACATGGAACTGTACAGTTAGCGATTTGGCATCCCGCTGGCTCCCTACCACTTCCTCAACAATCGCTGCATTAGAAGCATTCATATCGAACAAATTCAGTACTGATTGCTAACAGTTATATGCCTATTAGATCCACAAATATCTGGTGCACAAACATATATGACTTCTGGACCAAGTATTAGCTGTGGCACTGAGTTGTAATGAGATGTTAGTTCTAATTATTTTTAAGAATCAAAATCTCTCTGGATTTTATAAAAACACAAGCAATTATTTAAGGAATTAATATACGTTAACCTACAAGGTTAAATTTTATGCATCTTCAGTTAATTTCTAGCCTATAGTTTAGAAACAGAATGGAAGGAATGGATTCTCAACCTGAAATATCACCCATTCCTTCTCTCCAGCGATACTGCCTGACCCGTTGAGTTACACCAGCATTTTGTGTCTATCTTCGATTTAAACCAACATCTGCAGTTCTTTCCCGCATATAGGGTGACGTTTCGGGTTGAGACCCTTCTTAAATTGTACATAATAATTAAACAACCACATTCCTCTTGGATAGAGAATTCCATAGATTCACTGCCTTCTTGGTGAAGAATTGTCTCCTCATCTTTTTCCTGGAAGACTGTCATCGCTTGTACTGGACACTCCAGCCATGGAAAATATCATCTATGCGTCTGTTAAACCCTTGAATGTTTCAATGAAACTACCTCTAAATTTAAAAGAGAGATTCAAATGTGGTCAAATTGGCCTTCGTCAGTCAGAGTATTGAGTATAGAAGTTGGGAGGTCATGTTACAGTTGTACAAGACGTTGGTGAGACTGCATTTAGAGTGTTACACAAAAAGCTGGAGAAACTCAGCGGGTGCAGCAGCATCTAAGGAGCGAAGGAGATAGGCGACGTTTCGGGTCGAGACCCTTCTTCAGACTGGTCAGGGATCAGGGAAACGAGAGATATAGACGGTGATGTGGAGAGATAAAGAACAATGAATGAAAGATATGCAAGATATCAAAGTACAGAAGCATTTAGACTGTTGTGTTCAGTTCTGGGCATCGTGTCACAGGAAAGAGGTTGTCAAGCTGGAAAAAGGTACAGAGATGATTTGTGAGGATGTTGCCAAAACTAGAGAGTCTGAGCTATAGGGAGAGGTTGAGTAGGCTGGGACTATTCCTTAGAGCGCAGGAGGATTAGGAGTGATCTTATAGATAGCATGAAATCACGAGAGGAATAGATCGGGTAAATGCACAGAGATTTGAGAGATTAACATAGTCTGGGTATGATTCTTCTGTAAACTGATAGTTCACTGTGAGGGCACATACCATCATCATCTCCAAGAAACTGCAATTTAGGATGAATTCTACAGTGTATTGATGCACTTTCCAGCAAGCGAACACACATTATATACACCAGTAAACAAAGATATCAGTGCAAAACACAATTAAATGCATCATAACTGCTTTGTCATTGCCTGTAACATGGTTTGCCAATTTTAAGTTCTACCTGATATCTCATGATCTATTGCATAATGTCACGCTAGAGCGGGTACAGGGAAAATTTACGAGGATGTTGCCAGGACTAGAGGGTCTGAGCCGTAGGGAGAGGTTGAGCAGACTGGGTCTCTATTCCTTGGAGCACAGGACGATGAAGGTTAGTTTGTGTGAGGTGTATAAAATCATGAGAGGAATAGATCAGGTAGATGCACAGAATCTCTTGCCCAGAGTAGGGGAATTGAGGACCAGAGGACACAGGTTTAAGGTGAAGGGGAAAAGATTTAATAGGAATCTGAGGGGGGAAACCATTTTCACACAAGAGATGGTGGGTGTATCAGAGCAGGTAGTTGAGGCAGGGACTATCCCAATGTTTAAGAAACTGTTAGATAGATACATGGATAGGACAGGTTTGGAGGGATATGGGCCAAACGCGGGCAGGTGGGACTAGTGTAGATGGGACATGTTGGCGGGTGTGGGCAAGTTGGGCCGAGGGGCCTGTTTCCACGTTGTATCACTCCATGACTATGAGAGTTCAGTCCCTGCCTGTTTAATCCCTCCTCACACACCACACCACCATCACAGAAACAGATAGTAAATAATAAGTTTTCATTCCTTTCAACACTGCATGCGTTTATTGATCCAATTGTAGTGTTTGAGTTTGAGGTGTTATGTGTGAGGTAAGGAAGACATTTACAAGGAGCTGAGACACTTGGTAAAGATCAGCAATCAGTCATGAAGTAAATATGTAAGGCTGCTCGAGAAATCTCACATGGATACAGGGTGGTGAATCTGTGGAACTCTTCGCCACAGAAGGCTGTGGAGGCCAAGTCAATGGATATTTCTAAGGCAGAGATAGATAGATTCTTGATTAGTACGGGTGTCAGGGGTTATGGGGAGAAGGCAGGAGAATGGGGTTAGGAGGGAGAGATAGATCGGCCATGATTGAATGGCGGTGTAGACCTGATGGGGTGTATGGCCTCATTCTGCTCCTATCGCCTGTGAACTTAGCCACTACTATTCCAAGCACAGCATTAACAATATCTGCAAATTCACACAAATGAAAATCGAAAATCTGCAGATGCTACAAATCTGAAAAATGTGAAAAAGCCGGAAATATTTAACAGGTCAGGCAGCATCAGTGGAAAGAGAAGCAGTTCACAACAGATCAAAGTACAGAGGCATTTTCTGCATTTAATCACATAAGCTACTAAATTAAAGAGAGAATACTTTAAAGGAGGGTGAAAACAATAAATGATAAACAAAAGCAAATGGTTCAGTATGTAGAAGAAAATAAATGTACAAACTTATTTTGCGGTGACTATTGCAAGTTTGAACAAGCCTCATTTGGGGCGGCACTGTGTAGCAGTGGGGACCAGCACTGTGGACAGTGGGGACCAGCACTGTGGACAGTGGGACCAGCACTGTGGACAGTGGGACCAGCACTGTGGACAGTGGGACCAGCACTGTGGACAGTGGGGACCAGCACTGTGGACAGTGGGACCAGCACTGTGGACAGTGGGACCAGCACTGAGGACAGTGGGGACCAGCACTGTGGACAGTGGGGACCAGCACTGTGGACAGTGGGGACCAGCACTGTGGACAGTGGGACCAGCACTGTGGACAGTGGGACCAGCACTGTGGACAGTGGGACCAGCACTGTGGGGCAGTGGGACCAGCACTGTGGACAGTGGGACCAGCACTGTGGAGCAGTGGGACCAGCACTGTGGACAGTGGGGACCAGCACTGTGGACAGTGGGACCAGCACTGTGGACAGTGGGGACCAGAACTGTGTGGACAGTGGGACCAGCACTGTGGACAGTGGGACCAGCACTGTGGACAGTGGGACCAGCACTGAGGACAGTGGGGACCAGAACTGTGGACAGTGGGACCAGCACTGTGGACAGTGGGACCAGCACTGTGGACAGTGGGACCAGCACTGTGGACAGTGGGACCAGCACTGTGGGCAGTGGTAGAGTTGCTGCCTTACAGCGCCAGAGGTCGATCCAGGTTCAACACTGACTACGGGTGCTGTCTGTCCAGAGTCTGTATATTCTCCCCGTGACCGCTTGGGTTTTGTCCAGGTCTGCCCGGTTTTCTCTCACACTCCACGGACTTACATGTTTGTAGGTTAATTGACATGTAAATTGTAAATTGTCCCCAGTGTGTAGGGATGGGCTAGTGTGTGGGGTGGTCGGCACGGACTCAGTGGGCCGAAGGGCCTGTTTTAACTTCTATCGTCATAGGTTATAAAATTCAAGGCAGAAGACGTGCAATAAAAATCCTGCTTGCAGCAGCATCGCAGGCTGGAGTTAAACCTGTAGACTCAGACAACACGGACAAAACATCAATTATACAAGATAGTGAAAAGAAAAATACTTTGCTTAAAACAAGACATTAGTGCAAAAATACACAATTACAAAGCAAGTCCATGGTGATGCGCGAGGTCTAGTTATTAGTTTAGTTTAGTTTAATTTAGAAATACAGCGCAGAAACAGGCCCTTCGGCCCACCGAGTCCGCACCGCCCAGCGATCCCCGCACATTAACACTATCCTACACACACTAGGGACAATTTAAAATTTTACCAACGCCAATTAACCTACAAACCTGCACGTCATTGGAGTGCGGGAGGAAACCGGAAATCCTGGGGAAACCCCACGCAGGTCACGGGGAGAACGTGCAGACTCCGTACAGACAGCACGGATTCTTGTCGGACATTAGCTGTTGCTAATTCTGGTGGTGTGTGACTTATTGCTTCAGTACCACCTGCCTAGCGGTAGCAGTGCGAAGAGGGCACGGTCCATATGATGGGGATCCTTGGAGATAATGGGCAGCACGGTGGGGCAGGGGTAAAGTTGCTGCCTTACAACGCTCACAGCACCAGAGACCTGGGTTCGATCCTGACTACGGGTGCTGCGTGTACGGTGTTTGTATGTTCTCCCCGTGGCTGCCGGGTGCTCTGGTTTCCTCCCACACTCCAAAGATGTACAGGTTTGTAGGTTAATTGGCTTTGGTAAAAATTGTAAATAGTCCTCAGTTGTGTGTAGGATAGTGTGTGGGGATCGCCTGTTTCTGGGCAATATCTCTAAACTAAAGTAAATTGTCTCCTTCTTGAGGTAGTGCGTCATATAGATGCTTATAATAAATGGAAAGGCTGTGCCGATGAAGAACCAGGGTGAGTCCAACATTGGCTGCAGCCTCTTGTGTTTCTGTGCGTTGGAATTCCACATCGGTTTCCGTTTTCAATTTAGTTTCAGTTTCAGTTTATTGTCACGTGTACCGAGGTACAGTGAAAAAGCTTTTGTTGCGTGCTATCCAGTCAGCGGGAAGGCAATACGTGATTACAATCAAGTCATTTGCAGAGTACAGATAGATACATGATAAGGGAACAACGTTTAGTGCACAATCAGTTCAGTCAAGATACCTCCGACAGTACATCTGTGGGAGTGTGTGAGGGTATCTGCTGACACGCTGAAACTCTTTCCACTTGGAAATAAGTATAGGCGCCAGGCTCTGTGATCACACGTATGTGCTCGGCCTCGCACAGCTTTGTGATTTCAGATCTGGATCTTTCAGCGTGAAATAGGTGTGCAGTTTTGTTTAATTATCCAACACCCTTAGTTTAGTTTAGAGACAAGCTAAGCGCAGAAACAGGCCCTTCGGCCCACCGAGTCCGCACCGGCCAGCGATTGCCCGCACATTAAAACGCTGTCCCCACACACTCTAGGGCCAACTTTACATTTATAGCAAGCCAGTCAACCTACAAACCTGTGCGTCTTTGGAGTGTGGGAGGAAACCGAAGATCTGAAAGAAAACCCACGGCGGTCACGGGGAGAACGTACAAACTCCGTACAGACAGCAACCTGTAGTCAGGATCGACCCGGGTCTCCGGCGCTGTAAGGCAGCAACTCTACCGCTGCTCCACCGCACTACCCAAGGTTCCAAGAGTTTGTTATAGGAAACCCTGTAATAGGATATATTCTCAGTGGGTAAACTGCTGCCTCCTATAGGGAATTGCACAATTCAAAGTAGGAAAGAACAATTTCTACTATTTAATTGACAAAAGTGTATATTTGGTTTTGCTCTGCTCTGTCCAGATGCTATCTTGAACGTTTCATCCTCTACCAACATATGTTACAATGTGATGGAAACACGTTAACAACAGAGTTCTAAATGAGATCTCCACTTGTTCATCTAAACTCAAGGGAACACAAGCCCAGTCAACTCAGTATCTCCAGCTGTGCAATTGGTCCAGTAAATGCTTCCTGCACTTCCCTCGAGGGCATGAATGTCCTTTTTAACTTGGAGACCACAACCTGACAAAATATTCCACATGCCATCTCACCACAGCCCCTTTATAATTGGAATAAGATGTCTTTTATTTACAAATCATCTTTACAGCACAAACCGTCTCCATGCCATTTTGCTTCAAGTCCGACGACCAGCTTTTGAAGTGTGACACAAAGTGCTGGAGTCGCTCGGCAGGTCAGGCAGCATCTCTGGAGAATGTGGATAGGCACAAAGTGCTGGAGTAGCTCAGCGGGTCAGGCAGCATCTCAGGAGGATAAGGATGGGTGGCGTTTTGGGTCGGGACCCTTCTTCAGACGGAGAGTAGGGGGTGAAGAGCCTGGTAGGCCCATTGATGGCATGGGATGGTGTGGTCTCAAGAGGAAAACAATATGGAGAACTGTGGGACTGGTAAAACGATGAGAGTGAAGGATGGGGGCCAGCAGAGAGGGGAGTGCAGGTAGAATTTACTTAAAACTAGAGAATGCAATGTTCACGCCGCAGGGGTGTAAGCTGCCCAATGTGAGGTGCTGTTCCTCCAATTTGCATGTGGGCTCACACTGGCTATGGAAGAGGCCCAGGACAGAAAGGTCAGTGTGGGAATGGGAAGGGGAGTTAAAATGGTTGGCAAGCGGGAGATCCCATAGGCCTAGGCAGACCCCCGTAAGTGTTCAGCCAAATGGTCACCGAGTCTACGTTTGGTCTCGCCGATGTACAGGAAGCCACATCGGGAACGCTGGATACAGTAGATGAGGTTAGAGGAGGCGCATGTGGACATCTGTCTCACCTGGAAGAACAGCGGAGTTCCCTGGATGAAGGCGAGCGAGGAGGTATAGGGACAGGTTGTTACATCTCCTGCCGTTGTTGGGGAAAGTACCTGGGTCGGCGGTGGTCTGGGTGGGAAGGGATGAGTGAACCAAGGACACTAGACAATAGGTGCAGGACTAGGCCTTCGAACCAACACCGCCATACACCATGATCATGGCTGATCATCCACAACCAGTACCCCGTTCCTGCCGTCTCCCCATATCCCTTGCTATCTTTGAGGGCTCTTGAGTAAGAAAGCATCCAGAGAATTGGCCATCACTGCCTTCTGAGGCAGAAAATTCCACAGATTCACAACTCTCTGGGTGAAAACGTTTTTCATAAGGTCCAGTGATTTTTCATAAGGTCCCACATAGGAGATTAGTGGGCAAAATTAGAACAAGGAGTTGTGGAGGAAGTGGTTTCTGCAGAAGGTGGAGAGGGGTGCGGATTGGAAAATGTGATTAGTGGTGAGGTCCCTCAGGAGGTGACGGTGGATGATGTGTTGGATGCGGTGGCTGGTGGGGTGAAAGGTGAGGACCCTGGGGGAAGGGGGAGCGAACGCTGTACTATGGGGCACAGAGGAGACACATGTGAGGGCCTCATCTATTACAAAAGGGAGGAACCAACGTTCCCTGAAGAATGAGGACGTCTCTCGTGTCCTAGTATGGAGCACCTCATCTTGGCAGCAGATGCAGGTATTGAGCGCAGGAAATACCATCTTTGCCAGAGGCATGGTCGGAAGAAGTGTAGTCAGATTTATGTAGAAATGCAGTGAGTTGTGTAGGAATTAGGGTTGCCAACTGAACCATATTAGCCAGGTTGTCCCTTATATTGGGCTAAATTGGTTTGTTCCATACGGGACCGCCCTTATCCCGTATTTGACTGCTACTACTCAGGTCGAGGGGACTGTCGGGTTGGAGCGCCGCGTCCGGCCCTGCTTCACCCGTCCCGACGTAGTGCAGCCCATGGAGTGCAGCAGCAGCAGCGTCTCGCCCGTGGCCCCGTCAGTCGGCAGCCCGGCCAGCTGTCCGACTTTCGGACCTTCGCTTACCGCCGACACCACCGCCCCTCCTTCTCATGGCCGATCATCGGTTCATGAGTTGGATGGGGCGCCGGACTTTGCGCGCGGCGTCGCGCGGGCTGGGGCGAAACTCCTCACCTGGGCTTTGTGTGCAGTCCAGCACCCGGGCCAACCCATCATTCACCCAGCCACGGCCGAGCCAGTCAACGGATTGCCGTCGGGAATTGATCCCGTATTTTGACCTTTTGTCCCTTATTTGGGAGTGAGAAAGTTGGCAACACTAGTAGGAATTGCAGAAGTCAATTAACACACAGCAAGGACCACAATCAGCCATGCGATAATATCCAGTGTGTTGATTTGAGAGATTAATATAGTCTGGGTATGATTCTTCTGCAAACTGAGGGTTCACTGTGTGGGGGCACATACCATCATCACCAAGAATCTGCAATTCAGGATGAATTCTACAGTGTATTGATGCACTTTACAGCAAGTGAACACGTGTATATATATCAGTAAACAAAGATATCAGTGCAAAACACAATTAAATGCATCATGTTCAAGAAGGAACTGCAGATGCTGGAAAATCGAAGGTAGACAAAATGCCAGAGAAACTCAGCGGGTGAGGCAGCATCTATGGAGCGAAGGAAATAGGCAACGTTTCGGGCCGAAACCCTTCTTCGGACAAATGCATCATAACTGCTTTGTCAACATAGTTTACCAATTTTGCGTCTTCCTCATATCTCATGATCTATTACGCTGGAGCGGGTACAGGGAGGATTTACGACAATGTTTCCAGGACTAGAGGGCCTGAGTTATATAAAATCATGAGAGGAATAGATCGGATAGACGCACAGAGTCTCTTCCCAGAGTAGGGGAATCGAGGACCAGAGGGCACAGGTTTAAGATGAAGGGGAAAAGATTCAATAGGAGGAATAACTTTTCCATACAAATGGTAGTGGGTGTATGGAACAAGCTGCCGGATGAGGTCGTTCTCCTCTGGCAGCTAAGTATGTACTCTCTCTGACTACACACTCCCTAGTTATCTACTGATGCTCTGTGGAATAATGATGGAATAATTCCACTGATGCGCTGTGGAATAATGATGGGAAGAAAGTCAAATCAAGTCAAGTTCATTGTCACAAACTAATATGATGAGCCACAAGTACAATGAAAATATTACTTATAGCAGCATCACAGGCACCGAGACTCAGGCAACACCAAAACATCCTTTGTACATAAATAATGCAAGAGATTAAAAAGAAAAAAGACCAAGCAAAGAAACATAGAAACATAGAAAATAGGTGCAGGAGTGGGCCATTCGGCCCTTCGAGCCTGCACCGCCATTCAATATGATCATGGCTGATCATCCAACTCAGTATCCCGCACCTGCCTCCTCTCCGTACCCCCTGATCCCTTTAGCCACAAGGGCCACATCTAACCCCCTCTTAAATGTAGCCAATGAACTGGCCTCAACTACCTTCTGTGGCAGAGAATTCCACAGATTCACCACTCTCTGTGTGAAAAATGGTTTTCTCATCTCGGTCCTAAAAGACTTCCCCCTTATCCTTAAACTGTGACCCCTCGTTCTGGACTTCCCCAACATCGGGAACAATCTTCCTGCATCTAGCCTGTCCAACCCCTTAAGAATTTTGTAAGTCTCTATAAGATCCACCCTCAATCTTCTAAATTCCAGCGAGTACAAGCCGAGTCTATCCAGTCTTTCTTCATATGGAAGTCCTGCCATCCCAGGAATCAGTCTGGTGAACCTTCTCTGTCCTCCCTCTATGGCAAGAAACAAGATGTCGGTTCAAAACATAATTTTATATTTAATTGTTTAGGGCAGCACAGTACCGCAGCAGTCGAGTTATTTTGCCTCACAGCGCCAGAGACCCAGGTTCCATCCTGACTACGGGTGCTGTCTGTATAGTTTGTACAATATTCCCATGAACTGCGTGGGTTTTCTCACGGTGGTCAGGGTTCCTCCCACACTCCAAAGACGCACAGGTTTGTAGGTTAATTGGCTGGGTATAATTGTAAATTGTCTCCAGTGTGTGTAGGGCAGTGTTTGTGTGTGGGGATCGCCGGTCGGTGCAGACTCGGTGTTCCGAGGGGGCTGTTTCCGCGCTGTATCTCTAAACTAAACTAAACAGGGAGAAAAAATCCAGTGCACGGCAGTGCAAGAAGTCGTCTTTGGTGTTCCGTTGCTGAGGTAGAGTTAGGCTTGTGCGACCTGGTTCAAAATCCTGAAAGCTGGAACAAGCTACCGGAGGAGCTAGTTGAGGCTGGGACTATCCCATCGTTTAAGAAAATGTTGGACGGGTACATGGATAGGACAGGTTTGGTTGTGGTGGACCAAGCGCAGGTAAGTGGGACTAGGGTAGCTGGGACATGTTGGCCGGTGTGGGCGAGTTGGGCCAAAGGGCCTGTTTCCACACTGTATCACTCTATGACTCTAGCACCTTTTAATTGTTGTTATAGTATAGTTTTCAACAGAGAGATTTGGCTCTTAGGGCTAAGGGAATCAAGGGATATGGGGAAAAAGCCGGAACGAGGTACTGATTCTGGATGATCAACCTTGAGCATATTGAATGGCAGTGTTTGGCTGAATGAAGGGCCGAATGGCCTACTCCTGCATCTATTTTCTATGTTTCTATCTGCCTCAACTACCTCCTCTAGCAGGTCGTTCCATATGCCTACCACCCTCTGTGTGAAAAGCTTGGCCCTCAGGTTCCTATTAAACCTTTCCCCTCTCATCTTAAACCATTGTCCTCCAGGGTCCCTTGACTCTGAAGAAGGGTCTCGGTCCGAAACTTCACCTATTTATTTTCTCCAGAGATGCTGCCTGTCCCGCTGAGTCACTTCAGCTTTTTGTGTCTAACTTCGGTTTTAACCAGCATCTGCAATTCCTTCCTACACGTACTTTGGTTTTTGTTCCCCTACTCTGGGTAAAAGACTCTGTGCGTCCCCGTTATACTTTCCCCCTATGATCTTAAGGACCTTTTGCTCACTGAAATTATTTCCAGGCATCTCAACGTCTCTGAAATCAATCACACTCATCCAATTTTTCTGCTTTTGGGAATGAATCTTAGAACAATATCTATATCCAGTTCTAAAACATCCTTCATAAATGCAGAAAATAAATTTCACTGAAAACTGTTCACTAAAGGTCTGAAGAAGGGTCTCGACCCGAAACATCGCCGATTCCTTCTACCCAGAGATGCTGCCTGTCCCCCACTGTAGGTGTTCATTCAAGAGCTCTCCCGAGTTTAAAAAAAAATCAAACTCATGGTAAGCACGTAGAATGTACGTAGCGGGTACGTCGGAGCTCGGGATGTCTCTTAGAGGTTCGTGACGCTAACGGCAGGTACTCAGGAAACGCGGTAAGCTCGTGAAGACTTGTGAAGATTTTTCAACATGTTGAAAAATGTCCACGAGAGTCCCGAGTACCTACGAGCGGGTAATACCGTAAATCTCCGAGTTCGAATCGGGGAAACTCAGGATAACTCTTGAATTAGCTCGTACAGTGGGACAGGCCCTTTACTCCAGCATTTTGTGTCTACCTTCGAACTTTATTTCAAGTTTCCTGAGATGGGACCTGAAGTACTGTGGAAGCCACCAGGTGGCACCAGAGGTCCAATTACTGACCTGGATTTCAGGTTAGTAATTGCATCTGGATTTCAAGGGACTGGCAAATAAAAGCAGGTTAATAGCTGATTTTCTTCATAATTAATAATTTGCTAAACAAATCACATTCCCCGAGTTTGCAAATTTGTGACTAATGGAGATGTTTTGTGTAATTTCTTTCATTGTCCATTAGTGATAATCAATGCCTTAATGCATAGGAAGGAACTGCAGGTGCTGGTTTAATCTGAAGATAAAGTGCTGGAGTAACTCAGCGGGACAGGCAGCATCTCTGGAGAGAAGGAATGGATGACGTTTCACGTTGAGGCCCTTCTTCAGAAGGGTCTTGACCCGAAACATCATCATTCCTTCTCTCCAGAGATGCTGTCCTACTGAGTTACCCCAGCTTTTTGTGTCCATTTCTTCGGTTTAAATCAGCATCTGCAGTTCCTTCCTACACATCAAGATAACAAGGACACACATGTCAGATTCCTGTTTCACGACTTCCTGACCCACAGAGCACAATGAATGAGAATAGGCAAAAAAGGTATCCTCCACAATAATTCTCAATATCAGCTACCTGCTAGGATGCGTTCTCAGCCCTTATTATATGTCTGACTGTGTGACTAAACTCTACTCTAAGTCCATGTACATGTTTGGAGGTTGGAACATCATGAGGAGAACTGTGGTGCAGTTCTGGCCGCCCAACTATAGACAGGACATCATTAAGTTGGAAAGGGTTGACAAAAGATTCACCTGATTGGCACCTGGCCCTGTGGGGGTGGATGAAATGAACACACATCTTTTTCCCGAGGTAGAGGATTTTAAAACTTGAGGGTTTAGACTTAAGATGAGGGGGTGGTGCAGGGCATGTGGGGGTGGATGGGGGGAATTAAAGAACATTCCTGTAGGAATGTCACAGTGGCACAGCAGTAGAGTTGCTGCCTTAGAGCGAATGCAGCGCCGGAGACCCGGTTTCGATCCTGACCACGGGTGCTGTCTGTACGGAGTTTGTACGTTCTCCCCATGACCTGCGTTAGTTTCCTCCGAGATCTTCGGTTGCCTCCAAAGGTTTGTAGGCTAATTGGCTTGGTTTAACAAAACTAAACTAAAACTAAAAAAAAGGAGATGAGGAGGAATTTCTTCAGCCAGAGGATGGTGAATCTGTGGAATTCTTTGCCGCAGAAAGCTGTGGAGGCCATTAATGGATATTTTTAAGGCGGAAATAGATAGATTCTTGATTAGTACGGGTGTCAGAGGTTAAGGGGAGAAGGCAGGAGAATGGGGTTAGATAGATCAGCCACAATTGAATGGCGTAGTAGACTTGATGGGGCAAATGGCCTAATTCTGCTTCTATCGCTTATGAACTTATGAAATGAGCTGCCAGATGAAGCTATGGAAAACAGATACGATGGTGACATTAAAAAAAACATTCGGACAGAAATATGGATAGGAAAGGTTTGGAGGGCAAGGGGCCAAATGCAGAAAAATGGGACTAGCCCAGTATGTCACTTTTGACTGGCACGGCAAAGGTGGGCCGAAGGGCATATTTCCATGCTCTATAGCTCTGACTATAATGCTGCAATTTTTTAACACACAAACAATAAATAATTCCGTATAAGCCAATACATGATTGGCTTATACGGAACATCATGTTCAAGAAGGAACTGCAGATGCTGGAAAATCAAAGGTAGACAAAAGTGCTGGAGAAACTCAGCGGGTGAGGCAGCATCTATGGAGTGAAGGAAAGAGGCAACGTTTTGGGATGAAACCCTTTGTCTACCTTATATGGAACATCAACTGCCCAAAGTGTGCAAGAAGGAACTGCACAGCTGCTGATTTGAACCGAAGAAAGGCACACAAAGCTGGAGTAACTCAGCGGGACAGGCAGCATCTCTGGAGAGAAGGAACAGGTGACGCTTCGGATCGAGAAGGGTCGCAAACCGAAACGTCACCCATTCCTTCTCTCCAGAGACGCTGCCTGTCCCGCTGAGCTACTCCAGCTCTGAGTCCATCTTCAAAGTGTGGCAGAAACAGAAAGTGCAGCAGATGGTCAACAGATTAAAAAAATCGTGTTGATGGCTTTTCATCAAGACCAGGGAAATTTAGAAAACATTTTGTTTCAATGTTCGTAATTCAAAAACGAAGAGTTCTTGCCCTCACAAACTTAATACACAGCGCAAACTCAAAAACTAAATGTGATGTGCCCTACTCTCGAGTGAAGAGAGTAAACAGTGTAGGAAGGAACTGCAGATGCTGGTTTGCACTGAAGGTATACACAAAATGCTGGAGTAACTTAGTGGAACAGGCAGCATCTCCAGAGAGAAGAAATGGGTTAAACCCAGTATTAAGCAGTGACCTTCGAAGGTTTTTAAGATGTTTAAAGTAATTGATAGGCAGAAAATATTTCCGTAAATTAGCAAGTCCAGAATATCAGAAATAAAGATTTAGAATGCTGAAGATACTCAGTAAGTTAAGCCCCTGTCCTACTTATGTGTCCTTGGCACGCTAATTACGCGACCTCGTGGTCATGTTGCGGTGCGACGGTCCCGCGAAGGTCGCGCGCGTCATCATGCGCCCGCACAGTCGTCTGGAGCGCGTGACGTCATTTGAAGATGGACACAAAATGCTGGAGTATCTCAGCAGGACCGGCAGCATCTCTGGAGAGAAGGAATGGGTGATGTTACGGGTCGAGACCCATCTTCAGTCTGAAAGTAGGGTTTCGACCTGAATTGTCACCCATTGCTTCTCTCCAGAGATGCTGCCGGTCCCGCTGAGTTACTCCAGCATTTTGTGTCTATCTTCAATTTTCTTGGCCCCGCTCTGGGAGTTGAAGTGGGGGCGGATCCGGACCGCAATGGCCGTGAGCCCCAGGCCGAGTTCGGCGATCGTTTGCCTGCTTCTGCTGCCATTAGAGGTGAGACGTTACGTCGCGCCAGGATCTTGGGCCTGTCCCACTTTGGCCGTCAGTTACGGGACAGGCCGGTGGTGCGCAAAGATTTCATCTGCTACAAAATTTAGGAGCTCTGCGCGATGTCGCGCACAACTACATACCCATCCGGGCTTCTCAGTGGGACCGGCCCCGCGCGGCCATACGATGCCCGTGCGCCTCAACGCGACCACGAGGTTGCGTAATTTGCGTGCCAAGGACACGTAAGTGGGACAGGCCCTTTAGGCTGCATCTTTGGAGAGAGAAACAGCTGATATTTTAGGTTGTTTAAGAAAGAACTGCAGCTGCTGGAAAAATCGAAGGTAGACAAAAAAATGCTGGAGAAACTCAGCGGGTGGGGCAGCATCTATGGAGCGAAGGAATAGGCGACGTTTCGGGTCGAGACCATTCTTCAGACTGACCAAAACATCGCGCATTCCTTCTTTCCATAGATGCTGTCTCACCCGCTGAGTTTCTGCAGCATTTATTGTCTACCTTCTATATTTTAGGTTAATAGCCTTTCACAGCAACTGATGAGAGATCATTGACTTGAGACATATTAATTCTGTTCACTCTTCCAAGGAACAAACTGACGCTGAATATTTCCAGCTTGTCTCAGTGTTCCATCACCTGCACTGTTTTACATTTGTATTATAAAGTCACAGCTAAGTTGTCTGGGCTAATTTCTGAAAGTCTTCACATTAAGTTTAGTAGAAATCTGAAATTCCTTCTCCGACAAAATCTCTTCAGACGAAAGTGGTTTAAATGTTAAATTTTCAAACTGTGATTATTGTTGGTTCGAAGTACAAAAGAAGATGGAACCTAGGGGAACACATATAGTTGGGGTACAGCGCATTCATTGCCTCATTCAACAGTAGAGCTTTGGGGTGGCACGGTGGCGCAGCGGTAGAGTTGCTGCCTTACAGCGCCAGAGACCCGGGTTTGAACCTGACTACGGGCGCTGTCGTTACGCAGGGTTGTACATTCTCCCCGTGACCTGCGTGATTTTTCGTTAGCTCCCACACTCGAAATCCGGACAGGTTTGTAGGCTAATTGGCTTGATAAATGTAAAAATGTCCCTGGTGTGTGTAGAATAGCATTAGTGCGCGGGGATCGGCGTGAATTGGGTGGCCAGAAGGGCCTGTTTCCGCGCTGTATCTCTAAATTAAACTAAAAAGACAAAAATTGGTTGGAGATTGAATGATCTATGACCTAGCCCAGTTTCAATATCTCAATGGCTTTCAGCTATTTGCATGACAATAAAAGGCATTCTATTCTATTCTATTCATCACATTACTGCCTAATTTTGCTCAAGTGACCTTCAGTGCAACAGACCACTGAATGCATACAAAGGGACATGTATTAAAAGGTTAAAAATCAATGAGTTCCTCACTAATGCTGATATGCTCCTCTGTGAGATATGCGTAGGGTTATCAACAAGGGCATGTTGTGGGTGGAGCTTACTTGATTTCATTGGGAAAGACTCCCAACAGTACCTGCTGGAGATAGACACAAAATGCTGGAGTAACTTGGCGGGACATGCAGCGTCTCTGGAGAGATGAATGGGTGACGTTTCGGGTCAGGACCTTTCTTCGGACCCTTCTGATCACACTGCTGCTCACAGGCCTCCATTCTGAAAAGCAACCTTCCACCACCACACCCTGTTTCCTAACGTTAAATCAATTCTGTATTCAGTTAGCTGGCTTTCCCTGGAATCCATGTGATCGAGCAGCCTACCATCCAGAGCATTATCAAAGCAGCCTTGCTGAAGTTTATATAGACAACGTCCATTGCCCTGTCACATCAACCTTCTTGGTTACTTCTTCAAAAGACGCAATCAAATTTGTGACGCATGTTCCCCCACATAGAATGCTGACTATCTCTGACTTTCCCAATGAATGGATATGGAAATATAGAAAATAGGTGCAGGAAGAGGCCATTCGGCCCTTCGAGCCAGCACCGCCATTCATTGTGATCATGGCTGATCGTCCCCAATCAATAACCCGTGCCTGCCTTCTCCCCATATCCCTTGATTCCACTAGCCCCTAGAGCTCTATCCAACTCTCTCTTAAATCCATCCAGTGATTTGGCCTCCACTGCCCTCTGTGGCAGGGAATTCCACAAATTCACAACTCTCTGGGTGAAAAGGTTTTTTTCTCAACTCAAGTCTTAAATGGCCTCCCCTTTATTCTAAGACTGTTGCCCCTGGTTCTGGACTCGGCCAACATTGGGAACATTTTTCCTGCATCTAGCTTGTCCAGTCCTTTTATAATTTTATATGTTTCTATAAGATCGCCCCTCATCCTTCTAAACTCCAGTGAATACAAGCCTTGTCTTTTCAATCTTTTGTCATATGACAGTCCCGCCATCCCAGGGGTCAATCTCGTGAACCTACGCTGCACTGACTCAATCACAAGGATGTCCTTCTTCAAATTAGGAGACCAAAATTGTACACAATGTTTCAGCGATGTTTCTTATCCTTCACAGTCCTCTCCACTAGCTGTCCTACCACAGATATTAGACTTACTGGTCTGCAGTTCCCAGGTTTATTTTCTCTGCAACTCATCTTAAATAGCTGTACAACATCCGCCACTCTCCAATCATCCAATATCTCACCTGTATCTAATTCAGATATCTCAGCCAATTTCTTCTCTAGCTCCCAACAGTGTCCTTGGATATATCTGATCAGGTCCAAGAGATCTCTCTATCTCCCCTACGTTTTAAGACATCCAGCACCAACGCGAGGTATTTCATGGAGTGTGCGCAAGACATCGCCATTAACTTTCCCAAGTTCCCTCATCTTTATGTCTTTCTCCACGGTAAAAAACAGAAGAAAAGTATTCATCGAGGGCCCTGTGGCTTCACACATAGGTAACCACATGAGTTTCTGAAGGACCCTCTACTCTCTCTCCAGCTACCCTTTTTCCCCTTATTATTCTTATAAAACCTCTTTGGATTCTGCTTATTCAAATCTGCCTCCTTTTTCCTCCCACACTCCAAAGACGTATAGGTTTGTAGGTTAATTGGCTTGGTAGAAAAGTAAATTGTCCCTTGTGCGTGTAGAATAGTGTTAATGTGCGGGGATCGCGGGTCGGTGCGGACACGGTGGGCCAAAGGGCCTGTTTCAGCGATGTATCTCTCAACTAAACTAAACTAAAATAAACTAATGTCCAGCAGCTGCTCAGAGACATGTGGTGCCCTGACACCATGGAGGAAGCACACCGTCCGGAGTCCGGTTTGCAGCCATAGGGTCTCCTGCCTCCATCTTGGATGTGACCACCTGATTATAACATCTATTTGTGGCCCGCTCAGTTTTGAATGTTTTGTTTAGTTTACATAGACACACAGACAATAGGTGCAGTAGTAGGCCATTCAGCCCTTCGAGCCAGCACCGCCATTCAATGTGATCATGGCTGATCATCCACAGTCAGTACCCCGTTCCTGCCTTCTCTGCATACCTCTTGATTCAGCTAGCCCAAAGAGCTCGATCTAACTCTCTCTTGAAAGCATCCAGTGAATCGACCTCCACTGCCTTCCAAGGTAGAGAATTCCACAAACTCACAACTCTCTGTGTGAAAAAATTGTTCCTCATCTCAGTTCTAAATGGCCTACCCCGTTATTCTCAAACTGTGGCCCCTGGTTCTGGAACCCCCCCCCAACATCGGGAACATGTTTCCTGCATCTAGCATGTCCAATCCATTAATAATCTTATACTGTATGTTTCTATAAGATTCCCTCTCATCCTTCTAAATTCCAGCGAATACAAGCCCAGTCACTCCATTCTTTCATCATATGACAGTCCCGCCACCCTCGTGAACCTACGCTGCACTCCTTCAATAGCAAGGATGTCCTTCCTCAAATTAGGAGACCAAAACTGCACACAATACTCCAGGCGTGGTCTCACTAGGGCCCTATACAACTGCAGAAGGACCTCTATGCTCCTATACTCAACTCATTTTGTTATGAAGGCCAACATGCCATTAGCTTTCTCCACTGCTTACTTTCAGTGACTGATGTGTTAGGACACCCAGGTCTCGTTGTACCTCCCCTTTTCCTAACCTGACACCGTTCCGTTAATAATCTGCTTTCCTCTAGCCACCTCACATTTCTCCATGTTATACTGCATCTGCCATGTATCTGCCCACTCACCCAACCTGTCCAAGTCACCCTGCATCCTCATAGCATCCCCTGCACAGTTCACACTGCCACCCAGCTTTATGTAATCTGCAAATTTGCTAATGTTACTTTTAATTCCTTCATTTAAATCATTAATGTATATTGTATATACCTGTGGTCCCAGCAACGAGCCTTGCCACTTGTCACTGCCTGCCATTCTGAAACTGACCCGTTAATCCCTACTCTTTGTTTCCTGTCTGCCAACTATTTTTCTATCCGTCAATACCCTACCCCCAATACCATGTGCTCTAATGTTGCCCACAAATCTCATGTCTTGGCCCTTATCAAAGGCTTTCTGAAAGTCCAGGTACACTACATCCACTGGCTCTCCCTTGTCCATTTTACTTGTTACACCCTCAAAAAATTCCAGAAGATTTGTCAAGCATTAATCCATGCTGACTCGGACCGATCCTGTTACTGCTATCCAAATGCGCCGCCGTTACATCTTTGATAATTGACTCCAGCATCTTCCCCACCACCGATGTCAGGCTAACTGGTCTATAATTTCTTGCTTTTCCTCTCCCTCCTTTCTTGAAAAGTGGGATGACATTAGCTACCCTCCAATCCACAGGAACTGATGCAGAGTCTTTTGAACATTGGAAAATGATCACCAATGCATCCACTATTTCTAGAGCCACCTCCTTGAGTGCCCTGGGATACAGACCATCAGTCCCTGGGGATTTATCAGCCTTCAGTCCCATCAGTTTACCCAACACCATTTCCTTACTAATGTGAATTTCCTTAAGTTCCTCCATCACCCTAGGTCCTCTGTCCCCTAGTACATCTGGAAGATTGTTTGTGTCCTCCTTAGTGAAGACAGAACCAAAGTACCTGTTCAACCTGTCTGCCATTTCCTTGTTCCCCATAATAAATTCACCTTTCTCTCTTCAAGGGACCCATATTTGTCTTACACTACCCTACACATACTAGGGACAATTTAACACCAAGCCAATTAATCTACAAACCTGCATGTCTTTGGAGTGTGGGAGGAAACCGAAGATCCCACGCAGGTCACGGGGAGAAGGTACAAACTCCGTACAGACAGCACCCATAGTCGGGATTGAACCCAGGTCACTCGTACTGTAAGGCAGCAACTCTACCGTAGCGCCACCATGTCACCCGGTTCCTGAGGTCATCCAGTTGCAGCTCCAGTTCCCTCACGCGGTCAGTCCGGATCTGCACTTCCCGCAGGGGTGGTCCTCAGTTTAGTTTGGACTAAACTAAACTCTTCCTCAGAGTCCTCAGAGACACTGGAGGTTTCCTTGACATCTTTCCGGAGGAGGATAGGAATATCCTTACCGCCATCCCGATTGCATGCAAACTGAAAGCAGGAAGTTACAAAAAATAGACCGTCAAACTCTGCTCATCCTCCTCACAGAAACCGCTGGAGCCAAAGCCTCAACACACCCTCAAACACAGCACTTTGCGTCAACATGTGGCCTCTCCCAAAACGCAAACCTGCCTGGACCATCTGTAGATGCCTGCCTTCCCGTTAGACACCACTGGGAGCAGTCACGCCTAGATTTGTAAATCTCCCGCACTTTCCTCCTCTGCGCTGCTCACTCGTGAGTGAACACCAGGGCCTGTCCCACTTGCGATTTTTTTCGGCGACTGCCGGCGTCATTGGCTGACGTATCAGGGTCGCCGAAAGATTTTGAACATTTCAAAATCCAGCAGGGACACTTGAGGAAACACCGTGGTGCGTAAATACGTCGTCACGCCGCGTCACTGCCGCGACTTTTTCGGTGACCTGATACGTCAGTCAATGATGCCGACAGTCGCGAAAAATTCGCCAAGTGGGACAGGCCTTTTAGCCTGGCCTCACACTAACAGCGCTTTTTAAAGTTTGTTTTGTTTAATTTAGTTTAGTTCAGTTTAATTTAATTTTAGTTTAGTTTGGAGATACAGCGCGGCAGCAGGCCCTTTCGGCCCACCGGGTCCGCACCGACCAGCGATCCCCGCACATTAACACTATCCTATTACCCACTAGGGACAATTTGTACATTTACCCAAGCCAATTAACCTACATACCTATACGTCTTTGGAGTGAGGGAGGCAACCGAAGACCTCAGAGAAAACCCACGCAGGTCACGAGGAGAACGTACAAACTCCGTACAGACAACTGTTTGTTTAGAATAGAGGTACAGCGTGGAAACAGGCCCTTCGGCCCACCGAGTCGGTGCTGACCAGCGTACACCAATTCTAACCTACACACTGGGGACAATTTACGGAAGCTAATTAATTACAAACCTGCACGTCTTTGGAATGTGCGAGGAAACCAGAGCACCCGCAGAAAGCCCACATGTTATCACCTAAATTCAATTTATCTCGAGGTTGTAGACAAGGTTGTCCTTTATCCCCTTTATTGTTTGCATTGGCAATAGAACCGCTAGCTCTGAGGGTGAGATCACATCCGGAAATATAGGGATACGATACTAGAGACACTAAAACTAAAATTTCTTTATATGCGGATGATGTGCTAGTCTACATCACAAAACCAGAAACTAGTATTCGTAATTTGTTAAAATTAATAACTGAATTTGGATCCTATTCAGGATATAGTATTAACTGGAATAAAAGTGAACTTATGCCAATAACGGTAAACAATTTACATATATTACAACAATTCCCTTTTAAGATAACAAATGAAAAATTTAAATATCTTGGAATCTTCGTAACAAAAAGATTTGACTCTTTATTTAAAGCTAATTTCCCACTATTATTGAACAAATTAAATAAGAATATTTTATATTGGAAAACTTTACCTATTTCGATGATAGGCAAAATTAATACAATAAAAATGGTGTTTCTTCCACAATTATTATACCTTTTCCAATCAATCCCGATATATCTCCCTAAAAATTTCTTTAAAAAGGTGGACTCCTTAGTCACTAACTTCATTTGGGATTATAAGTGCCATAGAATAAACAAAAAACATTTATGTAAATCAAAAATAAATGGAGGTCTAGCTCTACCAAATTTTATGTTTTATTATTGGGCAGTTAACATTAAAAATATGAATTTTTGGTTAGAAGAAATAGATAACCAACCAACTTGGTTAAATATGGAAAAAGAAGATTGTTCTCCCTTTGAAATTAGTTCTATAATATTCGCTAATATTAATCTAGCTAAGAAAACTTATAGTGATAACCCAATAATAGGAAGTGGAATACGTATTTGGAAACAAATAAAGAAAACATTAAAATTAAAATCAATACCACTATCTCTTAGCATTGTAAATAATGTTACGTTTAAACCTTCAATGATGGATAAAGCTTTTTTACAATGGAAAAATAATGGAATTATTAAGATTGGTGATCTCTATAGGGAAAACTCCTTCCTTTCATTTCAAGACGTACAACAAATTTATGGACAACACTCTAAAGATTACTTTAGATATTTACAAATTAGAGATTATGTTAAAGCAAATGCGCAAGAACTCAGAAATAGAAAGACAGAAATATTAGATGAATGTTTGAATAAACATCCGAATACAGAAAAAATGATTTCATATATATATAACATCTTATTGGAAGGTGATGTTCCATCAACAGAAATACATAGACAATCTTGGGAAAATGAATTATGCCAAACTATTAGACAAGAAATATGGGATGATAGTTTACAACATATACATCATTGTTCGCTAAATGCTAAACACTCTCTTATACAGTTTAAAATACTACATAGACTATATTATTCAAAATCCAAATTACATAATATGTTCCCAAAAGTATCTCCTATATGTGATAAATGTCAACATTTAGAAGCTAATTTGTCACACTCATTTACAAACTGTATAAAAATGACAAAATTCTGGATTGAAATATTTAGGATAATTTCGAATGTTGTTAATATAACTTTGACACCCGCTAATAATACTAGGAATACTGGAAACAGAACAAATAGTAACAAAAAACCAAAGAATTTTTATTGATTATGGGTTAATAATATGGGTTAAAAAATTAATATTAAAATTTTGGAAAGGCCCTACATCCCCTACAATCAAAATGTGGAATACAGAAATGTCGGAGACTCTTCATCTGGAGAGATTGAGGCTTGTCCTAATGGACAGGTTAGATCTCTTCAGAGGGATATGGTCTCCATACATTGAATATTTACAGAGTCATAACGGCTCGGTACGAGGGCTTGACTGAGGCCTGAATATTAGAATGGATGAAGAAAGATATATAATAAATCATGCCTATATCTCCAATGACGGAATAATGATTAATACTCCATTCGCTTTCATATTTTCTTCATTATTTATCTCTATCTTTTCTTACTTTATAAAAAATAATTAAAAAGCATATAGAAGCATATAGTCCTAAATTTCAATATTAGTAATAATATCAATATTATTAATATTATGAAAGTATATAATGATGTATTTTCGTTTATGTAAAATATTGTAATTTTCATAAATATGTTTCTATAATAAAAATATTCAACACAAGAAAGCCCACATGGTCACGGGGAGAGTGTACAAACTCCGAGCAGACAGCACCCGTAGTCGGGATCGAACCCGGGTCTCCGGCACTGTCAGTTAGCAACTCTACAGCTACGCCACCGCGCCACCCTAAATTGCATCCATTACTACAACTTCCTCATTCCAGATACGGACTACCCTCTGAGTGGAAATGTAGTCCTTGATGTCCCTCTTAAATCCCTCTCCTCTAACCTTAAGCCTACAGAAATAGACTGTGTGAGCATTCACATTTTCCATGCCGTTCATGATCTTGTATACCTCAATAAGGTCACCCCTCAGCCTTCTTCACTCCAAAGAGAAATGTCCCAGCCTATCCAATCTCTCCCTGTAACCAGAACCCGCAAGCCCAGGCAACATCCTGGTGAGTTTCCACCTTAACTCTAGCCCCCCTGTAGCTGGGCAACCAGAACAGCACTCAGTACTCCAAGTGTAGCCTCACCAATTACTAGCCTAGTAACAAACTATGTATTCATCTGAAGAAGGGTTTCGGCCCGAAACGTTGCCTTTTTCCTTTGCTCCATAGATGCTGCTGCACCAGCTGAGTTTCTCCAGCACTTTTGTCTACCTTCGATTTTCCAGCATCTGCAGTTCCTTCTTAAACAACCTATGTACTCAATACCCTTACCAGTGAAGTCAAGTTCTTTAGTAAAGATGAGGTAGTAGGGGCCTGGTAAATGGAAGTCAATGAAGAGACAAGGGAGTGTGAGGTGTCTTGGACACTTCTGCATTTAGCCCATCACCCTCTAAACTTTTCTTTCCCTTATATTGGGCCAAATGTCTTTGAAATGTCATAATTCGTTCAGTTCAGTTTAATTTAGTTTAGCTTAGAGATACAGTGTGTAAAACAGGCCATTCCCAAAACGTCACCCATTCCTTCGACCCAGAGATGTCAGTCTGAAGAAGGGACTCGACCCGAAACGTCACCCATTCCTTCCATCCAGAGATGCTGCCTGACCCGCTGAGCTACTCCTGCATTTTGTGTTTACCCTTGCCCAAGAAGGCATGCTTGCCAAATGCCTTCTTCATTACACTGTCTACCAGATTTGCTGCTTTCAGGGAACCACAAACCTTAATCCCAGATCTCTCTGTAAAACCCCCAGGTCTTTCTGCTTTATATTTTTGTATTCCATATTTCTTATTCATTTAGTTTCAATGCGCAGGAGTACAATAATGAAGGAGCCCATACCAACCACAAGAGAGCAGCCGACATCCACAGTTAAAGATTAAGGAAGGACATTAATAACAGAGAAGGTTTTTTATAGATCGCCCATCGGTAGTGTTAACAGAGATGAATCTTTCCCATGGCAGATTCTTCTAATTCTTCCAATTCTTGCATTTTTTATTATTGTAATTATAAATAATTTAAATTTCAGGCCGAAGAAATTTAATCTTGACTATGTGTTCAAAGGAGCAAAATTGATGAGTGCAGTGGTTTTTATATTTCTTCTACCCCTGCTGGATATAGCCAGACTTGCAAAGCAAATTCCACACTTTCATTACCTGGACCCACCTGAATCGATTTCCAAGATGGCCGCAAGAAACACCCATTCCACCTTTCATGATTTCACATGAGGCTTGGATAGAGTGGATGTGGAGAGGATGTTTCCACTGGTGGGAAAGTCTACGGCTGGAGGTCAAAGCCTCAGAATTAACAGACATCCCTTTAGGAGGGAGATGAGGAGGAATGTCTTTAGTCAGAGGGTGGTGAATCTGTGGAATTCTTTGCCACAGAAGGCTGTGGAGGCCAAGTTAGTGGATATTTTTAAGGCAGAGATAGATAGATTCTTGATTTGTACGGGTGTCAGAGGCTATGGGGAGAAGGCAGGAGAATGTGGTTAGGAGAGAGAGATAGATTAGCCATGATTGAATGGCGGAGTAGACTTGATGGGCTGAATAGCCTAATTCTGCTACTATCACTTGTGACCTTATGGCATGATCTTGGGCCTAGAGTGGGACCCCAACCGGGTTTTCGCGGACTAGTGAGTTGGAGGTGTGTGGGAATGAAGGAATGGAGGATGTGGTGAGAGATATGAAGCAGCCCAACGAGTCTGAGTGTTACTGGTAATTGGTGTTATGGGACGGATGATGGCAGACAGGGGAAGAGGCAATCATTCCACAATTCCTTGCGACTGATTGATTAGTACCAGACAACATTTACCCTGGGTGGCACGGTGGCGCAGCGTAGAGCTTCTGCCTGACAGCACTTACAGCGCCAAAGACCCGCGTTCGATCCCAGCTACGGGCGCAGTCTGTGCGGAGTCTGTGTACGTTCTCCCCGTGACCTGCGTTGGTTTTCTCCGAGATCTTCGGTTTCCTTCCACACTCCAAAGACGTACAGGTTTGTAGGTTAATAGGTTTGGTATAAATGTAAATTGTCCCTAGTGTGTGTGGGATAGTGTTACGGTGCGGGGATCGCTGGTCAGTGTGGACTCGGTGGGCTGAAGGACCTGTTTCTGCGCTGCATCTTTGAACTAAAACTAAACTAAAAAAGATTGGGATTGTTGACAAGAACAGATGGTTACATTGCCTATTTGAGGTTTCACTACTCTTTACTGTAATGTAAGAGGGAAAGTGTAAAAGGCCTGTCCCAAATAGGCGATTTTCTAGGCAACTGCCGGCGACTGTCATAGTCACAGCAGGTTGCTGAAAAACCGTCGACTGGACCCCCCAACGACATTGTCCTATCTGGGACACATGACAATAAACTCTCTTGACTTGACTCTTGACTAGGACAATGTCTACGATAAGCTACAACAACCTGCCACCTAGTCGACGCCAAGCTACGGCAAGCTACCGACAGCCGGTGACCCATTAGGACGTCCACCTACGACCACACAGGCGACAACCAAAGTCAGCCTGCGGCGACAAGCTAAGACCCTGTCGGCGACAACCGAAGACAATCCTGTCGCCGGTTGGCATGGGTAGTCGCCAATGGAATTCACCAAAGTCAGCACGGGCGACAGCCTACGTCACCCGGCGGCAACCTACGTCATCCTGGTGACAACGTACAACAGCACCTACGTCAGGAGAAGTCATCCTGGCGTCAAGCCCACTGTCGCCGACTGCCGCCAACATTTTTGGAACATGTTTAAATCCAGCGGCGACCAAAAAGACGCAATGATTCTTTGGGCGACTGAGGAGACGACTCACCGCCATACAGGTGACGCCCCGGCTGGAGACAGCCTAGTCGCCTAAAAAATAACCTAAGTGGGACAGGCCCTTTAGGAAAACCTGTCCAGAGCTCTCCAGAGGGTCCTTTAGGAACCTACATACCTACCCATGATACAAGGTGCTCTCTGGTTCATCTCAGATTTCTCAATTCCAAAAGAGACCATTGTTCATCAAGTGAAATGGAAACTTTTAGAACCCCTATATTCTCCACTTATTATTTATCATTCAGCACTGAATCGGGAGTTCATGGGAACGTCTGTGGGTGAGGCAGCATCTATGGAGAGAAGGAATTATCTCGACCTGACATGTCGCCAATTCCTTCCCTCCATAGATGCTGCCTCACCCGCTGAGTTACTCCAGCATTTTGTGTCTACCTTCGATTTAAACAGCATCTGCAGTTCTTTCTTAAACATCATGGGTAGGTCTTCCTTGGGGGCCAAGGGAGAATTCTGAACCCAGCAAGAAAATCCTGGTATTCTACATGTCAATGTTTGGAGCTTACCAGAGTTCATAAGTTTATAGGTTTATAAGTGATTGGAGCAGAATTAGGCCTTGCGGTCCATCGAGTCTACTCCGCCATTCGATCATGGTTGATCTATCTTTCCCCCTCAACTCCATTCTCCTGCCTTCTCCCTAGAACCTTTGGCAGCCATGGTGAGCTGGAGGTTGTGGGTGGCATGTGGGTGCACGTACGTACTCCTCTCCGCCTTGATTTTTAGGTGATATGGAGTCATCGGTCAACCCAAATATCATCCCATCCTCACTGGTGGATATTCCTGACCATGTCTGTCAGAGTCACTGATAACGCTTGTCAGTTTAGTTTAGCACACTAATACTATCCTACACACACTCGGGACAATTTTTTACATTTACAGTATACCAACATTTATACCGGACCTGTACGTCTTTGGAGTGTGGGAGGAAGCCAAAGATCTCGGAGAAAACCCACGAGGAGAAAGTACAAACTCCCCGTTCGGTACAGCACTCATAGTCAGGATCGAACCCGGGTTTTCTGGCGCTTTAAGGCAGCAACTCTACCGCTACGCCACTGTGCCGCCACTTTGGACTAGGCAATGTGTTCCTCATGGTTGGTTTGGGAGCTATTTCAGTGTAGTACCAGGAATACCTCACTGCCTGAGGTTTCGTTCTGCAAAGTTAAACTGAGGTGCACTTGGCCTCGAAGTTGAAAATCAAAGATTCCATCGGACTCCCTTGAGAGAAAGAGAGATATCCTCGGACTATCTCTGATCGGACTTTGCTGGCTTTACCTTGCACTAAACGCTATTCCCTCAGCATGTATTTATACGCTGTAAGTGGCTCAATTGTAATCAAGCATTGTCTTTTCGCTGACTGGAAAAGCTTTTCACTGTACCTTTTTTCAGTTTTGAGCACCATAGAAACATAGAAACAGAAATTAGGTGCAGGAGCAGGCCATTCGGCCCTTCGAGCCTGCACCGCCATTCAATATGATCATGGCTGATCATCCAACTCAGTATCCTGTCCTTGCTTCTCTCCATACCCCCTGATCCCTTCAGCCACAAGGGCCACATCCAACTCCCTCTTAAATATGGCCAACAAACTGGCCTCAACTACCTTCTGTGGCAGAGAATTCCACAGATTCACCACTCTCTGTGTGAAAAACGATTTTCTCATCTCGGTCCTAAAAGACTTCCCCCTTATCCTTAAACTGTGACCCCTTGTCCTGGACTTCTCCAACATCGGGAACAATCTTCCTGCATCTAGCCTTTCCAACCCCTTAAGAATTTTGTAAGTCTCTATGAGATCACACCTCAATCTTCTAAATTCCAGCGAGTACAAGCCAAGTCTATCCAGTCTTTCTTCATATGGAAGTCGTGCCATCCCAGGAACCAGTCTGGTGAACCTTCTCTGTACTTGTTATAGGAAAGATGTTGTCGAGCCGTACACTTGACAATAAACTAAAACTGTAAAGGTTATGGATATCTTGACCAATATTGATCCCACAGCCAACACAATTAAAACAATTGGTTTACTCATTGGTTAAAACACATTGGTTACTCATCACTTTGCTATTTTAGAGATATTTATTTTCATATTGACTCGGACAACACGATTTGGATCAAGCAGTGACGTCCTCATATCGAACCAATGTTTCAAGGCAGTCGTCGTAATCCAGCTTAGCACATGTGACAGATTGGTTTTAATATTAAACATATAAAAATAAGTGCAGGGGTAGACCATTCGGCCCGTCAAGCCAGCACCTCCGTTCAATATGATCAAGGCTGATCATCCAAAATCAGTACCCCGTTCCTGCTTTCTCCCCCATATTTATTCTGCCAGCATCATCTGTAACCGAGATGGGGGAGCACAAACCTTGCTTACACTGACTTTCTGCAGTTGGACGGCTTTCTGGAGCTTCTTCTTTCGTGGCCATCTTCCATGTTTCAAATGTTGGCCTCTCTGTCATCGTCCGTCCTGAAAAGGACGCAAGCTGCCGGTGACAATTGTGGGAGCCATCACTTGCTGCAATAGATGATGGCGGTGGCAGAATTAGCTCGGGATACTTCATAAATTTCAGTCTCTGGATAATCAAAACCTTCTTCTGAAATAATGACATTCCATTACTCATTAAGTCATTGCTTTCATTTGACCCAAAAACTGTCATAGCTGAATGTACAGATGGATCTCTAAAGTCAGTACATACTTGAGCTACAGTTATCATAGAGTCGTACAGTGTGGAAACAGGCCCTTCGGCCCAATGTGCCCACACCAGCCAACATGTCCCATTTACAACAGTCCCACCTGCCTGTGTTTGGCCCATATCCCTCTAAACCTGTCCTATCCATGTACCTGTCTAACTGTCTAACAACTACCTCCTCTGGCAGCCCGTTCCACCATCTATTGTGTGAAAAAGTTACCCGTTGGGTTCCCATTAAATCTTTCCCACCTCACCTTAAGCCTGTGTCCTCTGGTTCTTGATTGGTTCTACTCTGGGCAAAAGGCAAATAGATTGCCCTACCACATCTATTCCTCTCATGATCTTATACACCTCTATAAGATCACCCCTCATCCTCTTACGCTCCAAGGAATAGAGCCCTAGCCTGCTCTACCTCTCCCTACAGCTCAGGCCCTCAAGTCATGGCAACATCCTCGTAAACCTTCTCTGCACCCTTTCCAGCTTGACAACATCTTTCCTATAACATGGTGCTCAAAACTGAAAAAATACTCTAAATGCGGCCTCACCAACGTCATATACAACTGCAACAAGACCTCCCAATTACTATACTCAATTACTAGCAGTCTGAAGAAGGGTTTCGGCCCGAAACGTTGCCTATTTCCTTCGCTCCATAGATGCTGCTGCACCCGCTGGGTTTCTCCAGCATTTTTGTGCGCCTACTGTACTCAATGCTCTGAATGATGAAGGCCAATTTTCCAAAAGCCTTTTTGGCCACCCTATCTACCTGTGAAGCCACTTTCAACAAACTATGCACCTGTACTCCTAGATCCCTCTGCTCTACAACACTCCCCAGATCATGGCCATTCACCGTGTAGGTTCTGCCCATGTTAGAGCTCCCAAAATGCAACACTTCACATTTCTCTGTATTAAATTCCATCAACCATTCCTCCGCCCACCTGGCGAATCGATCAAAATCCTGTTGCAATCTTTCACAACCATCCTCACTATGTACAATCCCACCCACTTCTGTGTCATCTGAAAACTTGCTAATTTTGCCCTGTACGTTCTCATCCAAATCATTGATGTAGATGACAAACAGTAACGGGCCCAGCACCTAAACCTGAGGCACACAACTAGTCACAGGCCTCCAGTCTGAGAAGCAATCTTCCACCATAACCCTCTGCTTCCTTCCATGGAGCCAATGTTCTATCCATTCAGCTATCTCTCCTTGGATCCCATGCGATCTAACCTTCCAGAGCAGTCTACCATGTGGATCCTTGTCGAATTCCCCACGGAAATCCATGTATACAACATCGACAGCTCTGCCCTCATCGACCTTTTTGGTCACATCCTCTAAAAGCTCAATCAGATTCAAGAGACGCAACCTCTCACTTACAAAACCATGCTTACCAGAACCAAGTTTAAGAAAGAACTGCAGATGCTGGAAAAAAAATGCTGCCTCACGCGCTGAGTTTCTCCAGCATTTTTGTCCACTTACTGTAACCATAATCAGCCTTTGTCCATCTAAGTGCATGTATATCCTATACTCTCGAGTAACCTTCCGACCACAGACGTTAAGCTCACTGGCCTGTAGTTCCCAGCCTTTTCCCTGCAGCCCTTCTTGAACAGAGGTACAACATTTGCCTCCCACCAGCCTTCTGGCACCACACCTGTATTTAATGACAACTCATAAATCACAGCGATGGCTCCTGCAATTTCATCTCTAGCTTCCCACAGTGTCCTCGGATATATCTGATCAGGCCCGGGAGATTTGTGTATCTTCATACGTGTCAGGACCTTCAGCACCTCTGCGAAGTAGAATGAACCATCCTCAAAACACTTCCTGTCACAGTTCTGTTCTCAAGACACGTCCAGAATACTGACTGCTCTCAAGACACTTCTAGTGACCACCCCACGTTCCACCATCCCGTCTTTCTCTACAGTAAAAACAGAGGAGAAACACTCATTGAGGACCTTGTCCATCTCGTGTGTGTCCACACAGAGTTGGCTGCCTTGATTCCACTCTCTCTTTGGTTACCCTTTTTTCCCTTGCGCTCATGAAATCTCTTGGGGTTATCGTTAATGCTATCTGTCAGAGCCATCTCTTGTCCCTGCCCATTTTCCCTTCTGATTTCCTTTTTTTAGCTCACCCCTTAGTTTCTGAAACTCCTCCAGGGATACACTTGATCCCAGCTGCCTATACCTGTCCCATGCCTCCTTCTAAAGGGCCTGTCCCACTTGGGCGACCTAATCCGCGAGTTCTGGCGAGTTTGCCCTCGACTCACACTCGCAGTATGGTCGGCACGAGGTCGTAGGAGGTCATCGTAACTCTCCTTCATACTCGAGAGTGGTCTCCGCGTACTCGAGGCCTCAGCTAGGTCGTGGCGTTTTTTTCAAGATGTTAAAAAATGCCCGCGAGTAAAAAAAAAGGTTGCCATGGAAAAAATCGATACTTTTTTTACTCGTAGGTTTAGTCGTAGTAGGTCGGCATGTTAATCGTAGGTAATCGAGGGGAGTCGAAGGTAATCGTAGATAGTCTTCATCATAGTCGAAGGGAGGTCGAAGGAAATCGATGCAGGTTGTCTTCACTCTCCACTATTCGGTGTCCAATTTTCCCGAAGTTATTTGAAGCTAGTCGTGGCTAGTCTTCAACATAGTCAAAGGAGGATGAAGGAGGATTTCAACATGCCATTTTTTCAAACTCTTCTAAACTCGCCAATTAGGTTGCCCAAGTGGGACAGCCCCTTTACTCTAGATCAAAGAGATAAACTGTGCTCCCCCCCAGGGCTACACCGGCGCTTTTAATTTGTGAATAATGGATCCTTGGCGTACCCACCCTGTGACATTTGCCCTTTATATTACAATAATACTGCACATTGTTGAAAATAGCTGGCCACAAGAAATGATGTGACAAAAACAGTTTTTCAGTCCTGGTTACACCTCTCTACAACCACTAGTATCCAAGTGCATAGCTTATTATCGGAGATGTATCACAGTTGTTAAGCATGAAGCAATGGAAAGGCATCTAGTGAATCATATGTTGTTCCTAGAAAGGATTGCAGGCAGATCCTGATACTAAAGATTGAAGGATTAGGATCCTGATACCAAGGTTTCAAGGATTAGGCTAGGACTATAGAATGCAATAACATGGACTCTTTGAGTATAGTACCTTGAGGGGTGATCATAGTGTTTAAAAAGATAAATATTAATAATAATAATAATAACAACTTTATCTATATAGCACTTTTCATACAATTGAATGCAACCTAAAGTGCTTTCCACAAAAAAACACGGGTCTAAACAAAATACAATTTAAAACAGGAAAGACAGAGGCAGTTAATAGCACAATATAAAAATATAAAATAGAAAATTGAGAGTGTAAATGGACAAAGGAAGTAAAGTCAGTTAAAAGCTTGATTAAAAAGGTACGTTTTCAGCTGTCGTTTAAAAATGAAACATGAAATTAAAGTAACGATAGAAAGTCCAGGGTTGGGGATGTGCAAAGATCGGGGAGGGAGGCGGAGGGAGGGGGAAGGGGAGTCAGTCTGCCCCGTGACAGAAAGGGGAGGATTTGTTCGTGGAGCCGGCCATCCTGAATTGGACGTGATCAGAGAAGGCAATTACACAGCCGCATTGGTTTCGACCTAAGGCGTTCCCACAAATGCAACCTGAGCTGCCTGAATCTTTCCAGCATTTGTAAGGCAGAGATAGATACATTCTTGAGTAGTATGGGTGACAGGGGTTGTTGGCAGAGCCAGGAGAATGGAGTCAGGAAGGAGCGATACATCAGCCATGATTGAATGGAGGAGTAGACGTGATGGGCTGAATGGCCTAATTCTGCTCCTATCACTTATGACCTGGTGGTCTGTTCTAACTTCTGTTTTCCAGCATCTGCAGTTTGTCTTGACTTTCACACTGGGTAAGCATGGCAAATTAATATTCATGACAATCCAATAGTTTGATGGTCACCGTTGCTGAGACTACCCCTTTTCCTTGGTATGTCCAATTATTTTGTTTGGTTCCTTGAATTTAAAGTCCCCATTTCCCATATTGGAATTTGAATTCTTGACTCTGGGGCAATGATCCTAACGTCTACCGACTGGTCCAGCGGCTTAACAACTGTGCCATTGTACCCGATGAAATGTGTAGGAAGGAACTGCAGATGCTGGTTTAAACCAAAGTTAGACACGAAAAGAAGGATCTCGACTCGAGACGTCACCCCATTCCTCCTCTCCAGAGATGCTGCCTGTCCCAATTACTTACTTACAGCATTTTGTGTCTACGCCATTGTACCCTTTGTGTTGGGCTGATAATTGGTTAGAACAATGTAATCAGTATGAAAACACTGTAACTCCCCTTCCCATTCCCACAATGACCTTTCTCTCCTGGGCCTCCTCCGCTGTCAGAACACAGATTGGAGGAACAGCACCTCATATTTTGCTTGGGCAGCTTATAACCCAGCGTTATGAATTTGGATTGCTTTAACCTCAAGTAACCCTTGCATCCCCTCTCTCTCCATCCTTCCCCCATCCGTTGTTGTACCAGCTTCAAAGTCGTCTTGTTGAGTCTCATTGTCTGTAACTCGTTTTCACCTAGCCCACAGTCAACAATGGCCTGTTTCCTTTATCATCATAACTTTTTTTGCATATCTTTCATTCATTTGTTCTATATCTCTCTATATCACCGTCTATATCTCTCGTTTCCCTTTCCCCTGACTCACAGTCTGAAGAAGGGTCTCGACCCGAAATGTCGCCTATTCCTTTTCTCCAGAGATGCTGCCTGACCTGCTGAGTTACTCCAGCATTTTGTGTCTATCTTCAGCATTAATCTTCTTCCTGAAAGGCTGGTACAGTTTGATGAAGTAATTAACTGCTACAAATTACGATATGATAGAACTTTATTTATCCCAAGAGGGAAATTGATGAGCTTGCAATTGTCTTTCTTTGCACTGCCCATTTTTGCTGATGAAACTGAATCGTTAGGTCCTACATTTCCATTTATGAGGTATTAGCCAGCTATCTCATATTACCGTCAGTGGCATAGATATATTTCAAATGCTATTAGCACCCAGAATGTTGGGGGTTTTAATAAACTAAATTCCAATGACAACACTGAAACAATGGTTGAGAAACAACTACTTTTCCACAACCATTGGTTCTTGAACCAATCTGCTCAACCCTCAAGGGCCTGTCCCACTTGGGCGACCTTATCCGCGAGTTCTGGCGCGTTTGCCCTCGACTCATACTCGCAGCATGGTCGACACGAGGTCATAGGAGGTCTTCGTAACTCTCCTTCATGCTCGAGAGTGGTCTCCGCGTACTCGAACTGTCAGCTATGTCGCGGCATTTTTTCAATGTTATAAAATGCTCGCGAGTAATATAAGGTCGTCATGGAAAAAATCTATACTTTTTATACTTGTAGGTTTAGTCGTAGTAGGTCATAGTAGGCCGGCATGTTAGTCGTAGGTAATCGAGGGTAGTCGAAGGTAGTCGTAGATAGTCTTCATCATAGTCGAAGGGAGGTCGAAGGAGATCGATGGAGGTCGTCTTCACTCTCCACTATTCGGTGTCCAATTTTCACAAAGTTAGTCGTAGCTAGTTGAAGCTGGTCTTCAACATAGTCGAAGGAGGTCGAAGGAAGTCTTCAACATGTCATTTTTTTTAAACTCTTCTAAACTCGCCAATTAGATCGCCCAAGTGGGACAGCCCCTTAATCCTACCTCAGCAACACAACACAGTTGGCCTTACCTGACAGCAAGACAGGTGTCAGGGGTTATGGGGAGAAGGCAGGAGATCAGCCATGATTGAATGGCAGCGTAGACTTGATGGGCCGAATGGCTCAATTCTGCACCTATCACTATTGACCTTATGACCGTATAATACTACAGACCATCTCTTGCACTTCCATGCACTTGTTTTTTTAATTGTGTTTTCCACTACTGTCTTGATTTTGCAGTCTTTCGTTTCCCTGCCAGTTTAATTTACAGTATGTGGAGTCTATGGGTGGTGAAGCTGCTGAATGTATGATTTTTATTATATCTTTTCCTCACTATGCCTCTGTATATGACAATAAATTTGACTTGACTTAACTTGAGTTCTAATTTCTACTCCGATATTTGCTTGCCTATTGCTACCTATGTTGGCATTTCCGGCATTATAGATAGAAGCAAATCCTCACTCCCTTGCTGTCACATCCAATTGCTGTATGTGAACTAAATGTTCTATATCTCAGTGCTATTTATCTGCACGTTTTATCCGGGGTCATTCAACTAGTGGCTGTAGTGTCCTATGCTAGACACAAAATGCTGGAGTAACCCAGCAGGACAGACAGCATCTCTGGAGAGAAGGGATGGGTGGGGTCGAGGATTGGGTCGAGACCCTTCTTCAGGCTGAAGAAGTGTCTCGAAATGAAACATCATCCATGCCTTCCCTCCAGTGATGCTGCCTGTCCCGCTGAGTTACTCCAGCATCTTGTGGTCCATCTTCAGTGTAAACCAGCATCTGCAGTTATTTCCTACACGTTATGCCTCATGCTGATGCTTCAAAGGCAGCCAGAGAAAAGAATGTATGAAAGATGCTCCTTTATATTCATTTTATGCAGTTGAGGTCTCACAAGCAGAGATCAGTGACTTGGAATGAAATAAAAATTAAAGCTCAGGCTATTCCTTTGAATAGCAATTTGAGGGCAGCACAGTGGTAGAGCTGCTGCCTCACAGCGCCAGGGACCCGGGTTCGATCCTGTCCTCGGGTGCCGTCTTTGCGGAGTTTGTACGTTCACCCTGTGACTGTATGGGTTTTCCCGGGGTGCTCTGGTTTACTCTCACTTTCCAATGACATGCAGGTTTGCAGGTTAGTCAGCTTCTGTAAATTGTCCCTAGAGCGTAGGACGCGACAGTGGGATAAATAGGAACTAGTCTAAGGGTGATCAACGGTTGGCATTGACTCGCTGGGCTGAATGGCCTGTTTCTGTGCAGTGTCTCTAAACTAAACTAAAATAAAACTAAAAGCAGAGCATCGCAGATGTCCTCATTCTTTAGGGAACGGGGGTTCCCCTCTTCGATGAGGCTCTCACCAGGGTCTCCTCTATATCCCGTAGCTCCGCTCTCACTCCCCATCCCCCCCCTCTCGCAACAAGGAGAGAGTCCCCCTTGTCCTCACCTTCCACCCTACCAGCCTTCACATACAACAGATAATCCTCCGACATTTTCACCATCTCCAACGGGATCCCACCACTGGCCACATCTTCTCATGTCCTCCCTTTCTGCTTTCTGCAGAGACTGCTCCCTCCGTAACTCCCTGGTCAATTCGTCCCTTCCCACCCAAACCACCCCCTGGCCAGGCACTTTCCCTTGCAACCGCAGGAAATTCTACACTTGTCGCTTTACCTCCTCCATCAACTGCATCCAAGGATCCAAGCAGTCTTTCCAGGTGAGGCAGAGGTTCACCTGCACCTCCTCCAACCTCATCTATTGCATCCGCTGCTCTAGGTGTCAACTGCTCTGCATCGGTGAGACCAAGCACAGACTTGGCGATCGCTTCGCCCAACACCTCCGCTCGGTTCGCAATAACCAACCTGATCTCCCGGTGGCTCAGCACTTCAACTCCCCCTCCCATTCCGAATCCGACCTTTCTGTCCTGGGCCTCCTCCATGGCCAGAGTGAGTCCCACCGCAAATTGGAGGAGCAGCACCTCATATTTCGCTTGGGCAGTTTACACCCCAGCGGCATGAACATTGACTTCTCCAATTTCAGGTGGTCCTTGCTTTCTCCCTCCTTCCCTTTCCTTTCCCAGCTCTCCCACAGCCCACTGTCTCCGCCTCTTCCTTTCTTCTTCCCGCCCCCCCCCCCCACATCAGTCTGAAGAAGGATCTCGACCCGAAACGTCACCTATTCCTTCGCTCCATAGATGCTGCCTCACCCGCTGAGTTTCTCCAGCAATTTTGTCTACCTTCGATGTTTACCTTCGATTTTTCCAGCATCTGCAGTTCTTTCTTAAACTAAAATAAAATAAAATAAAATAAACTAAAATAAAATAAAATAAAATAAAACAAATAAAATAAATTAAAATTAAATATGTGTAGTTTATCAATACACAAATCCTAGTGACTGGAGCAGTCTTTAGCTTATTTTTGCATCATTTCTCCTTTTGGCAAGTGTGCTTCAAATTCTGCAATTGATTTCTGAAAGCATTGCTTGCAGTGGGAAGTATATTATTGCTGCAAAGATAGTAAATGCTGAGAATTGATCGAAGTTCAGTCTGCATCAGCGGAGAGAGGGAAAAAAAACGATGATTTAAGTTCTTCCCCATTCACCAGAATGGAGAAAGTTTAGGAACTAAACATGTTTTAATCTGCAAACTTGTGGTCCATTATCAAGTTATTCTAGTCTCTCTCTGTGCAAGAACAGTCAAAAAGCTAATAATGTTGTTAATGTGTCAAGCCTCATCTGCCAAGTGATAAACAATGTGTAGGAAAGAACTGCAGAAGGGTCTTGACGCGAAACGTCACCCATTCCTTCTCTCCAGAGAGGCTGCCTGTCCCGCTGAGTTACTCCAGCATTTTGTGTCTTAAGGGCCTGTCCCACTTGGCCATAATTTGGCGTAATTTACGCAACATCATTTACGCGTCACGACGCACGTGCTGCGCGCATGGTGCGCATTACGTGCGCATGGTGCGTGGTGACATAGGTAGTGACGCGCGGTTTCAGCGCGGCGTCCCAGAATTTGGGCTGCACAGTATATTTGTGCGCCATCTGCGTGACGCGCAAATGACGGCCAAGTGGGACAGGCCCTAGACTGATACATAATGTCAGCCTTGCCAATAAATGGGATGGTTTGGGAGCTATTTCAGTGCAGGACCAGGAAAAACTCTCTACTTGAAGTTTAGTCCTGTAAAGTTAAACTGAGGTGTACCTGACCTCTGAGTTGGAAATTAAAGATCGCATGGTGCTCCCTGAAGAGAAGGAATGGTATCTTGACCAATATTAATCCCGCAGCCAATACAATTAAAACAACATCATTTGTTTCTGATCCCTTTGTTATGTTCGTGACATATCTGTTTGTATTTTTACTACCAATATGACAAAATGTAATTGGAAAGTCTTTGGGAAATTCCAAGATTAATTTAAAGAAACTATATAAATACATTATTATTCCCTTTCATAATGCTTGTAAAGTAATATTTTCTAATATCCATAATGTTTAAGAGACATTTAGACAGGTACATGGATAGGATTGGTTTAGAGGGATATGGGCCAAGTGTGAGCAGGTTGGGACTAGAGTAGATGGGCCATGTTGGTCAGTGTGGGCAAGTTGGGCCAAAGGGCCTGTTACCACACCACATGACTCTATGACTCTTTGTATCTAGAAGTAAAACACCATAGTTGTAGAAAATATTAAACAAAAGAAAAACATGAGATTGCCGTTGCTGGAATCTGGAGCAAAAACAAGTTGCTGGAAGAATTTAGCGTTTCGCGAATCGTCTGTGGAACCGATGGGGCATTCGACCTTTGGGGTTGTGACCCTGCAACAGGACTAAGAGTACAATGGGGAGAATGCTCGTATAAAGAAATGAAGGGAGGGGTGAGACAGGAGAGTGAGAAGGGGTTAATGGGCAGATGAAGCCAGGCAAGGAATGGCAAGGAGTGGAAATAGTGACAGAGGTTTGGGGCGGCACGCTGGCGTAGCGGTAGAGTTGCTGCCTTACAGCGCCAGAGACCCGGGTTCGATCCTGACTATGGGTGCTGTCTGTACAGAGTTTGTATGTTCTCCCCGTGACCGCATGGGTTTTCTCCGAGATCTTTGGTTTCCTCCCACACTCCAGGTTTCCTCCCACACTGATGTACAGGTTTGTAGGTGAATTGGCTTGGTGCAAATGTAAAATTGTTCCTAGTGTGTGTGTGGGGTAGTGTTAATGTGTGGGGATCGCTGGTCGGTGTGGAAGCAGTGTGCCCGAAGGGCCTGTTTCCACGCTGTATCTTTAAATTAAACTAGAAGTATCACTAGAAATGATAACCCTCAGTCATTCTCAGTCCTGGCGCAAAACCTTGACTGCTCCTTTGCCTCCGCAGATGCTCGCTGTCCTGCTGAGTTTCCACAGCAGCTTGCTGTTTGCTTCTGTGAAAGGTCCTGAATTGTTGAGCGGTTCATTCAGAAACAGTGAATGAAGAACCACAGTTAATGCCTCAGGTTTAACATCTACTGAAATGGAAGGTCCTTTAGCTTGGTGGAGAGCAGGAAAAATTGAATAACGCGTGTAAGAGTAGTGATGGCTGAAAGAAGATGGGAAAGAGAAGTGACTAACAAAATGAGAAGATGTATTAAATCAGATATTGTCAGTAAAAAGGAAAAAGACCTATGAATGCTGGAAATATGAGATATTGCCACAGAAGGCTGTGGAGGCCAAGTCAATGGATATGTTTAAGGAGATAGATAGATCCTTGATTTGTACGAGTGTCAGAGGTTATAGGGAGAAGGCAGGAGAATGGGGTTAGGAGGGAGAGGTAGACCAGCCATGATTGATTTTGTTGGGCTGAATGGCCTAATTCTGCTCCTATCACTTATGACCTTATGATACCACACCAGAATGATTTGTTGTCTAAAATTGATGATTTCTCTGTCCCAAAAGCTGTAATGTGTCTGATTTGCTATTAAAGTGGCAGGCAACTAGACACTGGTGGGGTGGGGGTGGGGCTTACAGGCTGAATGGGTGTGTTGGCTAAAGGGTCACCCAATTTGTGTTAGGTGTTCCCAGTTAGTGGAGACAAGACTGCAAGTGCCAAACGCAACAGAGAAAAAATCAGAAGCAGATCTAATCACTTTGAAACAAGATGTATCTTTCACTGGATTTCCAAGATGGCGTCCAACCCAGGCGACTATTTGCGCGCTCGTCACAGAAACAGATGTACAATCACATATTACAATCGCTCCGCACCCTTACATCTCTACTCCTACAGCAACATGTTTTAATTTAACTATGATCTCCTCTCAGATCTGTCCTTACTCTGCGGTCAGGGTGGCGAAGCGGTAGCATTGCTGCCTTGCAGGGAATGCAGCACCGGAGATCAGGGTTCGATCCCGACTACGGGTGCTGTCTGTACGGAGTTTGTACCTTCTCCCTGTGACCTGCGTGGGGTTTTCTCCGAGATCTTCGGTTTCCTCCCACACTCCAAAGACGTACAGGTTTGTAGGTTAATTGGCTTGGTGAATGTAAAAATTGTCCCTGGTGTGTGTAGGGTAGTGTTAGTGTGCGGGGATCGCTGACGGCGTGGACCCAGTGGGTCAAAGGGCCTGTTTCCGCGCTGTATCTCTAAACTAAACTAAATAAACTAATCCTCTCAGCACTCGAACACCCTTGGACTATCCTTGATTGGACTTTGCTGGCGTTACCATGCGCTAAACGCTATCCCCTTATCATGTATCCATACGCTGTAAATTGTAATCATGTTTTGTCTTTCCGCTAACTGGATAGCACGCAACAAAATCTTTTCACTGTGCCTCGGTACACGTGACAATAAACTAAACTAGACTAAACTTGACATTTGGAAAGAAGAAAGCCAAGGGTATGATTTCCTTATTTATTCTTATTTTCTGGTTTTGAATATCTTTGATGAGGTGCCAGCATGCATTGCTCATCCATAGTTACACTTGGAAGGTGTCTGTGGGCCATCTCCTTGATAGATTGCAGTCCATCTGTTGAAAGTACAATGCTCCTGGCAAGGAACATCGAGGATTTCGGACCATTATGATAAAGGAATACTTTCAAGCCAATATTATGTGCAGATCGGAGAGGAGAATGCAGTTCATGTCATTCCCAAGGGCCAAGCCTTTATCTTTCTTAGTTGTATGCAGCATAGGTTTGGGAAGTGCCATTAATGTGGTCGGGGCTAGTATATGCTAAGATGGCGTTAGGCTTTTTGAATTTGATTGGGCCTGCACTCATCCAGGCAAGTGAACACTATTCCATCATGTTCTTGCTTGGGTCTTTTTGATGGTGAAAGGTTCTGCGGTTTCAAGAGATGAGTTACAGAGCACACAATACCCAACATCAGGCCAACTGTTGGAGACACAATATTTACATGGCTGAGTAAAAAACAAAGTACTGGGGGAGTTCAGTATGTCACGCAGCATCTGTGGACGGAAAAGGTTGGCAACATTCCTTCTCAGCCTGAAGTTCCTTTTGTCTCCACTTCTGTAATTGGTTTATTTAAGTTGCATTTCCATGGTGACTCCCAGATATTAATGGTGGAGCATTTGGCAATTTTAATGCTGTTGAATTTTAAGGTGGTTAACATGCCTTATTGAAGATAGTCGTGGTCTGAACTTTAATGGTGCAAATGTTACTTATAATTGATTCATTTAATTGACATTTAATAGATTCAGGCTGGCATTTGCTAAGGAATTGTGTACGGATTTGAACATTGTGTAATTAGTCAGCGGTCGTCACTCGAAACGAGTGCGACTGACTTATTTTGGAAGGATGCCCGTGCGTGACTTTGTTTAACGTGGGGAGACTGGTGCACAGACAGCCACCACACGGTCCTTGACAGATCTGGATCGGGATCCACTGGCATGGAGTCCAAGACGATCGGAGACCGTTTTCTGTTGCAGCCTTCATCCGCCTTCCACTAAAGTCAGCCATCATCGTCCTCCGCCTGTTCCACCGTTGAGGTCTTGGTTGGATTGCTCATCAGCATTAACATTATGATGGAAGGAAAGATAATGATGAAGCAGCTAAAAGTAGTTACTACAAAAAGGAGTGTACATTTGGACTCAAACGTAGTTGAGGTCCTGTTCTGGGGAATTTCTGGACCAATGTCTTAGGGCTGAAATGAGTGACCCCCAACAACAGCAACCGTCTTCCTCTATATAAAGTATTATTTTAACCAATTGAGTGTTTTCCACTTGATGACCATCAACTTCGGTTTTTGATGTCGGTGGCGCGGCGGTAGAGTTGCTGCGTTACAGCGCCAGAGACCCGGGTTCAATTCTGACCACGGGTGCTTGTCTGTACGGGGTTTGTACGTTCTCCCCGTGACCTGCGTGGGTTTTCTCCAGGAGCTCCAGTTTCCTCACACCATTCCCAAGACGTACAGGTTTTCTAAGTTAATTGGCTTCGGTAAAATTGCAAATTGTCCCTAGCGTGTGTAGGGTAGCGTTGATGTGCGGGGATCGCCGGTCGGTGTGCTCGGTGGGCCGAAGGACGTGTTTCCGTGCTGCATCTCTGAACTAAAACTAAATGTTAAGCTCAATCACTCTTATCTCATCTTTGGCCCACTTTTGGACAAAGGCTGTGATGAGGTTTGGGTCTCAATGAACAGCTTATTGGCAAGTCCACTGTCATGGACATTTTCCAGGCCTTACTAATTATATTGAAAGCAGACTGATTTGATGGTATTTAGCCACACTGAACTTATCCTGATATTTCTGGAAGGGATATCGTATACAAAGGCAATTTTCGACATAGTTGCGTAAATGCCAATCTTGTAACTATACTGAAATTGATACAAGGAAAGTTATGGACCATAACGGGCCTGTCCCACTTAGGCGATTTTTTGGGCGGCTGCCACAAAATTTTCAACATGTTGAAATATTTTCGGGGACAGTGGCGACAATTTTTGATGCCGTGGGTTGTCGTAGATGCTGTCGTAGGTTGTCACCAGGTGTCGTAGGTGAATTCCATTAAAACTAGTCCCTGGCATTCACCTAAAGAGTCGCCTAAGTGGAACAGGCCCTTAAGTCTTCACTACCACAACTAAGGTGTAGTCTGGACTCACAGCCTTTTCTGTTTAGCTCGAATTGCATGGCATTGAGGTGCAGTGACAATGAGAGGGAGAAAACGTGGAAATGGATGGAACCAGGGATAGACAGATGAAAGGCATAGCTCATGGAATGATGAAAGGGGAAGAGAGAAGAATATGTATCTGATAGCAACGTCATATTGGAGGAACAGGAAGAGCAGAAAGTGCTCTCATGAATGTGGAGGCAGTGGGGATGGACAAAGAGTGGGAGAGACAAGGTGAGAACAGTTACCACCTTTAATCGCTTGAAGAAACAAGGAACTGTAGGTGCTGGCTTTAGAAAAAGAGAACACAAAATGCTGGAGTAACTCAGCCAGTCAGACAGCATCGCTGGAGAATATGGCTCATTGACGTTTGAGGTCGGGGACCAGAACTGAACGTCACCTATCCATGTTCTCCAGAGATGCTGCCTGACCCATTGAGTTACTCCAGCAATTTGTGCCCTTTTTTTTAACCTAAAATCACTTACCCTCTGGTATTTGTCTAAATCTGGTCTACATTTTTACGTTAAAAACAGCATTAGTTGGTATTGCACTAATTTAAAATCCATACACTTTATATCTAGGACTCAATCTGGTATATTGGGATAATATACAGTCTGGATTATACCCATCCATGTAATGTGCACTGCATGCTCATCCATATCAGCAGTAGGACTGCATTACAATTTAAAGCACTTTGCTTTATAATTGAGAGTTGTGAATTTGTGGAATTCTCTGCCACAGAAGGCAGCAGAGGCCAATTCACTGGATGAATTTAAAAGAAAGTTAGATAGGGCTCTAGGGGCTAGCGGAAGCAGGGGATTATGTGGGGAAGGCAGGCACGGGTTATTGATTGTGGATGATCAGCCATGATCACCATGAATGGCAGTGCTGGTTCAAAGGGCCAAATGGCCTCCTCCTGCACCTATTTTCTATGCTTCTATGTTACTTGTGCTATAACACCAGGATAAGCTCTCAACCAAGAAAACCAAGTCCAAAGCCAAAGGAGTATCTAAACTGCTTTTAAATATTTATGCTAAAGATCAAAGATCCTATAGTGGAGCAAGATAGACCACTCCGGCTAAATGCAATGGGCTGACGTGTAGTACGCAACGGAGCGGAGCGTGGGCATTTTTTTCATCCATTTCAGTAACCCGACCCAACCTGACCCGACTCGCAGTGTAATCAACGTTGCAGGGGAACAGTTTGTGCTAATAAATTATGATTCTGAAAATGAGGAGAAGATTTTTACCAAAGAACTTTTATTTTTACGAGAATGTTTCCGTAACCGGCTTCCGTCTCTGCACTAGTATCTTTGCTCCGCTATGGGATCTTTGGTGCGGAGACGAGATGACGGTTTTTTTCTACGGAAAATGGGGGCCGCCGCCGATCTAACACGAACATTACCCATGAATCTGCCCTTATATGACACGTACAACGCTTTTTCTTTCTTTTTCGTCGAGTGATCTATCTTGCTCGCTGTAGGATCTTTGCTAAAGATCACCGAAAGCAAAGAGGAATTACTTGTTTGCTTACAAATAGATAAAACATTAAAACAGTGGATCCATGCAAAAAACATAAGAAACTGGAGCTTAAACAATTAACAAGATCATGCCTGACATTTTACCTTCAATATCAATGTCCTACTTTGTTCCCATATCTGCAATTCCTCCAATATCCAAAATCCCAATCTCAGTTTTGAAAGAAGTTGGCACAATTCAGCCTACAATTTTGAAGAACGATTTGCTCAAATTTGATGCCACTTTTATAATCAGTTTTTTTTTTGAAACTTTGAATAAAACAAAGAGTAAAGAAAAGAATGGAGATGTAATAATGCATGCCCCACGCTCTGAAATTATCACCTCAACCTCTCAACTTCAGCACATTGAGTCCCTGCTGATCATCAACCAGTATTTACTCCGACCATACACTCGCCCCATTTTATTTTTTCCACATTCCAATCGCCCCCCCCCATTCTACCACTCACCTGCATACAAGGGTCAATTTACAATGGCCAATTAACCTACCAATCAACATATATTTGAAATATATAAATCCGAGTTTATCCACTTTGGTGGCAAAAACAGAAAGGCAGATTATTATCTAAATAGTGTCAAGTTGGGGAAAGGGGAAGTACAACAGGATCTGGGTGTCCTTGTTCATCAGTCACTGAAAGTAAGTATGCAGGTACAGCAGGCAGTGAAGAAAGCAAATGGCATATTGGCCTTCACAACACGAGGAGTTGAGTGTAGAAGCAAAGAGGTCCTCCTGCAGTTGTACAGGGCTCTAGTGAGACCACACCTGGAGCATTCTTGCTATCGAGGGTGTGCCGCATAGGTTCACAAGGTTAGTTCACGTTGTAAAGTAAAGTTGTAAATTGACCCCAGTGTGTGTAGAATAGTGCTAGTGTACGGGAATGATCGCTGGTCGATCGCGGGACGAAGGTTTCCATGCTGTATCTCTAAAGCAAAAGTCTAAAGACTCTATAACACCCAGGAGAAACCCTCAATGCCGACAGGAGAAGGTGACAAATGCCACACGGGGCCAGGATTGAACTCAGGGTGCTGCAGCTATGAAGCAGTAGCTGTACGAGCTACACCACCACTGTGCCACACAAAACCTCAAAAACCACCTCTTTAGTGAAGATTGCTTTCATTTGTATTAATTTCTTCTTATGTGGCTCAATTATTTGGCATATAAAGTGTCTCAAGTTTTTGGGGCTGTTTTAACGTTTTATTATATCTGACTTGCGAGTAACGAATGCAATTGCTGGAATATGTAATGCAATTCCTTTTCCCTCGTTAATGTCTCTAATCTTAAAGAGAGATATAGTTAATTATTAATAATGAATAAAAGTTAATAGTTAATAAGTGCAGATGCAGAACTGCAGATGCTGGTTTAAACCGAAGATAAGACACAAAAAGCTGGAGGAACTCAGCGGGTCGGACAGCACCTCTGGAGAAAATAGGTGACGTTTCGGGTCGAGAACCTTCTTCAGAGTCGAGTATCGACCGAAACATCACCTATTTATTTTTTCCAGAGATGCTGTCCGACCCGCTGAGTTACTCTAACTTTTTGTTTCTATCTGTAGTTAATAAGTTTCAGCTTAAAGAAAGCACAGGTTACTTTAAAATAATAAGTTGGTTATTTTATACATCTTCTTCTTTTCTTTGCAGGTAGTTTGTTTATGTCTAAAGGTGTCACTCTCTCTCCTGGCGAGAATCCATGACGGGTTTCCAACGAGAAAGACGATTCTGAGGTTGAGCATGAAGTAGAGAGTGCAATGGTGCTCTGGAAGAAATGTGACGGAATACGCACTGGACACGCACTGGAGGGAAGTATTTTGAGCCTGGGCCACTGTGGAAAACCAGCAGAGGCCATCTGTCTTTCCACTTCCCAGAGAGAAAGTATCGACCTGGTCATAAGGTTTAAAAATTGTGGGTCTCAACCACCTGGAGGGAACCAGAGACCGTTCGCAAGAGGATGGAAAGTGCGTTAAACATACACATACTTTGTAAAGCAAACAACATGTCATTCAATATGACTGTGCTTGTTGGCCCTGCAGATTGACGATAGGCATTGGAAGAGTGCCCTGGTCATCTTGCCATCAAAGCTCCACTGAGCCACCTGACGTTCAGCTGGAATAGAATGGTCAACTCAAATGTCACTGTAAAAACGTGGAACTTCTCCTGAGGTAGATGCCGTGAATGTTTCAAGCACAGGATAAGTGTAAAAATATGAAGGTTGCATTGTATATTTTAAGTTACAAGTATTCTTTTGAGTAGCAATGCACACACTGTCATTATGTAAAAATAAAACTATAATTAACCTTTTACTTCGAGACTTAAGTGAAACCATTTATTTTGAAAACGTTGCTTTTACAGGTGAAATTTCTGTCCTGTAGAACTCTTGCCACCATTGCAAAGTCGACCATAAGGTGATCTGAAAAATGATACTTGCGGGAAAAAGAAAATGCTACAAATGCACATCAGATCAGGCAGCATTTGCAGAAAGAGGCAAAGGATGAAATGTGGCTACAGGTCAGGACAAACGTGATTGCAATAATTTAGTGCTGTTGAGCAGAGATTGGTTTGTACACAATAGTTACTTCAGTTTAGTTTATTGTCACGTGTACCGAGGTACAGTGAAAACGCTTTTGTTGCGTGCTATTTAGTCAGCAGAAAGATAAGACATGATTACAATCGACCCATTACAGTGTATAGATACATGATAACGGCCCACAGGAGCCGTTGGAAGAAGAGGAGGAGGGGGAGGAGCGACACCCGACCGGTAAGGTTAAAAATCTAGCGCGGGGCTTGTTTTTCCAGAGGCCCACAGGAGCCGTTGGAAGAAGAGGAGGAGGGGGAGGAGCGACACCCGACCGGTAAGGTTAAAAATCTAGCGCGGGGCTTGTTTTTCCAGAGGCCCACAGGAGCCGTTGGAAGAAGAGGAGGAGGGGGAGGAGCGACACCCGACCGGTAAGGTAAAAAATCTAGCGCGGGGCTTGTTTTTACCAAAATCCATAACGTTCCATTTGGAGAAGTTGGGTTTTTTTTTTGAGGAAGCCACTGATTGGTGGAAGAGGACCCGAGGAGGCAGCTGATTGGTGCAACCCCGGGTTTACTTTTTACATTTCTGCCTTCTGGAGTGAGGATTCTGGGAGTTTAAGGATCAGTATTTAGTAGTAAAGTTTAAAGGATAAGTTTTTGTGTTTTTTTTTAATATATAATACAGTGTAATTTGGGAGTAAGGTATGGCAGTAGAGATTGGCCCCCGTGGTTTTGTTCAGACCTGCAACATGTGGGAGATCAGGGAGATGGTCGTGTCCCCCTGGTGACTACGTTTGCAGGAAGTGTGTCCAGCTGCAGCTCCTGGCAGACCGCATGAACGATTGGAACTGCGGCTGGATTCATACTGGAGCATCCACGATGCGGAAAAAGTCGTGATAGCACGTACAGTGAGTTGGTCACACCGCAGGCAAACGGTAAGAGGACAAGAAGGGGGCGAACGGGTGGGCCAATAGCCAGCAAAGCAGTAGGCAGGTAGTGCAGGAGTCCCCTGCGGTCATCTCCCTCCTAAACAGGTATACCATTTTGGATACTGTTGAGGGAGATGGGCTCATCAGGGGAATGCAGCAGCAGCCAGGTTCATGGCACCATGGGTGGCTCTGCAGCACATGAGGGGGGAAAAAAGAGGGGAAGGGCAATAGTAATAGGGGATTCAATTGTCAGGGGAATAGATAGGCGTTTCTGCGGCCGCAAACGAGACTCCAGGATGGTATGTTGCCTCCCTGGTGCAAAGGTCAGGGATGTCACTGACCGGCTGCAGAACATTCTGGAGGGGAAGGTGAACAGCCAGTTGTCGTGGTGCATGTTGGCACCAACGATATAGGTAAAAAAAGGGATGAGGTCCTACAAGGTGAATTTAGGGAGCTAGGAGATAAAACTTAAAAGTAGGACCTCAAAGGTAGTAATCTCCGGATTACTACCAGTACCACGGGCCAGTCAGAGTAGAAATAGGAGATAATGCAAATGAATACGTGGCTTGAAAAGTGGTGCAAGGGGGAGGGATTCAAATTTTTAGGGCACTGGACCAGTTTCTGGGGAGGTGGGACCGGTACAAACAGGACGGTTTGCACCTGGATTGGAATGGAACCAATGTTCTTGGGGAGTGTTTGCTAGTGCTGTCGGGGAGGATTTAAACTAATGTGGCAGGGGATGGGTACAAGAGCAGAGAGCAGGAGGGTGTAAAATGAGGTAGAAGCATTAGGTAGCAAGGTGAAAAGTAAAAGTGGGCAGACAAACCAGGGCAAAAATCAAAAAGGGCCACTTTTCAGCAAAATTGTATTAGGGGTAAGTGCGTTGTAAAGACAAGCCTGAAGGCTTTGTGTCTCAATGCAAGGCAGTATTCGTAATAAGGTGGACGAGTTTGAACGTGCAGATAGATATTAATGATTATGATATAGTTGGGATCACGGAGACATGGCTCCAGGGTGACGTAGGCTGGGAGCTGAACATCCAGGGATATTCAATATTCAGGAGGGATAGAGAGAAAGGAAAAGGAGGTGGGGTAGCGTAGCTGGTTAGAGAGGAGATTAACGCAATGGAAAGAAGGACATTAGCTTGGAGGATGTGGAATCGGTATGGGTAGAGCTACAAAACACTAAGGGGCAGAAAACGCTGGTGGGTGTTGTGTACAGGCCACCTAACAGTAGCAGAGAAGTTGGGGATGGTATCAAACAGGAAATTTGAAATGCGTGCGACAAAGGCAAACATTATAATGGGTGACTTCAATCTACATATAGATTGGGTTAATCAAATTGGCAGGGGTGCTGAGGAAGAGGATTTTTTGGAATGTATGCGGGATAGTTATCTAAATCAACATTAGAGGAACCAACGAGAGAGCAGGCTATTTTAGACTGGGTTTTGAGTAATGAGGAAGGGTAATTAGCCGTCTTGTTGTACGTGCCCCCTTGGGCAAGAGTGACCATAATATGGTTGAGTTCTTCATTAGGATGGAGAGTGACATTGTTAATTCAGAAACAATGGTTCTGAACTTAAAGAAAGGTAACTTTGAGGGTATGAGACGTGAATTGGCCAAGATTGACTGGCAATTAATTCTAAAAGGGTTGAAGGTGGATATACAATGGAAGACATTTAAAGACTGCATGGATGAACTACAAAAAATGTTCATCCCAGTTTGGCAAAAGAATAAATCGGGGAAGGTAGTGCATCCCGTGGATAAACAAGGGAAATCAGGGATAGTATCAAAGCAAAGGATGATGCGTACAAAGTAGCCAGAAAAAGCAGCATACCAGAGGACTGGGAGAAATTCAGAGACAGCAGAGGAGGACAAAGGGCTTAATTAGGAAAGGAAAAATAGATTATGAAAGAAAACTGGCAGGAACATAAAAACTGACTGCAAAAGTTTTTATAGATATGTGAAGAGAAAGAGGTTAGTTAAAACAAATGTAGGGTCCCTTGCAGTCAGAAACAGGTGAGTTGATCATGGGGAACAAGGATATGGCGGACCACTTGAATTAACTACTTTGGTTCCGTCTTCACTAAGGAAGACATAAATAATCTGCCTGAAATAGTAGGGGACTGTGGGTCAAAGGAGGAATTGAGTGAAATCCAGGTCAGTCGGGAAGTGGTGTTGGGTAAATTGATAGATTAAAGGCCGATAATCCCAGGGCCAGATAGGCTGCATCCCAGAGTACTTAAGGAAGTAGCTCAGGAAATAGTGGATGCATTAGTGATAATCTTTCAAAACTCTTTAGATTCTGGAGTAGTTCCTGAGGATTGGCGGGTAGCAAATGTAACCCCTCTTTTTAAGAAGGGAGGGAGAGAGAAAACGGGGAATTACAGACCAGTTAGTCTAACATCGGTAGTGGGGAAACTGCTAGAGTCAGTTATTAAAGATGGGATAGCAGCACATTTGGAAAGTGGTGAAATCATTGGACAAAGTCAGCATGGATTTACAAAAGGTAAATCATGTCTGACGAATCTTGTGGAATTTTTCGAGGATGTAACTAGTAGCGTGGATAAGGGAGAACCAGTGGATGTGGTATATCTGGACTTCCAGAAGGCTTTCGACAAGGTCCCACATAAGAGATTAGTATAACAAACTTAAAGCATACGGTATTAGGGGTTCAGTATCGATGTGGATCGAGAACTGGCTGCAAACAGGAAGCAAAGAGTAGGAGTAAACGGGTCCTTTTCACAATGGCAGGCAGTAACTAGTGGGGTTTACCAGCAGGGCTCAGTGCTGGGACCCCAGCTATTTACAATATATATTAATGATCTGATGAGGGAAATTGAAGGCAATATCTCCAAGTTTGCGGATGAACACTACCTAAGCTGGGGGGCAGTTTTCGCTGTGAGGAGGATGCTAGGAGACTGCAAGGTGACTTGGATAGGCTGGGTGAGTGGGCAAATGTTTGGCAGATGCAGTATAATGTGGATAAATGTGAGGTTATCCACTTTGGTGGCAAAAACAGAAAGCAGACTATTATTTAAATGGTGGCCGATTAGGAAAAGGGAAGATGCAGCGAGACCTGGGTGTCATGGTACACCAGTCATTGAAAGTAGGCATGCAGGTGCAGCAGGCAGTGAAAAAAGCGAATGGTATGTTAGCTTTCCATAGCAAAAGATTTGAGTACAGAGCAGGAGGTTCTACTTCAGTTGTACAGGGTCTTGGTGAGACACACCTGGAGTATTGCGTACAGTTTGGTCTCCAAATCTGAGGAAGGACATTATTGCCATAGAGGGAGTGCAGAGAAGGTTCACCAGACTGATTCCTGGGATGTCAGGACTGTCTTATGAAGAAAGACTGGATAGACTCGGTTTATAACTCTCTGGAATTTAGGAGATTGAGAGGGGATCTTATAGAAACTTACAAAATTCTTAAGGGTTGACAGGCTAGATGCAGGAAGATTGTTCCCGATGTTGGGGAAGTCCAGGACAAGGGGTCAGAGCTTAAGGATAAGGGGGAAATCCTTTAAGACCGAGATGAGAAAGACTTTTTTCACACAGAGAGTGTGAGTCTCTGGAACTCTCTGCCACAGAGGGTAGTTGAGGCCAGTTCATTGGCTATATTTAAGAGTGAGTTGGATGTGGCCCTTGTGGCTAAGGGGATCAGAGGGTATGGATAGAAGGCAGGTACGGGATACTGAGTTGGATGATCAGCCATGATCATATTGAATGGCGGTGCAGGCTCGAAGGGCTGAATGGCCTACTCCTGCACCTAATTTCTATGTTTCTATGTTTCTATAAGGGAATGACGTTTAGTGCAAGGTAAAGCCAGCAAAGTCCAATCAACGATAGTCCGAGGGTACAGAGTTTAAGATCATAGTTAAAGAAAATAATTTTTCGCTGTAGGAGTAGAGATTTAAGAGTGTGGAGCGATTGCAATAGAGTTGTAGAGTCATAGAGTGATACAGTGTGGAAACAGGCCCAACTCGCCCACACAGGCCAACAATGTCCCAGCTACACTAGTCCCACGACTGTGCTTGGTCCATATCCCTCCAAACCTGTCCTATCCATGTACCTGTCTAACTGTTTCTTAAACATTGGAATAATCCCAGCCTCAACTACCTCCTCTGGCAGCTTGTTCCATATACCCACCACCCTTTGTGTGAAAAAGTTACTCCTCGGATACCTATTAAATCTTTCCCCCTTCACCTTGAACCTATGTCCTCCGGTCCTCGATTCCCCTACTCTGGGCAAAACACTTGTGCATCTACCCAATATATTCCTTTCATTTTTTGGTATACTTCTATAAGATCTCCCCTCATCCTCCTGCGCTCCATGGTATAGAGACTCAACCTACTCAACCTCTCCCTATAGCTCACACCATCTAGTCCTGGCACCATTCTCGTAAATCTTTTCTGAACTCTTTCAAGCTTGACAATATCTTTCTTATAACATGGTGCCCAGAACTGTGATTGTGATATGTGATTTTCGATCTGCTTCTGTGACTAGCATGCAAATTGTCGCCTGGGTTGGGCACCACCTTGGGGCTGCTGTGAGGCTCATTGCAACTCACAGGTTCAATCGGAGGTAGTACCTCCAGGAATGCTGAATTCTATGCAGATACCTAATATTGAACTCTTGGGAAGGAAATTTGGCCTCCTAACCTAGTTTGCCCTAGTTCTGACTCCAGTTCAAAGTGGTTGACTCTTGGATTGCTCTATGAAATAACCCAGTAGGTCATTCAAACAAATTAGTTAGAAAATGTATTCAGGGGGATGCCTTTCAAAAAGAAGGACTGGTGCAGTATAGTTGACATTGAGTCATGAGATTTTTTAACAGCTCATTCAGGTAATTGAGAGGATGATGACAAGCAAATTATTTGAATGGTCTGCACAGGTGGTAGCAAAAGGCATGTTAGCGCAGCAAGTCCTTTCTGAACTTTTACGTAAATTAAAAGCACTGCATTTTTTTTTTCCATTTGCAGTCACTTTCAGATGGAAACGTTTGGAGAATGGGTGGGAAAAGGGGCCTTTAGTTTAGTTTAGTTTAGAGATACAGCGCGGAAACAGGCCCTTTGGCCCACCGTGTCCGCACTGACCAGCGATCCCCGCTCATTAACGCTATCCTACACACACTAGGAACAATTTATAATTTTTGCCACCAAGGTCAATTAACCTACAAGAAGGGTCTCAACCCGGAACGTCACCTGTTCCTTTTTTCCAGAGATGCCGTCTGACCCGTTGAGTTACTCCAGCTTTTTGCGTCGAACCTACAAACCTGTAGTGTGGGAGGAAACCAAAGATCTCGGAGAAAACCCACGCAGGTCACAGGGAGAGCGTGCAAACTCTGTACAGACAGCACCCATAGTCAAGATCGAACCCGGGTCTCTGGCGCTGTGAGGCAGCAACTGTCCCGCTGCGCCACCGTGCCGCCCATGGGTATCGGGGTGACAAGCAGCAAGTCCAACCTTGACCGAACCTTCTGAATGCACAATTATGCATCATTGATGGTGTAATAATGTAATTCAATCGTGTATTTATGGGAGGGTTAGATTTAGCTCTTAGGGCTAACGGAACCAAGGGATATGGGGAGAAAGCAGGAACGGGGTACTGATTCTGGATGATCAGCCATATATATCATATTGGATGGCAATGCTGGCTCGAAGGGCCGAATGGCCTCCTCCTGCACCTATTTTCTATGCAATGGTTATTTGACTCCCCTTTAAGTTGAGCTATTGACTCAAAGGGGAAGCTCTATCTTCTGCCAATCTCGCTGAGATTTATTAATCGACAACTCCTCCTTCACCGGTACCCAGTTTATATTCTTCGCACAATGTGTATCCCACATGTTAAATCTATACCCATCCGTCAGACAAAGCTATGTTCCTTCGATGTTTTCATGTTCCTGTTGATAAAGTTCTCAGCTAACTTAAAGAAATGTTGTGGGAAGGCGAAACATCACCTATTCCTTCTCTCCAGTGATTCTGCCTGTCCCGCTGAGTTACTCCAGCGTTTTGTGTCTACCTTAAAGAAATGTTGCTTAGCCGTAACATCTTTTACAACCTGATGGATGCAGCAAGTGGAATTCAGAACAACACAAACGCACTCACAACGAGAGAGGAAAATAATGGAGTCCGATTCATGAGAGGAATAAATCGGGTAGATGCACAGTCTCTTGCCCAGAATAGGTGAATCAAGAATCAGAGGTCATAGGTTTAAGGTGAAGGGGAAAAGATTCAATAGGAATCTGAGAGGTTTCACACAAAGAGTGGTGGGTGTACGGAACAAGCTGCCAGAGGAATTGAGGCAGGGACTATTTAAGAAACAGACAGGTACTGTCCATGGATAGGACAGGTTTGGAGGGATATGGACCAAATGCAGGCAGGTGGGACAAGAGCAGCTGGCACATGTTGGCCGGTATGGGCAAGTTGGGCCGAAGTGCCTTTTTCCAAAACGTATCACTCTATGACTATGATTCACATTGATAAGGGACAGGCAAAACTTGGTATGGAGTGAGCTATGTATGAAAATCAGGCAATGTCATCATCACAAGGAAGGATCATAAATTCAACAATGAGCTTTGCATACTGTTCTGAATGCGTTTTAATGTTTCCGGTTGTCTATGCGAACATTATTTTCTTCATACAGAGAAGTACATAAAACTATATTATTAATGTAATTATCAGAATTTTGAGTACAGTTTACCCTTGTTAATACGGATCCCTTTAAGCATTTAGAATGCATTTAAGCATTTGAGCATTAAGAAAGCATTTTATTAGGATGTCATTACACATGATAATAAACTAAACTGAACTGAACTAGCATGGATTTTGGTTACAGCAGACGGAGCGCCACACAGTATCCTGACACCACCGTCTCTTTTAGAACATAGGCTGCTAGTTACAGGTCATAGACATTGACAAGCAATTGCTTCGATCAGAACTGCAGATGCTGGTTTTACACCGAAGATAGACACAAAATTCTTCCCGACGGGCCGCACGGCCAGAAGGCTTCCCGACGGAGCGCGGTTGTGGACTGGGAACGTGGCCGGAGGCCTTTATCGAGGCGCCGCGGTCTCGATGCCTCCCGGATTGCCGCATTGAAGCCCGTTCGGGGGCCGGCCGGGGCCTCGCGATATGGACGGAGGAGCCGGGGCCTCACGGGTTGGTGTCCGGGACGGGGAAGCGGCCGGCGGAGTCCGCGGCTGGGGCCCGGATCGGCACCACGGAGGCGTGAAGTGAGGCGTGGACAGCGGTGAGGCCTCGGCGGCGGCAGTGGTGAAGCCTCGCGATGATGTGGCCCCGTGGTGGCGGAGATGCCTCGCTGGTCGACACACGGTCGACGGTCGATGACAGCGCGGAGGGGGAGGGGAACAACAATGGAGGACATGGCATGGGGGAAGATGGGGGTAGGACAAAAGGAGGAGCCGGCGTGCTTTGTAACGTCAGTGCCGTAGCTCGCCGCTACTTGTATACATTGTGTGTGCAAGCAAAGAATCTCACTGTGCCTTGTCACATGTGACAATAAAGTATTCCTGTTCCTATTCCTAAAATGCTGGAGTAACTCAGCGGGGACAGGCAGCATGTCTGGATATGTTTCTGGGTGAAGACTTCTTCAGTCTGCAGAAGAGTCTCGACGCAAAACATCGCCCATTCCTTCGTTTTAGAGATGCCGGACAACCAGCAGGTTCGGCAGCGTCTTTGGAACGAGAAGCGTAGTCGACATTTAAGGTTAATGTCCTTTCACCCTGACCTCCGGCCGGCTGGCCAGTTAGTCATCATTTTTATTTTTTTAATTATACAAATACTTTTATTCAAACATTAAAAAATAAACATACAAATTAACACAATCAAAGACTGCCTATGTTGACAGTTTTGCAAACAAGCGATCATCGCCAACTTTATCAACAAAACACTCGGCCTCCCGCGGTGACCAGCGTTCACAGACGGCCTCCAGAGTCCCCGTGGACATTGCCTGTGTGTTCCCTCTCCAGAGGCACACGGGCATGGTCGTAGGCCCAGAAAAGGGGCAGGCAGTCAACCCTGGTGTGGCCGTCGACTACCCGCTTCCTGGACCCGCGAATTGCCATCTTGGCCAGGCCCAGGAGGAGACGGACAGGGAGATCCCCCACCCCTGCTCCCGAGGAGTCTCACTTGGAGCGGGACAAGGGTTTCCTCAACCCGCGTGGTGCCGGACGGTCGTTCTTAGGCCACTGTGGTGAGCGCTCTCAGTGACGGGGCTCCAGCATTCTGACCTGCCAGAGCAGTGATGTCCAAGGGGGAAAAAGGCCATAGTCAGTTACAGCAGGCAATCAGCAATAATGGACATCATTGCCCCCTCCCCCACGGTCCGTTATAACGAGGGTTTGCTGTGTAATGTTAAATAACTTGGATGTTCACAAGTTTATGTTAACCCTGCTATTTCAGTTCAGTTCAGTTTTATTTGTCACTAGACCAAGTGCAGGTCCGCTGGGTCTGTTCCCTCAACGTGCGGTTGTTTGGGGGGGGGGGGTGCTCTGGATTCGCATGCACACTAACCACTCCCCGCACACACGGGTGGGAGGGGGTGAGAGGGGGTAAGGGGAGACAGGGTGGGGAGAGGGGAGGGAGGGTTTATGAGAGTGGGAGAGGATGGGTAGAGGAGGGGGAGAGGAGGGTGAGAGGAGGAGGAAAGGGGGGAGAGAGGGGAGGGGGAGAGAGAGAGAGGGGAAAGAGGGGGGAGGGGAGGAAGGAGGAGGAAGAGAGAGTAGAGGGGAGAGAGGAGATGGGTAGAGAGGAGGGGGGAGAGAGGAGTGGGAATGGGGAGAGAGGAGGGCGGGAAAGAGAGGGGGGGAAGGGGAGGGGGTAGAGGGGATTGGAGGGGAGAGGGGTTGGGGAGAGGAAGAGGGGGGTTGTTGAGAGGGGGGGGGTTTGTGGAGGGGAGGGGGGTTGGTGGAGGGGAGAGGGTGGTTTGTCGGTGGGTGGGTGAGAGTGAGGTGGAGGAAGGGAGAGGAGTTGAAGGAGGGGAGAAGGAGAGTGGAGGGAAGAGAGGGAAGGGAGGGAGAGGGGGAGAGGGTCCCCCTCAATGTGCAGTTGTGGTGGGGGGGGGGAGAAGGTTGCAGCGTCACACACACACTAACCACTCCGCCAATACACACTAACCACCCCCCCCCCCCCCCCCCCCCCCCCCAATACACACATACACTAATCACCCCCCTTGATATTATATTAATTCATTGGCTCCTTTTACCCATCTCGAGGGGCAAAGAGAGTGGGGCAGAGAAAGAGAGAGAGGGAGTGGGGGGGAAGGAGATGAGGGGAGAGAGGGGGGGTGGAGGGAGGGGGTGAGGGGATGGGGTGGAGAGGGGGGAGAGGGGGTGGAGAGGCAGGAAAGAGGATGGGGAGAGAGAGGGGGAGATGGAGAGGGGGAGAGTGGGGGAGAGAGAGGAGGGGGAGACGCACACACCACACACACACACACAGAGTTTTTAAAAGTATACTAGACCAAGGAACAGACCCGTTGGGTCTGTTCCCTCAACGCACGGTTGCGAGGGGAGGGGGCGGGCTGAGGCGTCACACACACACTAACCACCCCTCACACACACACACACACACACACTAACCACCCCTCAAACACACAATAACCACCCCCATTGCTATTATATTAATATTATTAATTGACTCCTTTTACCCCATGCCCTGCCCTATCCACTCACACATAGTCCCCAATTTGCAGGCACGGAGGGGGAGTAGGAGGCACAGAGAGGGAGACAGAGGCAAAGAGAGGGAGACATGGAGGCACAGAGAGGGACACGGAGGCACATAGAGAGGGACACAGAGGCACAGAGAGGGACACGGAGTCACACAGAGAGGGACACGGAGGCACACAGTGAGGGACACGGAGGCATAGAGAGGGGCACAGAAGCACACACAGAGAGGGACACACAGAGAGGCAGGGGAGCTTCCTGCCTTTTGGAGAGGGGTTTCCGGGTGTCCGCTGCCTTTTGGAGCTGGGGTTTCCGATTTGCGGCGTGTTATGAACGGGCGACCCTGCTGCTGCGAGCGGGCGGACGATCAAAAGCAGCAGAGGGATGGCCGATCGTGGCTTCCGCAACGGGAAGACTTTGCTCACTGCGCCGGGGAGAGAGAGAGAGAGAAGGGGGGAGAGAGAACAGTGCCCGCATGCTGCTGCGAGCGGGCAGATGGTCAAAAGCAGAAGAGCGCCGGCCGATCGAGAGAAGGGGGGGGGGGGAGGGGAGGGAGGGAGAAGGGAAGAAGGGAGGGAGGAGAGGGGTACGTCCGCCCAGCAGCCGTCGGCCTCAGAGTGAGCCTCAGCTCCATGGCCTCGCATCCTCGGCGCTTCAGACCCCCGAGTACGGGGGGGGGGGGGGGGGGGGAGGGGGAGAGGGTGGGGTGGGGGTGAAGTGGGGGTGATGGAAAGAGAGAATGGGGGAAGAGAGGTGGAGTGGGGGGGGGGGGGTTGGAGTGAGCAGGCAGGCGGGCGGGCTGGAGTCCAGCATCGGAAGGCGTGGCATGAGCGTACTTGGCGGCATAGTGGAAGCAGGTGGGCCTGGATTGATCAGCATGTGCATATTATGACGTCAGCAGCTGGTAAGAGCCGTTTAGATCTTAAAAATTGAGTTGTGTTTGAGTTTTGTGATCAATTTTATTAATATTATTTTGTGATCAATTTTACTCAAAATGTGGGGAAATAATTGACCAAGGAATGGATGTGTGAATGTTAAAGTTAAATCGCTAGCGAAATGAAAAAAATGTCGGCGTTTTTGCGTCTGCTTTGCGCGGAGTAACGAATCAAATGCAAAATGCCATACACACACACATACACACACGGTTTTAAAAGTATATAGATAGATGATATGTAGGTTAACACAGGGTCAACGGTACATTGAAATGTGTTTGACAAGACAACAGGTCACCCCAGCAATGATATTACAAGGATAAAATTAAGGTAAAAAAAGATAAGATAAGAGTGGCATTGGTAGGTAAAAGATAATAATAAATAAAATAATCAACATTTGTGATGTGTTTATGAGTTCAAAAGCCTGATGGCATGATGATAAAAGCTGTCCTTAAGTCTGATGGTGCGTGCAGCCATGCTCCTGTATTTCCCCCTGACGGCAACAAGGGGAACAGTCTGCGTGCTGGGTGGCTGTGGTCCTTGATGATGCTGTGTGCCTTCCGCAGGCACCGCCGGTGGAAGACGTCCTGAATGGCCGGGAGACAGTTGCCAGTGATGTGCCGTGTGTGGCCTTCACTACTCTCTGTAGTGATTTGCGGCTGTGAGCAGAACTGTTCCCGTACCAGACTGTGATGCAGCCCGTCAGCAGGCTCTCTCTCGATGGTGCATCTGTAGACGTTTGTGAGGATGCTGGCGTTCATGCCAAACTTCCTCAGTCTTCTCAGGTAAAAGAGCCGCTGGCGGGCTTTCTTAGTTATTGTGTCCGTGTGCAGAGTCCAAGAGAGGTCCTCAGTGATGTGCACACTGAGGAACTTGAAGCTTCTGACCCTTTCAACCTCAGCATCACCGATGTCTCTTGGATCATGACCATCTTTTTCAGATTCTGTAGTAAGTAATTGAGAAGCCATCCTTCTTTTTCTGCGAAGATGGACACAACAAACTGGAGTACCTTAGCGGATCATAGAGTCATAGCGTGATACAGTGTGGAAACAGGCCCTTCAGCCCAACTCGCCCACACCAGCCCACACTGTCCCAGCTACACTAGTCCCACTTGACTGCGCTTGGACCATATCCCTCCAAACCTGTCCTATCCATGCACCTGTCTAACTGTTTCTTAAAACGTTGGGATAGTCCCAGCCTCAACTACCTCCTCTGGCAGCTTGTTCCATACACCCACCACCCTTTGTGTGAAAAATGTACCCTTCAGATTCCTATTAAATCTTTTCACCCTTCAACTTGAACCTATGTCCTCTGGTCCTCGATTCCCCTACTCTGGGCAAGAGACTGTGCATCTACCCGATCTATTCCTCTCATGATTTTATACAATTCTATAGGATCACCCCTCATCCTCCTGTGCTCAAAGGAATAGAGACCCAGCCTACTCAACCTCTCCCTATAGCTCAGACCCTCTAGTCCTGGCAACATCCTTGTAAATCTTCTCTGAACCCTTTCAAGCTTGACAATATCTTTCCTATAACATGGTGCCCAGAACTGAACACAATATTCTAAATGCGGTCTCACCAACTGCAACATGACCTCCCAACTTCTATACTCAATACTCTGACTGATGAAGGCAAATGTGCCAAAAGCATTTTTGACCGCCTTATCTACCTGCGACTTGACCTTCAAGGAACCATGCACCTGTACACCGAGATCCCTCTGCTCTGCAACACACCCCAGAGGCCAATCACTGTATAAGTCCTGCCCTTGTTAGGCTTCCCAAAATGCACCGCCTCTCATTTCTCTGTATTAAATTCCATCAACCATTCCTCCGCTCACCTGGCCAATCGATCCCGATCCTGCTGCAATCTTTCACAACCATCTTCACTATCTGCAAAAAAACACACACTTTTGTATCATCAGCAAACTTGCTAATCTTGCCTCCAGTCCGAGAAACAACCCTCCACCATCACCCTCTGCTTCCGTCCATGAAGCCTATTTGCTATCAATTCAGCTGTCTCTCCTTGGATCCCATGCGATCTAACCTTCCAGTGCAGTCTACCATGCGGAACCTTGTTGAATACCTTACTGAAATCCTCTGCCCTCATCAACCTTTTGGTCACATCTTCAAAAAAATCAATCAGATTTGTGAGACACGACCTCCCACGTACAAAACCATGCTGACTATCTCTAATCATCCCTTATCCATCCAAATCTCTGTATAACCTTTCCCTCAGAATACTCTAGTAACTTTCCAACAACAGATGTCAGACAGCATCTCTGGACAAAAGGAATAGGTGACATTTTGTGTTGAGACCATTTCTTCTGACTGGTCTTCTGTTCCTACAACGTGCTCTTAATCATCTCGTTGATCAAGATACTCGCTCACACAATGCAACATTTTTAGTTTTAGTACCAATAAGAACCAAATCTGAAATCCAATTGCTAAATAGGTTCACATAGTCTCTGCCTGGCTCCATCTAGCTAATTAAGTTCTATGTTTTGCATACATAAAAACAGCTTTTTCCACGAGTAGTAGAAACATAGATAATAGGTGCAGGATTAGGCCATTCGGCCCTTCGAGCCTGCACTGCCATTCAATATGATCATGGCTGATCATCCCTCAGTATCCTGTACCTGCCCTCTCTCCATAGCCCCTGATCCCTTTAGCCACAAGGGCCACATCCCTCTTAAATATAGCCAATGAACTGGCCTCAACTACCTTCTGTGGCAGAGAGTTCCAGAGACTCACCACTCTCTGTGTGAAAAATGTTTTCCTCATCTCGGTCCTAAAGGAATTGCCCCTTATCCTTCGACTGTGACCCCTTGTTCTAGTAGCTCTACTCAATAACCAAAAATCTGTAGCCTCCTTTTGCTCTGGTATTTTATTTAATTCACATGTTTAAATGATAATGTTTTATTATTAATGTTTTATGTGTCATTCCTAACTGTCACATGTTGTGACGTGGGTAGTGCACCAAAGCAAATTCCTTGTATGTGAACATACTTGGCCAATATACTTATTCATTCATTCATTCATTCATTCACTCATTCATTCATTCATTCATACAATGACATCAAATGGCATGCAATACCTAAGCGGACCACTCACACGGAAACAGTGTCAAGATCTGTTTCTGCATTACAAAGGGGATGAATCAATCCTGATTTTACTTTAAACTTTAAACTTTAGAGTTTGCGGAAATAAGCCATTCGGCCCACCGAGTCTATGCCGACCAGCGATTATCCCATACACCCCATGCTAGAGACAATTTACAATTTTTAGTGAAGCCAATTAACCTACAAACCAGTACTTCCTTGGAGCATGGGAGGTAACCGGAGCGCCCGGGGGAAAACCCACGCACGCGGTCACATGGAGAAAGTATAAACTCCGTACAGACAGCGCCCGAGGTCAGGATCGAACCCGGGTCTCTGGCGCTGTAAGGCAGCAACTCTACCGCTGCGCCATTGTGCTGCACTCCGCCGTGCCACTTGTGGCCATCAAATTTGAAAGCTCGATCGTCTTTTGTCACCATCCAGAACTCTGAATGAAAGATATCTTCATCATTGCTTGAGATGTTTTGCCAGTGATACTGAATCGATTACCTGTGGTATTACCTGTGGTTATTAACCATATAACAATTACAGCATGGAAACAGGCCCTCTCGGCCCTTCCAGTCCGTGCCGGAACTGGAATTTTGACCCACTCACCAGTAGGGAACTATTTTTTCTCCATATACTTCACTTAAATCTCATCATCTGGAAAACCTTCAAGCTACCCCTTTATTTTTCATTGTTCAAGGGTGAACAAATGCCATTTCCAAGCTCTTCCCATGATGTGTCCCTAATCCTGAGTAACATCCCGCTAAACCTCATTTCAGTTTCAGTTTAGTTTATTGTCACGTGTACCGAGGTACAGTGAAAGCTTTTGTTGTGTGCTATCCAGCACCGAACCATCTGCACCCCATATTAAATCCCTTGTATCTTTCCTGAAATATAATGTTTTGAATTTCAGATGAGTCCTATGTATATGATGTATAAAATACCCTGGATAAAAATTTTACCTATTAAAATATATTATCTATCTATCTATCTATCTATCTATCTATCTATCTATCTATCTATCTATCTATCTATCTTTCTATCTTTCTATCTATCTATCTATCTATTTCTATCTATCTATCTATCTATCTATCTATCTATCTATCTATCTATCTATCTATCTATCCCTCTATCTCTCTATCTATCTATCTCTATCTATCTGTTTATCTATCCATCTATCTATCCTCTTCTATCTTCGTCTATCTATCTTCTATCTATCTATATCTATGCTATGACTAAAACTCTCAACTTGTCCTCTTCCGGTTGGCGTTGTTTTTAAATTTGCACAAAAACAGTACCCTATATCGCTAGGATTTTTTCGCCACCTTACTCACCGTTCTCCTCTGCTCCAAGCGCACCACGTTTTGTTCCGATTGGTGAAATATCACAAACGTTATTGGTCTGTTATTCACTGGGACTGCGACCCGCTGTCAATCACCGGCGTCGAGAATAAAGCTGAAGGAGCGGAGTGTGGGCTGTGTTCCGCGGGCGGGGGCTGGCTGTGTCCGCGGGCGGGGGCTGGCTGTGTTCAGCGGGCGGGGGCTGTGAGCGCGACTGGCGCTGGGGACGGAAGCCGCTGTGTGAGTCCGGAGCCGAGTCCTGGAGCCATTGAGTGCGGTCGGAGCCGGGACCGGGAACCGATGAGCCCACACAACCCCCTCCAACACCTTCTCCCCCACAATCCCTCTCCCCTACTCCTCCCCCCCCCCCCCCCCCCACAGCCCCTCACACCCACCCCTCCCCCCTTACCCCACCTTCCACACTCCCCCTACCTCCCACACCCCTCCCACATACACCCCCTCCCCAACCCTACAACCTTCCCATCCTTTCCCCCACACACTCCCCCTCCCCCACACCACCCCTCCCCCATTACCCCTCCCCACAGCCCCCTCCCCACACCCCCCCTCCTCCACTCACACCCCTCCCCCACATATTTCCCCCCCAACACCACCAGCCCCGACAGGCCCTGCCTGAAGCCATCCCCCTCCCCTGGCTGCATTGGGGGAACAGGTGAGTGGTGGAATATTGCATTGGGGAATTGGTTGTGTTGGGTACTAGGCCAAAGGGTCCCACTTACTCTAGTTTACCTTAAATCCATAAAAATGTGTCAATCTTAGGGAACTGAGATACTGCTGTGCCTCACAAATACATAGCTCACATCTGCTTCACCGGAATGTGACATTCAACCTAAAGGTTTCTCAAAACAGCATCCTTGGGTAGGATAAGATGCAGAGGGGGTTGCTTCCAAATCACCATCTCATGGTGCTCGGACATGGCATTTCATATGATGAGCGTTTGTCGGCACAGGGCCTGTATTCGCTGGAGTTTAGAAGAATGAGGGGGGACCTCATTAAAACCTGCCGAATAGAAACGACACACCTGGCATTTTGGCTTCTTTATTGTGGGAATCTTTTAAGGCCTTTATCAGGGGCTCTATTATTTCATATTAATCATATCAAAAGAAAAAAAACAGGTCGGAACAACTGGAATTAGAAAAACAGATTAAACAGCTTGATTTAGAAAACGCCATCGATCCATCTACTGTTAAACACAATAAGATAGCAGCATTAAAATGCAAGATAAATCAAATCCTCAATACACTAAGCAAAAAAACTATGAATTTGGTGATAAACCGCATAAACTTCTGGCATGCCAGTTGAGAAAAATGGAAAAAGATCACACGACTCAAAAAATCAGATCAGAAAAAGGTGAGCTGCTTGCACTTCCTAAAGATATTAACAAAATATTCTTGAAATTCTATCAAAATGTATATGCATCTAAAACTTCAGCCGAATTCATAAAGATCAAAAACTTTCTTGACAATTGTAACCTTGCACCACTCAATGAGGTGGAACAAGAAGAAATAGGAGCGGAGATTACAGTAAAATATATTGAAGAGCCTATCAAATCATTGAATAATGGCAAAACGCCAGGTCCAGATGGGTTTAGTAATGAATTCTATAAAAGATTTCATGAATTAATTTCCCCACGTTTACGAACCCTTTATATACACACATTTAAAGAACAGACACTACCACAACCCTTAGCCGAATCAACCATTGCATTGATATCTAAAAACGATAAAGATCTTGAAGAGCCAGGATCATACAGAGCAATAGCTCTTCTAAATACAGATCAGAAAATATTAGCTAAAACTTTGGCAAGAAGACTAAGTTCGTACATTAGTAAACTAATACACTCAGACAAAACTAGGTTTATACCTAAGCGACATTCATTTAATAACTTGAGACGTTTGTTCAATATGATGTATTCATACAGAACGAAAAATTAAGATTTATCAATTATTTCTTTAGACGCAGAAAAAGCATTTGACCAAGTAGTTGGGAAATAACTCTTTACAGTATTGCAAAAATTCCAACTAGGAGAACATTTTATCTCATGGATAAAGTTGTTATATAACAATCCGACTGCCAGAATACCGACTAATCAAACTCTGTCACTTAAATTTCAATTATTCAGGGGCAATAGACAAGGATGTGCTCTTTCACTAATGTTATTTGCCCTTGCCATAGAACCCTTAGCTGAAAGTATAAGAGTACATCCGGGCATTCATGGTTATAACACTAAACATATCAATAACAAGATTTTGTTATATGCAGACCAGCTCTCAAGTCAGTATCCCAAATATATTAAACCTCATAGAACAATTTGGTTCATTGTTACGGTATAGAATAAATTGGAATAAAAGTGAATTATGTCAATAAAAGCTCAAGACACTTCACATCTACTAAAATTTCCATTTAGAATTGCCACTGAAAAATTTAAAAACCTTGGAGTTTATGAGACTAGAAATTATACCTTTCTATTCCAAGCACATTTTCCACCATTAATTACTAAATTAAATGCCCTTATTCAATTATGGAAAACACTTCCTATTTACCTTATAGGTAGAGTAAATGCTATAAAGATGATTTTCCTTCCACAACTCTTTCACCTATTTCAATCAATACCGATTTATCTCCCTAAAAGCTTTTTTAAAAAACTTGACTGTGATTACAAACTTTATCTGGGATTATAAAACTCATAGAATTCATAAACGACATTTATGTAAACCTAAAGAAAATGGTGGACTGGTTCTCCCGAATTTTCTTTTTTATTACTGGGCTATTAATATTAAAACATTAATCTACTGGATGGATGATACATGCCAACAAGTAAATTGGTTAAAAATGGAGAGGGAATATATTTAAAGAATCGCGCCTATATTAAAAGAATCGCACCTTTTAATATAGGCGCGATTCTTCTTTCACCAATACATTTGAATAAATCAATGTATGAGAAAAATACGATAATTCATAGCACCCTACAAATTTGGAAACAGTTGAAATTAACTCTCAAATTGAGAAATTTCTCTCTCCTTTTACCAACCCCTCATTTAAACTACTTTAGATAAGGCGTTTGCACAATGCGGAAACGCAGGGATTAAAACGCTGGGAGATCTATATGAGAAGGGGATCTTCCTCTTGTTTCAAGAATTACAGGAGAAATATCATTTGAAAGCTAGTAATTTTTTTAGATATCTTCAAATCCGAGACTATGTGAAAACACGCAAGCAAGACTGTCATTCTATGGGCCCAGATATATTAGACGAATGCATGAATAGAAAGGCGGATACAAGTAAGTTTATATCCTATATTTACAATTCCTTATTAACTGCATATATCCCACCTTCTGAAATGATTAGGCGAGCATGGGAAGATGAATTGGGCATATCAAGCTCAAAGGATATTTGGGAGGAAAGCCTTTTATACATGCATTACTGCTCTCTTAATGTTAGGCACTCCCTGATACAATTTAAAATACTGCACAGACTTTATTATTCAAAGTCAAAATTGAACAAGATCTTCCCAAATGTCTCTCCTATTTGTGATAAATGTCTCCTCCAAGAAGCGACTACAACCCATTCTTTTGTTTCCTGCAGAAAGTTACAAAACTTCTGGAGGGCAATATTTGATACCTTTTCCAAAATACTTAAAACTAAATTGGACCCAGATATAAAACTAATCATATTAGGTATCTCAGAGGCCTGTTCTAAGCTAACAATATTTCAAAGACTTTCCTCAATTACGGCCTAATAATGGCGAAAAAATTAATGCTTACATTTTGGAAACAGGCAACAGTCCCCACAGTGAAGATGTGGATTACAGATATGTCCGAGACACTACATTTGGAAAACATTAGGCTTGTCTTGGCGGAAAAACCAGATCAATTTCTTAAGACATGGACACCCTTTACTGAATTTTTACACCGATAGTATGATGAAACACAAATTTTAATTTAAATCTGATGCTATGTTGGGTGAGGGGGGGGGGGGGGGTGGGGGGGGGAAGGGGCAAGGTATATCTCCATCTTCTCTTATTCTTCTTTCTCTCTGGTGCACTGCTTGGGTAGTTTAGGGGTCTTTTTCTCGTTCTTTTCTATTTTATCCCTTTGTTTTTTTCCTTTCTTCTTTTCTTGCTTTCCCTTTGTTTCCTTGTTTCCTTTTTTTTAAATTTAGGTTATAAGGTTAAAAATGAAGCCGTACAATAATTGTATAATGGTAGATGCTGAACGTTTTATCCTTGTACAATTGTTTATAATAAAAAATAAAATATATATATATATATTTTTTAAACTTGCCGAATAGTGAAAGGCTTGGACAGAGTGGATGTGGAGAGGATGTCTCCACTAGTGGGAGAGTCTCGGACTAATTATAGCCACAAAATTAATGGACTTTCTTTTAGGAGGTAGATGAGGATGAAATTATTTTTCCAGAGGGTGGTGAATCTCTGGAATTCTTTGCCACAGAAAGCTGTGGAGGCCAAGTCAGTGGATATTTTTAAGGTAGAGATAGATAGATTCTTGATTAGTACGGGAATCAGAGGTTATGGGGAGAAGGCAGGAGAATGAGGTTTGGATGGAGAGGTAGATCAGCCATGATTGAATAACGGAGTAGACTTGATGGGCTGAATGGCCTAATTCTGCTCCTATCACTTCTTCTTCTTGCGTATCGCGTGCACAGCCTAACGTTGTAGGACATCTTGTTCTATTTGATCTTATTCGATTGTGCACACTAGGTTGATTGCATACGTCGAAACAGGGCAGACCACGTGAAGGTTGCAATCTCCCACCCCCTCCTATCACTCACGGTCTGATGATTTCTGCTGCGTTTCTGCTCCCTGAGCCTGGAATATGGAGTGGCAAAGTGCTGTCCGTGCTACTTTGACTATAGTGGCAGCAGACTACTGGGGCCAGCACGGTGGCGCAGCGGTAGAGTTGCTGCCTTACAGCGCTTGCAGCGTTGGAGACCCATATTTGATCCTAACTACGGGTGCTGTCTGTACGGAGTTTGTACTTTCTCCCCGTTACCGCGTGGGTTTTCTGCGACATCTTCCCGCACACTCTAAAGACGTGCAGGTTTGTAGGTTAGTTGGCTTAGTACAAGTGTAAATTGTCCTTAGTGTGTGTGTGGGATAGTGTTAGCGTGCAGGGATCGCTGTTCGGTGTGTACTAGGTGGACTGAATGGCCTGTTTCCGCAAGGTATCTCTGAACTAAACTAAACTACATCCCACTCTTACTGATGTTCAACCAATGTTGAATTGACCAATGTTACCAATAGGTTTTGTTTCAAATAGCCTTGAATCAAAGTATTTCCACACGTTTAATCACAGCTGGAAACGTGAAAAATCAATCACAATCATACTTTATTAGCCAAGTATGTTTTGCAACATACGAGGAATTTCATTTGCCAAGTCAGGCATACAAATAAATAGCACCAGAACACACAAAACACATTTTAACATAAACATCCACCACAGTGACTCCTCCACATTCCTCACTGTGATGGAAGGCGAAAAAAAGTTCAATCTCTTCCCTTTGTTCGCCCGCGTTTGGGGCCTAGAGCCCTCCGTTGACGGGACGATCTTGACTGCCGTAGCCAGCGGGGCGATCAGCTCCTGCATCGGGGGGGATGTCAGCTCCCCCGCGCCGGGCGGTCGGACCCCGGGTCGGGGCTGGTCGAGCCACTGCGTCGTTGGAGCTCCCAACTAGCCTCTCCGTAGACTGCGAGCTCACGCTGGTAAAGTCCGCAGGCCGCAAGTTGGAGCGTTGATCCCAGGCAAGGGATCGACTCCGATGTTAAGTCCACACCCCGTGGTGGGGCCCAAGGTCAGTCCGAGGAGGCCTCCAGCTCCATCGATGGTAGGCCGCAGAGCGACCGAAGATACGACCCGGAAAACAATCGCATCTCCAGCAAGGTATGAAACTGAAAAAAAAGTTTCCCCCGACCTCCACATAAAACAAACCGGACAACATTTACACAAACTTATAAAACGCACACTAAAAATGTTATAAAAAAAGACAAAAAAACATACAGACTGTTGGCGGGGCTGCCAATCCTTCAGCACCGCTGGTGCTTAGCACCAGTCTACCCTCAATAGTATGCTGCCAAAATACTACCAACTCATTTCCTGTCCCACTAGAGGAACATACACCCTTGAACAGTGTTACACATCCAACAAAGATGCCTACTCCTCCATCTTTTGCCCACACATTTGATAAATCTGACTATCAAGCTATGTTCCCTGTTTACAAGCAGAACCTGAAGCATAAGGCTCAGATACAGAACGTTATATGATACTGGTGCAAAGAAACAGCTGATTGCTGTGAGTCAGTGTATTTGTCCACATTTAAGGTCTCTGTGGTCAACCTAAATGAACATGCCGATGCCATCACAGACTTTATCAGTAAATATGTGGAGGTTTGCACACTAAATAAGTCATTCTAGCTGTTCTCCAATTGGAAATCATGGATGAACTGTGAGATGGAAACATAGCAAATAGGTGCAGAATTATACCATTCACTTTCGAGCCAGCATCGCCATTCGATATGATCATGGCTGATCATCCAAAATCAGTACCCTGTTCCTGCTTTCTCCTCATATCCCTTGATTCCGTTAGTTCCAAGAGCTAAATCTAACTCTCTTTTGAATGCACCTTGAGATGCACTCCTCGGTCAACTCCAAACCTGTGATATTCAAGTCTGATGATCTTGATAGGAAGTCTAGGGATGACCTTCACAAAGCCATCAGGAATGCCAAGAGAAATTAAGCTAGTCCAGAATAATCATGGTTTGTACGTGGCAGACCATGTCTCATGAATCTGATTGAGATTTTTGAGGAAGTAACTGAAAAGGTTGGTTAGGGTAAAACGGCAGACTGTGATAATACGGACTTCAGCAAGGCGTTTGATGAGATTCCACATGGCAGGATCCTGTGGAAGGTTATATCGCATGGGATCCAGGGAACTAGCTGACTGGATCGAGAACTGGGTGATGGTGGAAGATTGTTTTTGAGACTGGAGGACTGTGACTGGTGTTGTGCGCCTCAGGGACCATTGCTGTTTGTGGTTTATATCAACAGTTTGGATACGAATGTAGAAGGCATGATAAAAATGTTTGCAGATGACACTAAAGTGGGTGGTATTGTAGATGGTGAGGTGGTTATCCAAAATTACAGCAGGATCTAGATCAGTTGGACAAGTGGGCTGAGGACCAGACTGATTCCTGGGATGACACGACTTCCATATGAAGAAAGACTGGATAGACTCGGCTTGTACTCGCTGGAATTTAGAAGATTGAGGGGTGATCTCATAGAGACTTACAAAATTCTTAAGGGGTTGGACAGGCTAGATGCAGGAAGATTGTTCCCGATGTTGGGGAAGTCCAGGACAAGGGGTCACAGTTTAAGGATAAGGGGGAAGTCTTTTAGGACCGAGATGAGAAAATCGTTTTTCACACAGAGAGTGGTGAATCTGTGGAATTCTCTGCCACAGAAGATAGTTGAGGCCAGTTTGTTGGCCATATTTAAGAGGGAGTTGGATGTGGCCCTTGTGGCTGAAGGGATCAGGGCGTATGGAGAGAAGGCAGGTACAGGATACTGAGTTGGATGATCAGCCATGATCATATTGAATGATGGTGCAGGCTCGAAGGGCCGAATGGCCTACTCCTGCACCTAATTTCTATGTTTCTATGTTTCTATGATTGGTTAATGAGGTTGAATACAAATAAATGTAGGGTGTTACATTTTGGGAAGTCAAACCAGGGCAGGAACTTTACAGTGAATGGCAGTGTTATAGAGCAGAGGAATCTAGGAATGCAGGTACATAGTTCCTTGAAAATTGCATTACAGGTTGCTGGATTGGTTATAGGAACATAGAAACTAGGTGCAGGAGGAGGCCATTCGGCCCTTTGAGCCAGCACCGCCATTCATTGTGATCATGGCTGATCGTCCCCAATCAATAACCCATGCCTGCCTTCTCCTAATATCCCTTGACCCTGGAGCTCTATCTAACGCTCTCTTAAATCCATCCAGTGATTTGTCCTCCACTGCCCTCTGTGGCAGGAAATTCCACAAATTCACAACCCTCTGGGTGAAAACGTTTTTTCTCACCTCAGTCTGAAATGGCCTCCCCTTTATTCTAAGACTGTGGCCCCTGGTTCTGGACTCGGCCATCATTGGGAACATTTTTCCTGCATCTAGCTTGTCCAGTCCTTTGATAATTTTATATGTTTCTATAAGGTCCCCCCTCATCCTTCTAAACTCCAGTGAATACAAACCTAGTCTTTTCAGTATTTCTTCCTATGACAGTCCCGCCATCCCAGGGATCAATCTCGTGAACCTACGCTGCACTGCCTCAATCACAAGGATGTCCTTCCTCAAATTAGGGTCAAAAAGGCTTTTGGTATAGTGACCTTCATCGGTGCGGGTATTGAGTATAGACGCTGGGTTGTTATGTCACAGTTGTACAAGATATTGGTGAGGCCACACTTGGAGTTGTACAAGATATTGGTGATGCCGTATTTGGAATATCATGTTCTGTTTTGGTCATCCTGCTTTGGGAAGGTTGTAGTTTAGCTAGAAATAGTGTAGAGAGGATTTAGAAGGATGTTGCCAGATCTTGAGAGCCTGGGCTATGGGTAGAGGTTGGGCAGACTAGGACTTTATTTCTTGGAACGCAGGAGTGCTATCTTGTAGATTCTGCATAAGGTCTCAAATATTTAAAGTAAGAACAGAAAATGCTGGGACTATTCAGCAGCGTCAGGCGGCATCCCGGGAAAGAGAATGAGTCCATCTTTCCCACCTGTCATCGATCCTTCTTCAGAACTGGGAATCTGTATCAAACATTGGAAACGGATGCAGGCTGTGCAAACAAGTTAGATTAACTTTGGAGAATTGGGTAGAGGTACACTAATCACAACATGCAGTTAACTAGTTAAAGACATGCAAACTGCCAGATTAAGGTGTCAGTTTATACAAATGATGGTTGGTGAGAACCTGTACAAACAGATATAGAGGACAAAAGAACAGTCATTAAAGGGTGGGGTAGAGAGAGAGACACCGGAGAAATTCACACAACAAAGAAAGGTGAGAAAATGGTGGCAATGGCAATAAATTGTGTTCAGCTTGTGTTTACATATTATAACACACCACCATCAATTACAAATACAGAAACAGTTGTGTATCTGCAATGTAATGTAACACTGCAATATCCAACTTCAATGTAAACTAAATGTGTAGATCGGAACTGCAGATGCTGGTTTACACCAAAGTTAGTCAAGTGAAATCAAGTCAAGAGAGTTTATAGTCATATGTCCCAGATAGGACAGTGAAATTCTTGCTTGCTGTAGCACAGCAGAATATAGAAGGCATGAATACAGAACAGTTCAGTTCAATATACACATGAATAAGCAGATAAAGTGCAATAGGCTGTTACAGTTCAGAGTCTGTTTGTTGCCGAGTTTGCTGGAGTAACTCAGCGGGACATGCAGCATCTCTGTAGAGAAGGAATGGGTGACGATTCGGGTTGAGACCCTTCTTCAGCCTGAGAGTCAGGGGAGAGGGAGACATAGAGATATGATCAACGTCTGCTTTGATCTGTCATTTTCACACCTTGCCTTCCCTTATCTCTAGTCTTCCTCTCAGTCTGAAGAAGGGTCTCCACCCTGGGCATCGTGCAATCCTTCACTCCAGCGATGCTGCCCGTCCAGCGGAGTTACCAACACATACTGTGTCTATCTTGGGGGTAAACCAGCATCTGCAGTTCCCTTCCGACACATGTCCTCTGCTCCACTGCGAAGTCTCCTCGAGGTATGCGCAAGAAGGAATTGCAGATGCTGGTTCACCCATTCCTTCTCTCCAGAGATGCTGGCCCGTCCCGCTGAGGCTGAGGCTGAGGCTGAGGCTGAGGCTGAGGCTGAGGGATGGAGGGGGTTACTCCAGCATTTTGTGGACCGTCTGGCTGCCAGTGACGCTACAGACAGCGAGGGCGGGAGTAAGGTAGCTGAGTAAATGGGGAGCGCAGGCCCCACTGACAGACAGCGCACAGCCACCAGTCAGCTTGCACACATGTGTTGGCCTCGGCTCATTGTTGAGGAGGGACAAGTTTTTTTTTGGGGGGGTGTGGGCGAGAATGGAATAAAACTGCGCCGGGCCGGGCCGGGCTGACTGAAGCACCGAGACACTGGGTGCAGATGTGGGCGAGCCGCCGTTCACCGCAACAACGTCGGACGGAGCAAGCAAAGGGCGGCGCGCCTCTCGTCGCCCAGGGCAAGAGCCTTGAAGTTTCTTTCGGCGGCTGGTAAGTTGGACGCCAGCAGAGCTGTGCCCCGCTCCCGCTGTCTGCGGCTCCACTCGCCCTCGCCCTCGCCCCCCACGCTGTCTCCCTCACCCTCGGGAGGTTGGCCATTCGCGGGGGGTTTTGTTTTTCCTCTTTCCACGAACTTTCCGAGCGTCCGCCCTTTGTCAGACAACTTGGACATCGGTGACTAATTAAAGGCAAACAGCGCAGCGGCTGCTGCTGCTGCCCGGGCTGCAGGCGGAGCCGCTCTGTTATTGTTGGAGGAGTGGATGGGGGAGAGGGAAAAGGGGAGGGGGAGCAGGGAGAGAGACTGGGAGAGAGAGAGAGAGAGACTGGGAGAGTGAGGGGAGGGAAGAGACAGAGAAATGTAGAGAGGGAAGATGTAGAGGGGGGGGGGGAGAGAGAGGGAAGGGGAGAGACAGAAGGGGCAGAGAGTAGGGGCAGAGAGAGAAAAGGGGGAGAGACAGAAGGGGAGATAGAAGGGGTGGAGAGTAGGGGCAGAGAAAAGGGGAGAGACGGGGGGGGAGGGGTAGAGAGACGGGGGGGGAGGGGTAGAGAGTAGGGGGGAGAGAGAGAAAAGAGGAGAGGGTAGAGAGTAGGGGCAGAGAGAGAAAAGGGGAGAGACAGAAGTGGTAGAGAAAAGGGGCAGAGAGAGAAAAGGGGCAGAGAGAGAAAAGGGGAGAGAGAGAAAAGGGGAGAGATAGAAGGGGTGGAGAGTAGGGCAGAGAGACAGAAGGGGGGGGCACAGAAGAGGTAGAGAGTAGGGGCAGAGAGAAAAGGGGGAGAGACAGGGGGAGGAGGGGTGGAAGGGGGAGGGAACGGTCTGTGAGATGTTGCTATGCTTCCAAGCCCCGCTCCCGGGACTGCAGCCCGGGGAGTTTTCCCCTTGAGGAGAGTCGCCGACAGCAGCGGCGGGGCCGGGGGGCGAGGGGCCGCGGCCACTGAGCCCCCGTCAGTGTGTCCCACTCGCTGGGAGGATGTCCTGACCAAACTGCCGGGGGCTGACGACCCATCCCAGAGTTGCTCCCGTGTTTATTGTTTAATCCCGGCGCTGGGAAGTGTGTTGTTGAGAGGCGGACAACCGTTCCTGTTGATCTGCGCTGTTTATTTCTCTAAGATCATTTGCCACGGGTTAATTGTGTGTGTGTGTGGTTGTTGGAGTGCCTCGAATTAGTTTGGCAAACTTTTTTTGGGTTGAATGGTTGTGAATTTGCGAGATTAAGGAGAGGAAAAAAAGGCATGGCCCGCGTTGAGCAGTGTCTGTGTGTGTCATAAGTGATGGGATTAGGCCATTCGGCCCATCAGGTCCATTCCGTGTGTGTGTGTTTGAAGGTGGTGGACTGGACGGGTCTGAGCCACAGACAGTAATGTCTACTTTGAATAAGTTATCCGACGAGATTTCATAAGTGATGGGAGTAGAATTTGGCTATTCAGCCCATCAAGTCGACTCTGCCATTCAATCGTGGCTGTTCTCCCTCCTAACCCCCATTCTCTTTCCTTCTCCCCATAACCTATGTCACCTGTACTAATCAATAATCTATCTATCTCTGCCTTACAAATATCCATTGACGGCCTCCACAGCCTTCTGCGGCAAAGAATTCTCTGATTCCTGACTAAAGAAATCCCTCCTCATCTCCTTCCTGAAGAAACGTCCTTTAATTCTAAGACTATGACCTCTGGTCCTGGACTCCCACTAGCGGGAACATCCTCTCCACATCCAACTGCAGAGTTCTGCAGTTTCACTCTTTCCCCCCCCCCCCCCCCCACTAGTCTGAAGAAGGGTCTCGACCAGAAACACCACCGTTCCTTCTTTCCAGAGATTCTGCCAGACCCGCTGAGTTACTCCAACAATTTGTGTCCGTCTTCGGTGTAAACCAGCACCTGCAGTTCCTTCCTACGCAGTATTGACAGCGGTCTGCTTGGTGGTTGTGAGAGGAAATTCCTACTCGGCCGAACGTGGCAATATATCAGGACACATTATTCCACTTAGATCTATATTACAGCCTTGGGTGGTGTAGGAAAGATTTAACTGCCGTTCTGTGTGGGATTTTGTTTTAAGTGGCAGTCTGAAACTTTTTTGAAAAGATCAGAAGAGTTGTGACATTCTTTGTTGCAGATACATCCTTCCCCATGTACTATTTTCAAACTTGTATGACTTTTTGAAAACCGATGCTCTTTAACTGTACAGGCCCTGTTGAATCTGAGTGGTTTCTACATTTCAAATTTTCTGCAAAAAAAAAAAATGTTGTGCTTTTTTTATTTTATGTAATTTTTGCAGTTGTTGGGAACTCCGGTGCAACAGTTCAGATGATTCTTTTAACATGTTTGTACTTTCTTGAAGTTGTGAACAATGTTATGATTCACCGCTGTGCTTTGGACGAACAGGACTGTGTATTAGCTTAGAGTAATAACACTGACACACAGAGTCCGGAACATCAAGGAACAGATGAGTCTTGCCTAATTGATGATCAGGGAGTCCGTAAGCTGTTAATACCCTAAATTGTATAGGCCTGCATTCTGAGACAGACCTTTTGTTCTGCGGGTGACTGAAAATGGGATCTGAGTAGCTAGTTGGCATCCTGATTGCTTCTCTAAAGGAGAGAATAAATAGGTGTTGAGGCTTTTTCTAAACGTCCCATATGGTGCAATATTGAAGCATATGGAGTGGGGAATTTTTGCATTATGCCGAAGTTGTGATATGTTAACTGATCTGAAGGATTGATTTAATCGCTTAGAACAGAAGTAGGCTATTTTACACCACATCTCCTTCAGCCTGTTCCACCAAGATCGGGGTTGATATGAACCATTTTTCACGGCTGTTGCAGCTCCTTACTCTTGTATATCATTTCTTTTAGATTTAATATACATTAAAGTACCAGCCATTGATTTATTCCTTGTTTGTGATTTCCACATCCGTCCAAACCATTGTAGGAGAATGGTGTGAGAATTCAGTCGACCCTGATCTCGGGATTATCATGTCCTTGCTCTCTCCACCCCTTCCCTTCTTTGCAAAGTGGCCCATTTTAACTGCGTATCAGAAAGCCACCAATCTAAACCATTAACTTTTTTTCTCCTTTTCATTGCTGCCTGACCTGGTCTTCCCAGCATTTTCTGTATCGTTTTGGTTCTCCCCTTTGTGTCCGGCTCAAATTTTAAAGTTTTGACCAATTTTTCTTAGAAGTCCAGGCGTCACAATGCGGTAAAGGTTAGAGCGCTGCCTCACAGCGCCAGAGACTTGGGTTCAATCCTGACATTGATGGTTCCATGGATATTTGTCATGTATGCAAATGAAACATTACACAATCAAAGTACGGTGACTGAATTGTCTTAGCTTGTCGTAGCTTGTCGCGGGTTGAAGTAGGTGTGGTCGTAGGTGGACTTCCCAATGGGTTGACTAGGTGGTAGGTTGTTGTAGACATTGTCGTGGTGGGGGGGGGGGGGGGGGGCGGCAGTCGCCTGATTATCGGCCACCTGCTACGACTATAACAATCGCTGGAAATATCGCTTGAGTGGGATAGGCCCATACGGGCCTGTTTCTGTGCTGTTTCTGAAACCCTATCATTCCTCTGCCACTAGGGAAAAATATGGTCCCATAGAAACAAGCCATCAATTTACTGATTTCCTAAGAGCTCAATCAATTCAGCCACAAACATTTTAAATTCTAGAAAGCGTAAGCCCTGTTAATTTAATCATACTAGTTCTTACAATTTTTGACACATTATTTTGAATCGATGTTGCTCTCCTTCCAAGACCAATGTATTATTTCTAAGACTTAGTGCTGGTAACTCCAGCTGTGGTCTGCAGTCTAGTGCAAAGAATGATCTGGTCAGAACCTCTGATTGTAAGTTTGTTGGCAAAAGATTCGATAGTGTGGAGTTGCTGCCTCACAGTGCCAAAGGCCCGGGTTCAATCCTGACAACGGGTGCTGTCTGTACGTTCTCCCTGTGACCTGCGTGGGTTTTCTCTAGGCTCCCTAGTTTCCTCCCACACTCCAAAGACGTACAGGTTTGTAGGTTAATTGGCTTGGTATAATTGTAAATTGTCCCTTGTGTGTGTCGGATAGTGTAAGTTTACGGGGATTACCGTTTGGTGTGGTCTCGGTGGGCCGAAGGTAGCTCCAAACTAGGCGCAAAGGTTGGGTGAGGAAAACCTCACATTTCACACCATTTGAACAGATTATCTGTTTATTTATGTGTGTGTGTGTGTGTGTGTGGGAGGGGAGTGGTGGTACTGATGGTAGTGATGTTAGAAGCTTACCTTATCGTACAGTTAGGGGGATAATCAGCAAATCATCTAATCTAAGTAGTCAAGCAAGGTCCTAATTTTAACTGGTATCAACCACATAACATATAAACAGTAGGTGCAGGAGTAGGCCATCACTTTGATCATAGCTGATCATCCACTATCAGTACCCCATTCCTGCCTTCTCCCCATATCTCCTGACTCCGCTATCTTTAAGAGCTCTATCTAACTCTCTTGAAAGCATCCAGAGAATTGGCCTCCGCTGCCTTTTTGAGGTAGAGAATTCCACAGATTCACAACTCTCTGGGTGAAAAAGTTTTTCCTCATCTCTGTTCTAAATGGCCTACCCCTTATTCTTAAACTGTGGCCCCTGGTTCTGGATTCCCCCAACATTGGGAACATGTTTCCTGCCTTTAACATGTCCAATCTCTTAATAATCTGATGTTTCAATAAGATCCCCTCCCATCTTCTAAATTCCAATGTATACAAGCCATCCTGGGAATTAACCTCGTGTACCTATGCTGCACTCCCTCAATAGCAAGAATGTCCTTCCTCAAACTTGGAGACCAAAACTGCACACAATACTCCAGGTGTGGTCTCACTAGGGCCCTGTACAACTGCAGAAGGACCTCTTTGCTCCTATACTCAACTCTTCTTGTTATGAAGGCCAACATGCCATTTGCTTTCTTCACTGCCTGCTGTACCTGCATGCTTACTTTGTGACTGATGAACAAGGACACCCAGGTCTCGTTGTACTTCACCTTTTCCTAACTTGACACCATTCAGATCATAATCTGCCTTCCTGTTCTTGCCACCAAATTGGATAACCTCACATTTATCCACATTATACTGCATCTGCCCACTCATCCACCTGTCGCCCTGCATTCTCATAACATCCTCCTCACAGTTCACACTGCCATCCAGCTTTGTGTCATCTGCAAATTTGCTAATGTTACTTTTAAGCCCTTCATTTAAATCATTAATGTATAAATAGCTGCGGTCCCAGCACAGAGCCTTGCGGTACCCCACTAGTCACTGCCTGCCATTCAGAAAGGGAACTGTTAATCCCTCCTCTTTGTTTCCTGTCTGCCAACCAATTTTCTATCCATGTCAGTCCCCTACCCCCAATACCATGTACTCTAATTTTCCCCACTAATCTCCTTTGTGGGACCTTATCAAATGCTTTCTGAAAGTCCAGGTACACTACATCCACTGGACCTCCCTTGTCCATTTTCCTAGTTACATCCTCAAAATATTCCAGAAGAGCAGTCAAGCATGATTTCCCCTTCGTAAATCCATGCTGACTCGGGCCGATTCTGCTTCTGCTATCCAAATATCATGATTTCATCTTTTATAATTGACTCCAGCATCTTCCCCACCACCATTGTCTGGTTAACTGGTCTATAATTCCTTGTTGTCTCTCTCCCTCCTTTCTTAAAAAGTGGGCTAATCTCAGATCCACAGGAACTGATCCTGAATGTGTAGAACTTTGGAAAATGATCACCGTTGCGTCCACGATTTCTAGAGCCACTTCCTTTAGTACCCTGGGATGCAGACCATCAGGCCCTAGGGATTTATCAGCCTTCAGTCCCATCAGTCTACCCAACACCGTTATCCTGCCGAATGTGAATTTCCTTCAGCTCCTCTGTCACCCTAGGTCCTCTGGCCACTAATACATCTGGGAGATTGCTTGTGTCCTCAGTGAAGAGGGATCCAAAGTACCTGTTCAATTCGTCTGCCATTTCCTTGTTCTCCATAATAAATTCACCTGTTTCTGTCTTCAAGGGTCCGAATTTGGTCTAAACTAATTTTTTCCTCATCACATACCCAAAGAAGCTTTTACTATCCTCCTTTATATTCTTGGCTAGCTTACCTTTGTACCTCATCTTTTTGTTTCCCCCTGTATTGTCTTTTTAGTTATCTACTGCTGCTCTTTAAAAGTTTCCCAATCCTCTGGCTTCCCGCTCATCTTTGCCATGTTATACTTCTCTTTTATTTTTATACTGTCCTTGACTTCCCTTGTCAGCCACGGTCTCCTCTTACTCCCCTTAGAATCTTTCTTCCTCTTTGGAATGAACTGATGCTGCACCTTCTGTATTATTCCCAGATATACCTGCCACTGTTGTTCCACTGTCATCCCTGTTAGGGTCTCTTTCCAATCAACTTTGGCCAGCCCCATAGTCCCACTTGCTCAACTGCAATACTGACATTTCCGATTTTCCCTTCTCCCTCTCATTGTAAATTAAAACATATCATATTATGGTCACTACCTCCTAATGGCTCCTTTGCCTCGAGTTCCCTTATCGAATCCGGTTCATTGCACAACACTAAATCCAGAATTGCCTTCTCCCTGGAAGGCTCCAGTACAGGCTGCTCTAAGAATCCATCTCGGAGGCACTCTACAAACTTCTTTTCTTGGCGTCCTGAACCAACCTGATTTTCCCAGTCTACCTGCATGTTGAGATCTCCCATAACCACCATAGCATTACCTTTAACTCCTGATCCAACTTGCACCCGGCATGCCAATTTTAACTCTCGATTCATCTTGCACCCTATATCCAGGCTACTGTTTGGGGGCCTGTAGATACGTCCCATTAGTGTCTTTGTACCATTACAATTCCTCAGTTCTACCCAGACTGACCCTACATCTCCTGATTCTATGTCACCCCCTCACAAGGGACTGAATTTCATTCCTTACCAACAGAGCTACCCCACCCCCTCTGCCCACCTGTCTGTCTTTTCAATAGGAAGTATTCCCCTAAATATTCAGTTCCCAGGCCTGGCCCTCTTGCACCCATGTCTCTGTAATTCCCACAACATCATACTTGCCAATTTCTAACTGACCCTGAAGCTCTTCCACTTTATTTCTTATACTTCGTGCATTCATATATAATACTTTTAATCCATTACTCACCTCACCTTTCACATCGATTCCTATTTCACTCGGCCATACTCTCCTATCCCTTTGTGAGCTTTCTGCCCTTGTTAATTCTGGTGTCTTTCTTAACTTTTCCTACACACTCTCTTTCCCTTTAACTCCATCCTTGTATTTCCAATTTGTCCCCTCCTCTTCCCTCCCCTCCTCCACTCACTAAATATCAAAGACTGTTACACCATTGAAGGAGACTGTTCAGTTCATTAAGTCTGGGCCACTATAATGAAAGGTCGGTCAATCTTGATAATCCCGCGGGTCGGCTTTCTTGCATCATGGATCTAGAGTATTTTTTGTTTATTTTCACTTAAACAGTTTCCTATTGCAGACAACAATTGAATCTACCTCCACTACTGGTCCTGTTTCTGCATTCTGGACCCGAGCCACTTGCTTTTTAATTGTATTCAAGAGGTTCTGCCATGCACAATTGTTGGTTTTAACTGCACCTCTGCTACTTGACCCTTCTGCCAATGGAAGCTGTCTGTTCCCTTAATGATTTGAGTTTCCTCCGTCAGCTTTCTATGCCGTGGAGAACAACCTTGGCTTCTCTGCCTTGCCCCTGCATTCCTGCTATCATTCCACTCTATCTCTTCTGCAGACGGATGTCAGATCTCGCTTGAAGTGAAGTGACCACAAACACACATCATTTTCCAGGTGGCTCCTAGTATTTTGTACAGGTATAGCATTACGTCTCTGCTTTTTGAACTCTACGAAGCGCAGGGCCCTGGGTGGCCACGGTGGCGCAGCGGTAGAGTTGCTGCCTGGCAGTGCTTGCCGTGCCGGAGACCCGGGTTCGATCCCGACGTATGGGTGCTGTCAGTACGGAGTTTGTACGTTCTCTCCGTGACCACATGGGTTTACTCCCTACTCCAAAGACACGTGCAGGTTTGTAGGTAATTTGGCTTGGTGAACATGAAAAATTGTCCTGTGTGTGTATATATATAGAGGATGGTGTTTATGTGCGGGGATCGCTGGTTGGTGCTGACCCGGTGGGCCGAAGGGCCTTTTTCCTCGCTGCATCTCTAAAACTAAACTTAAAAAGACCCGCACCACCCTGGCCACACACTCATTTCATCCCTGACACCAGGAAGACGACACAGGCGGCTGACAACTAATGTCCAGATTCAAGAACAGCTTCTTCCCCACAGCTATCCGGCTATTAAATACTACAACCTCTCGTTAGCTTGGAACCACAAAGACTGTTGGTTGAGTGTTTGCGTGCGTGCGTGTGAGTCTTGTTTATTATGTTGTTTACAGTGTATTACATTTACATGTTCTGCAGTGCTGCCTGCCGCAAGTATGGATTTAATTGTTCTATCTGGGACATATGACAATTTTTAAAAAAGGACACAAGGTCAATAGTGTTTTAACTGCTGCCTCCAATGCATTTTTACACCTCTGATCTATTTAAAAACTTAGGAAATAGATGCAGGGGGAAGCCATTCGGCCCTTCAAGCCAGCACCGCCATTCATTGTGATCGTGGCTGATCGTCCCCAATCAGTACCCCGTTCCTGCCTTCTCCCCATATCCCCTGACTCCACTAGCCCCTAGAGCTCTAACAGAAGATTTCTATGTTTTTCATGTTTATTGCATTTGCTTTTCTCATTCTTTCTACAGACTTGGGGCATTTCAATAGACAATAGGTGCAGGAGTAGGCCATTTGGCTGTTCGAGCCAGCACCTGCCATTCAATGTAATCATGGCTGATCATCCCCAATCAGTACCCCGTTCCTGCCTTCTCCCCATATCCCCTGACTTTCACGTTACTTGACACTAATTGTATCCACTTTTGTTTCCATGTGTTCTGTCGATTGAAGTATTTTATTTATCCCCCTGGTTCAATAGAGTTTCATCTTTGCTTTCATTGTTATTTAGCAATATTATATCAGTATTCATTAAACAAAAATTTGGAACAAAATGAAGTAAATTTTAAATGTACTTGTGTTCAGCAGAGCTCACTGTCACATTGTTTGTGTTTGGTCTGGTTTTTTGGCTTAAGTTCTATTGCAGCGATCCTATTTTTGTTTAATGCAGAATAAAGCCTTTTGAATCCCAGATTTCTTGTTTCATTTGGCGTGAAGGTCCCAACATTCTTGCAGAAAGTGTGCATATTTTTCGTGCCCGACTTCACACAAATGTAATTGAACTGAGGTTCTTGATATGTTTAGACTCTCATGCGATTCTGTCTTAAATGTTTTGGAGGTTACGCTTCACAAACTACCCAAAAGACAACAAAATATATATCTGCCTATGTATAGGAAGGAACTGCAGTTGCAAGTTTAAACTGAAGATAGACGCGAAATGCTGGAGAAACTCAGCGGGACAGACCGTGTCTCTGGAGAGAAGGAAAGGGTGACTTTTGGGTCGAGACCATCTTCATACAAGTGTATATGTGTGTCCTTTGCTGCATATTTTCTGAAAATACTCAATGACCGAGGCAACCAAATAAGCATTCTTGCACATAATCTCAATTATAAAAGGGTGGGGAAGAATTTTTTTTTTTAACTCTATTGTACTCTGGTCAGATTTGTTTAATTGTGCTCAAGAAGGAACTGCAGATGCTGGAAAATCGAAGGTAGACAAAATTGCTGGAAAAACTCGGTGGGTGCGGCAGCATCTATGGAGTGAAGGAAATTGGCAACGTTTCGGGCCGAAACCCTTCCTCAGTGTTTAATTGTGCTGTCGTTAGAATAATGGAACGGGGTGATTGGTGACCAAATAATAGATTTTGTAATAATTCTCAGACTTTGGCAAATGTTTTCAAACTATTCTATTATTAATAAAGAGAGATGTGCAGAAAATGTGAAATACAGGTGTATCTATCAATAGAACAGGAAAGCTGATGAACCATGGCAAATATATGCAAATAATTAGTTTGGCAAAATGTTTAAAATTGCTATCGCAAAGTTTGTTTAAAAACAAGTTTTCAGTCGGGAAATAATTAATGTTCCACATCTTGTGATTGCATTACATTAGTGAGGAGGGACCTCATTGAAATACAGAACAGTGACAGGCTTGGATAGACTGCATGTGGGGGAATCTAGGACCAGAGGACATAGCCTCAGAATGAAAGGAAGTTATTTTCGGAAGGAGATGAAGATACATTTCTTTAGTGGGATGGTGGTGAATCTGGGGAATTCTTTGCCGCAGAAGGCTGTGGAGGCCAAGTCAGTGGATATTTTTAAGGCAGACAGATAGATTCTTGATTAGTACGGGTGTCGGAGGTTATTGGGGAAAAGGGCAGCAGAATGGGGTTAGGAGGGAGAGCTAGATCAGCCATGATTGAATGGCGGAGTAGACTTGATGGGCCGAATGGCCCAATTCTTCCTATCACTTTGACCTTAGTACCACAGTGTAAGGCAATTGCAGGCAAAGATCATAGAGTGGTTGCACGTGGCTGTTCATTCGAATGCAGGCCTACCTATGGCAATTTATTTGTGATTCCAAGTGCATTGTTCTCAGCAGAGAAGGTGGATCAGCTGCTAATGGTTTACACATCCTTCGTTATCTCTCTGTGAGCACCTCATTAACTCTTTGCAAGTGTTTTTGCACCTATACTGTACTCTGTATTTCCATACACCCACACAACTAGAATGAAAGCTGTGCAGTTAGAGAGCCTCGTTAGTGCAAGCTTGTCCTGGCACTCGAGTGAAGTGGTTGAGTCCCAGTTCATCTTTGCCAGTTCACTTCTGACTTCTAAATTAAATAATTCTCCTCTCGGGGGAAGCTTCCTGCATCCGTTTAAGTCCTTCCCTCGGGCATTTGGGCTGATATTAGATTACATAAATAAATTGACATTGGCTGAGCCATTGGCCCCATTTACGCAAGGGAGAAATGCAATTAATTTTAACCTATCCAGAGGAAACCAATGCATCCATCACTGACTCCGAGTTTACTCTATTCAAGCATAAAATACTTAATTGTGGGAATATACTAGCGCTATTAACATAGCCTGTCTTAAAAATATTTATTAGTTGATACTAATTTTTGATATAGGATCAAAATTGCATAATTAGCTTGTTGAGCCACCATTCCAGCTTCATATTCATTTGTTATTCTTCTATTAACAATCTATGGCACAGCGGTAGAGTTGCTGCCTTGCAGCGCTTGCCCCGCCAGAGACCCGAGTTCGATCCAGACTACGGGTGTAGTCTGTATGGAGTTTGTGCGTTCTCCCCGTGGCCTGCGTGGGTTTTTTCCGAGATCTTTGGTTTTCTCCCACACTCCAAAGACGTGCAGGTTAATTGGCTTGGTGTATGTGTAAATTGGCCCCAGTGTGGGTAGGATGGTGTTAAGGGCCTGTCCCACTTTCACAACTTAATTCTTTCATCCCGGCCATTTAAAAAAAAAAAAAAAAACTCGTGGACATTTTTATCAGGTTGGAAAAAACATCCCGACCTACCTGATGCCACATCAGGCACGTGCCGTCAGGGTAGGCAAGGTAGGCAGTGCCTACCCTGACTAAAATTATAAAATAGTAATTATTTTATATATAAATATAATATATATATAAAATGGTCATAAATAGTAAAGTCATGGGAGAATTATGCCTCCCTAAGAGATCAATCTCTTAGGGAGGCATAGTTCTCCCGTGCCTTTCATCAACAGTACGTTTTAAACGCAGAAGTATGTGCTACTCACGTGACGTCGACGCTGCTTCAAGCCATCAGTGTGAACGGTCCGTAAATGCAGCTGAAACTCTGCCTTTACACTGTGAACTGCATGGATGTGCTGCGTTGCGCATGCGCGTGCGCAAGTTTCTTAGCGGGATTTTCAAGGGTGGATAGTGATTACCTGAAGCGTTTCACGAAGCAACCTTATGGATATTTTTGCAGCAGAATGGATTTTTTGCACAAATAATATGGTACGTAATTTTTTTTGAGCTATATGTTTTTAAATACTTTAAAGAGATAGGACCTATTGAAAACAAATTACATGATAAAAGTCGAGAGAACAATCTGCGCATGCGCGGTTTCCACGATTTAAAAATGCCGACTGGCAGTTTACTGGGGAGGGAACGATGTGCGCATGCGCGCTTTTCAAGATTTTTAAAAGCCACTGCCTACCCTGGCTGATTACTCACGGCACTTGCCTGGGCCACATGTACCTATGGCTGGCATAACGAGCCTCTACGATCTCCTACGGACTCATTACGGACATTCTGCGAGTTTGAATCCGGGGAAAACTGGAGAATTCGTGAATTACCTTGTGAAAGTGGGACAGGCCCTTTAATGTGCGGGGATCGCTGGTCAGTGCGCACTCGTGGGAGACGAAGGGCCTGTTTCTGTGCTGTATCTCTAAATTAAACTAAACTGTGATGCGCTTCTTTGTGGAATTATTTGAATGTATTGTATCTGTAATGACTCACGGTAATTATGCAGCTGCACTGGCCCTGGGCCCATGTTGCCCGTAGTGCAGTAATAGACTGACTCATAGAGATGTTGGTGCTGTTCAAGAAAGAACTGCAGATGCTGAAAAAATGGAAGGGAGAATCTCAGCGGATGAAGTTTCACCCGTTGAGTTTCTCCAACATTTTTGTCTACTGTTCCTTCATTTCATGCAAAGTGATTTAGCTCGGTGACGGATCAGAGCATGAGAAATCTTGTGTTGAGCAGTGAGAATAGTCACCATCTGCAGGCGTGCACGGAGGAAGCTGATACTACTGGTTATCTGGTTAACTTATTATTTCCTAAGTGGCTTGCTATACTCATAAGGGACAAATGAAAGCTGGCAAAATTCTAATGTTGAAGTGTAGAGGTAAAGCACTTGACTAAAAACTATTACCTGCTTACTTACTGCCTATTATGCCTCCTGGCATGTAGGGCAGCAACGAATGTCCCTCCACTCCTTGTTGACTCCTTCAGTTGCTGTTTCCTTGACAGATTTGTTCTACGAGACAGGGTTGTTAGCCCTGTGCTCAACCCCCAACCCGGAGGACCAGCCGATCGCTCTTCGTCTCGCCTCTACCCTTTGACCCGTCCAGCAAGGGAGACCCTAACAGGAGACGAATCTCCCGCTGGCGTAGCTCTAGAGGTCACTGAGACACACAAGCTCCCCGACCACGACAAGGTTGCAATCCTTGGGGAGTAAAAACTATTAATCCCATCCCAATTTATATTTTGACCTCAAGAAATTGTGTTATAATGTTTCCAGTATTTCCCCCCAGAAATATTGATGCTGAATGTATTAAAATGCTGAAATTTGCAGTTTTTTTACTTTGTTTTAATATAATGTTTGTATAATATCATTTTTTTTAAATCTACAGTTATAAATTTCAGATTGGGTGCTTGGCAGCATGGTGATTCCAGAACATCGGAATGTCTGTTGTATTGTACCGTTTACTAGTGATCAGTTGGGGGTTAGCATTTGGATTTCAGGCTATTTGGGGGAAATGGTGAAACTGGACTGGCCAGTCTAAAAAGGTGATGTTAAATGGACATAAAACACTCTTTAATTCAGTCATGTCATCCTGCGTGCACCAAATTCTTGGGGATTGCTAGCCCATGACCACACAAAGTGGAATAAAACATTTTTGGGTGGAATCGAGAGCCATCTGTTCAAGTAGGGTGGCGCAGCAGTGGAATTACTTGCGGCGCAAGAGATCCGGGATTGATCCCGACCATGGGTACTTGTACGGAGTTTGTACGCTCACGTCACGACCTGCGTGGGCTTTCTTCGAGATCTTCGGTTTCCTCCCACACTCCAAAGACGTGCAGGTTTCTAGGTTAGTTGGCTTGGTAAGTTGCCCCTAGTTTGTCGAGGGTGGTGTTAGTGTGCGGGGATCGCTGGGCTGTGCGGACTCGGTGGGCCGAATGGCCTGTTTCCGCGCTGTATCTCTAAACAAAATTATTTATTTTAAAAAAAGTATCGGGAGCGGCCAAAAGCCGAGCATAAATAGCAGGAGGACTGGACGGCATCATAACCCACAAATTGACAGTTCCATTGGGAAGATGGTGTTGAAGAAGCTTATGAGAGGAAAAAACCCAAGTACTCTGAACTGGCAACTGAAGCATCCCAGAATGGCTGGAAGGCCAAGATTTTCCCTGTCGAAGCGGGATGCAGGGGATTTGTTGCTAAATCTATGACCAGGCTATTAAAGGAAATGGGGGTGAGGGGTCGCTCCCTCCAACAAACAATCAAATCATTATCAAATTCTGCGGAAAAAAAGCAGCAATTGGATTTGGATCAAAAGGAGAGACGACAATTGGGCTGCAAGATTAATACAGGAGGGTATGGAATTGAGGGGGGTGTAACTGGGACGCCAGGTATCACTGTTGAGCCCTCTGGAAACGTTGTGGGCTTGTCAAAGAAGGAGGGTGCCCACCTGATGACCCCGATGACGTACCTACCCAACCTTTCACCGCTCCAATCCCACTGCAAATAGCAAGAGTGCCGACTTAGTACAGGGATTGAAACATCAAGTCCTATTGACTCTACCTATCGCCCATCTCCTGCTCTGTCTGGTTGAATCCGCAACCCCCTTGTCAGACGTGGCAGCACCCATAGGGAGAGAATGCCTTGATATGGAATTGGCTTTGTGCTAGGGAAGAGATCAGACTGGAGGCCTGTGAGCAGTGGTGTGCCTCAAACGGCAATGAGGCACATCGACCCATGTCATCTAAATCAATGGTTTGGACGTGTATAATGCATGATCAGTAAGTTTACAGATTACACAAATAGATGGCAAAGTTAACAGTGAAGATGGTTGTCAAGAATTACAGCTGGTCAAGGAGGTCTGTGAAATGGCTCACGGAGGTTAATTCAGATAAGTATGAGGTTTTGCTCCATTAGTGTAATCGGGGCAGATTATTCACAGCAGGTGATAGGCCTCGGGGAGTAAAGCAGAGGGATCCACGAGTACAAGTATGCAGTTTTCTGAAAGCTGGTAGATAGGGTAGTGAAGGTGTTTGGTATATTGGCCTTCATCAGTTATTGAGTTGCGTGTAGAAGTTAGGACTACGTGTTACAATTATAGAAGGCATTGTTGAGGCTGCAATTTAAATATTATGTTTGGTAATAGTCACCCTGCTATAGGAAATATGCCATTAAACTGGGAGGAGTGCAGAGAACATTTGCGAAGATGTTGGGGACAGACAAGTGATGTTTAAAAATGTGCTGCCAGTGGATTTCAAAACTGCCTTTAAAATTTGGGGTGGAGAAGACCTACATCATAGGTCTGTGATGGGAAGGGACAAGAGGATTGGGGGCCAATTGGATAACTCTTCCTCAAACATCAACCAAGGCACCATCGTTTGACTGTCCTCTTCCAAGTGCTTCAAGCTTCTGAGCTAAACTTGCTGTTGCTGATTGTTTTGAGTCTGCAATGAATGGTTGTTCGGTAGTATACCAAAGCAGGATTGGTGCTCGTGGATCATCCTGCAGCTTCAGGTAATGAATGGATTGTAATCTCAATAATGTTTATATCGCAAATACGATAAGCTGCAAGCTTGCCTTGAATTCCTGTTACATTTGATCACGGTACCAAAGATCAGAATCTTCAGAGGGTTACACAAAAGGCTGGGGAAACTCAGCGGGTGCAGCAGCATCTAAGGAGCGAAGGAGATGGGCGACGTTTCGGGCCGAGACCCTTCTTCAGACTGGTCCTTAGATGCTGCTGCACCCGCTGAGTTTCTCCAGCCTTTTGTGTACCCTCGATTCGCCAGCATCTGCAGTTCCTTCTTTAACACATCAGAATCTTCAGGTATGAGTTTGGATGTAAGGGTGGAGAACATTTTGGGATCCACCAAAAATAAAAGTGACCGTGATTGCACAGAAGAGTTTGACGTTCTTGGGCGTACAGCTGGTAATCACTCCAGTCTGGACTGGCAGCCACAGATGTGTAGTTATTTAAGACATTGCTGTCGTCTTTTGTTCATTAACTTGATACTTTATTAACGATTATGTCCATATAATTCTTGTATACGGGGAATATTTGGGATCTTTTGTGGTTTCCTATTGACAAGCATCAGGCTGTTAAACACTACAACCTCAAAACCTCTGACCTACATAGACCATCATTGTTATTATTGCACTATTATATGTATGTGTGTGTGTGTGTGTGTGTATATATAAAGCTACACACACTAATATATATATATTAGTGTGTGTAGCTTTGTTCTTATTTATTATGTTGTTTACATATTCTGTCGTACTGCTGCAAGTAAGAATTTAATGTTCTATCTGGGACAGATGGCAATAAAGCACTCTTTACTTGTTTTTAAGGTATAAATACAAGGTTTTATTCTGTTAGATAAATTGGAAAATGCAGACTTCAAAAATAATTTACTGGCTTTTTCTTGGAGCATGTTGAATTTGTGCTAAAATAAAAACTATTTTGCTTAAAGGTGACCTGCCACCAGTCATTGTCAAAATGCTTTCCATTGACAACAACCAAAGAGTTTCTCTTTCACTTGATTGCTTTGCATTGTTGAGGCCAATGCAAGTCTAATCTTTGCTTCAGTGGTGCTTCAAAGGAAGCAAAGTAAATTATTTGTGTTTGTGTATTTTTACAGCATGATTCCTTAGTGTGATTATAATTTTCTATTGCATTGGCCTGTAATTGATGGGCGATGTGTCATGGACCACATATATTTTCACCGTGTTCACTTGATTAAATTCCATTCCAAGTTGAATGCATAACATTTTAAAAAAAAAACATCTTTCACACAATCTTTTCTCATTCCTGATATCTTCTTAAGATGTTTACACTTGGTGCTATTTGATTTGAAAGGCATGAGTGGATTTCCACTGATTAAGATTGAGATTTCTGATCTTTACAAAATTCTGGAACCAGTGTCTATAGACATTTTTGTAGAGCAGGATCTTTTGCGTGCCTGAAGTGGACAAGATTTGGGAGCAGAACCGTTATTTTGCGGTAAATCGTAACCATTGTCCATTCCACTGAGTTCGCCCTTTCAGCGGGGAATTGCCATTTCAAGGTCAGCTGTGTAGCTGCATTTTTCTTGGCATTTATTGAGAGATGGAATAAACGACCAGAGGTTGGTGGTTTTGGGGGGAAGAGGTCGGGGTACTGTGAGAGAGTCTGAGCAAGAAAATTCACCATCTGGAAGAGTTCATTAAATAATTCCAGATGGGAGTGAAGATGGGGAAGTGGTATCAGAGAAAAGTTTTCTTTTATCATTCCTTTTGGACTTTTTCATTTATTTTAGAGTGTACGAGATTAGCATTTGGGAAAGTTCTTCATCACTTCCTACTATAACGAGGGGAGGATTTTTTAAAGATTAGAAATCACTTTACATGACCAACTGGGGAAGATGTGTTGGTGACAAAGATTCTTGTCACTTGAGAAACAGGAGGATTAGAAATCAATTGCTTTTTGTAAAAAAGTACTTGAATAGTCCTTGGGAGATTATAGTAACAGTTATTCTTGTTGGGTACTAATTATTTTATCCAGTGATTACATTAACGACATGGCAGACCAATTGAATTCCTCACTCAAGTCGGAACTGTATTGTTCTCATTTGACGGTCCCCAGAGACTCTGCTAGCCCGAGCCTTGCATTAGCCAGCAGTGCTCTAGGCAGTAATACGGTGGGTTGTGTGTTGGTAATTTTAAAACATCATTACATTGCTGTTTGAACCCTGACATGCTTTTTAAAAAAAAACAAAAAACATACTCAATTAACATTCTTGTGCATGTCAGAGTAATAAGATTAACATAGATAAATTAGGTTTCGTCTGCCCAGCAGTCTTTCCTGCAACTAATTGTGGCATTCTGTGACAACATGGTTTACATCTGAAGTGCATGCATGTCCACTTTTCTTTAATTGTTTTAAATTTCCAAAATTGCCCCCGCGTATGAATGCAATACTTGCTGTGATGTGATCAAGGTAAACCAAAATTGCAAGTCTAGTAAATTCAGGCAAAAAGTAGGTTTGAATTTACCGTGAAATCTTCAGAACTCTAAATAAGACTAAATATGGGGCAAGCTGGCCTTTAATGACATCGGCCTGGAGTAACTATTTTGATATAGGAAGGTAGTTTGATGTAGTTTGGAGCTGTCGTTGATAGTTAAATGTTAAGTTTACTTCATTACATTCTTGATTTAAAAACCATCTCATTCTATTAAGTTAATTTCTGTCAAATTGGATAGATTTTCATTTAAAACCCAGAATAAAATTTAAACTCCAGCAATAGATCCACACAGAAAGTTGGAGTAACTCAGCAGGACAGACAGCATCTCTGGATAGAAGATATGGGTGACGTCTCGGATCAAGGCCCTTCTTGTTCAAACTTGGTTTAAGAGCGTTACTCCCTACATGTGGTTGAGTGGAAGAGAACCGAATAATTTCTGACAAGTACAGATTTGGCCTCCGGAACTACTGATTATTCACGAAGATAGACACAAAAAGCTGGAGTAATTCAGCGGGTCGTACGGGTTTGTAGGTTAATTGGCTTTGGTAAAATTGTATATTGTCCCGTGTGTGTGTGTGTAGGATGGTGTTAATGTGCGGGGATCGCTGGTCGGTGCGGACTCGGTGGGTCGAAAGGCCCGTTTCCGTGCTGTATTTGTAAATTAAAACTAGAATGTTTGATGTTCAGATTTAAGGTGGCATGTGCTTATTTTGCCATCTCAGGATTGATGTTTGCTGGCATTCAAGAATGACATTATTGCTATTGAGGGAACGCAGCATAGGTTCATCAGTTTAGTTCCCGGTATGGCAAGACTGATATATGATGAAAGAATGGATCGTCTAGGCTAGTATTCACTGGAATTTAGAAGGATGAGAGAGGATCTAATCAAAACAGATAACATTCTTAAAGGATTGGACAGGCTGAATGCAGGAAAAAATGTTCCTGATGTTGGAGTCCGGAACCAGGGGTCACAGTTTAAGAATAAGGGCTAGGCCATTTGGTACTGAGATGAGGAAAAACATCTTCACCCAGAGAGTTGTGAATCTGTGGAATTCACTGCTACAGAAGGCATTGGAGGCCAATTCACTGGATGTTTTCAAGAGGGAGTTAGATTTGGCTCTTGGGGCTAAAGGCATCAAGGGATATGGGGAGAAGGGGGTACTGATTTTGGATGATCAGCCATGATTATATTGAATGGCGGTGATGGCTCAAAGAGCCGAATGGCCTACTCCTGCATTTATTTTTTCTGTGTTTCATGTACTCATTTAAACTGTAATGATTTCTGTGGAAGAATAATGGCTATCCTCTTTTTGACCTCTTGTTATGTTTGAGTATGTTTGTTATTCTGCCTGGTTAGCAGCACTGATCCAAATAACACCCCTTTAAATGAATAGGTGTCGCAAGCTGCTTTCCCAGCCCCTGTAATGAGATCTCTACTTTCAAACTTCTGATTCCTTGCATCAAAAGAAAAGGAGGTGAAGACGTTTTTATTTTCTCTATTTCTTTTTTAGACTTCACTTTTGTTTCATCTGGCCATGTTAGTTGACCATGCACAGCCTTTTCCATGCATTCAGTAAAGGAGTTGGAGCAGGAGTAGGCCGCTCAGCCATTTATGCATCCCCTCGCCAAGATTCAGCAAGATCATGGATCGTAGTTTACCTCAGCACCGCATTCTTGCATTAATCTTCCTTGATTTCCCTTTTCTGAAAATCTATTATTCTCGGCCACGAACATAATCCGCGATTGCACCTCCAGAGACTCTCTTGGAGAGAGAATTCCAGACCTAGCTTCTGGATGAAGAACTTTCTGTCAATACTGAGTAACAAACTCATCATTGCACCTCCGTCTTTACTAGACGTTAGGAATGGTGCATTTCTCAATGAGATTGCTGAACCCCTTTGGGTCCGTGATAATAAAGTATCATCCATTAATTCATGAAAATATAGGCCGAGCCTCATCTCCAATCTTTCAGGTGTGGACACCTACATACTGGCAAGACCAAGCGCAGGCTCAGCAATCGTTTCACTGAATACCGCCGTTCATTCTGCCTAAACCTACCTGATATCCTATCCTGGGCCTCCTCCACTGTCGGGGTGAGGCCCAGCGCAATTTGGAGGAACAGAACCTCGTATTTCACGTGGTCAGCTTGCACTTCAAATCAAAGATCCTATAGCGGAGCACGATAGACCACTCCTGCTAAATGCAATGGGCTGACTTGTAGTACGGAGCGGAACGTGGGCCTTTTTTCATCCATTTCAGTAACCCGACCGGACTCGCAGTGTAATCAACGTTGCGGGGGAACAGTTTGTGTTAATAAATAATAATTCTGAAAATGAGAAGATTTTTACCAAATAACTTTTATTTTTACGAGGGTGTTTCCGTAACCGGCTTCCGTCTCCGCACTACTTATCTTTGCTCCGCTACGGGATCTTTGGGGCGGAGACGGAAGCCGGTTACGGAAATGGGGCCGAAAATTACCCATGAATCTGCCCATGGCCGTACTACGTCTTTTTCGTCGAGTGATGTATCTTGCTTGCTATAGGATCTTTTGCTTCAAATAACCCTTGCTTTCCCTCGCTCTCCATCCCTCCCCCATAGTTCTCTGACTAGTTTCACTGTCCTCATTAATTTTACTAATGGCATGCCCCGTTGTCACCTTCCCCAGAGCTAACGATGAACCTTTCTACATTTCCCTGATCATCGTTTGATCTGTTGTTTTCACACCTTGCCCGTCCTTATTTCTAGTCTCCATCTCTCCTGATTCTCAATCTGAAGAAGGGTGTCGACCCGAAACGTCCCCCATTCGTTCTCTCCAGAGATGCTGCCTGTCCCGCTGAGTTACTCCAGCTTTTTGTGTCTACCTTCGTGCCTCTACCTGAGGCCTGAGGGAAATCCAAAATGGCCGATGCCCCATCGCGAGACTGTGATCCTTGATGGTAACCCCTCATTTTGGGAGAGGTTAGCATCAACCTCCGAGCATGGGCAAGGCGAAAAATGGATAGAACAAACATGCTTTGAGAGCCTCCTAGAAAACATGTAACATCCCACCAACTCATGAGAAACCATGGCTATTCAAAATGATAAAGCAACTCTCTGGATGGAACCTCATCTATGTTGTCAGGAGGCTACAGAATCTGAGAGTTTAGTTTAGAGATGCTTCGGCCCACCGAGTCTGCACCGACCAGCGATCCTTGCACATTAACACCATCCTACACACACTAGGGACCGTTTACATTTATTCCAAGCCAATTAGCCAACAAACCTGTGCGTCTTTGGAGTGTGGGAGAAAACCGAAGATCTCTGAGAAAACCCAGTCAGCTCACGGGAGAACATGCAAACTCCATACAGACAGCACCCGTAGTCGGGATCGAACCAGGGTCTAGGGCGCTGTAAGGCAGCAACTCTACCGTTGTGCCACCGTGTCATCTTGGAGAAGTGGAAGTAACAGTCTCTCATTCCAATCTACCCATTCAACAGAAGATAGACACAAAAGCTGGAGTAACTCAGCGGGACAGGCAGCATCTCTGGGGAGAAGGAATGGGTGGCGTTTCTTCAGTCTGAAGAAAATTCTCGACCCGAAACGTCACACATTCCTTCTCCCCAGAGATGCTGCCTGTCACACAGAGTTGCTCCAGCATTGTGTGTCTACCTTTGGTTTAAACCAGCATCTGCAGTTCTGTTCATACACATCTGGGGTCTTGGCAGGATAACACTTTGGAGGATTATGTATAATTTTTGCCCCTTTACCTAAATATCATACAGAAAGAAGGTATGTGGTGAAAATGTACTTGACTGGTTCTAGGACAGTGGTTCTTTTATGTAGGGAGAGTTTGGAGGTGATCTCATTGATATGTTTTGTTTAAACTTTGCAACAATGTCGTTTTTTTTAAATGGTTTAAATATGGAGATTATTGCAACCTCTGCAAGACTAAATATTTTAGGAGCTGCATGAGCATGTATTTTTTGCCTTGTATGGAATGCTGCCTGTGCCTTCCCAAGCATATTTTTGGTTATTTTCGCATTCCTTGAAGTTCGGCTTGTAAGAAATTATTTTGCTCTGTGTAACCCACAGACGAGCGTCGTTATGGAAAGCGATTTATTTTTTTTTCTAAAATGTAAACTTTGATTTCTAAAAGGCCTGTCGTATCAGTGTCGCCAAAAGATTTTGAACATGTCAAAATCCAGCTACAAAAAAAATGCTGCGACACTTTGCAAAAAAAACCGCGCATCAATACGTCATCGCGCCACGTCACAACGCGTCACGCCGCAATTTTTTCGGTGACCTGATACGTCAGTCAATGATGCCGGCAGTTGTCGAAAAAAAAATCGGCAAGTGTGACCGGCCCTTCAGAATGATTAAAATTAGATTTGCCATGAGTGTGAAACAACATGGATGTGTATCCAGTGTTCTTTTCCAGTACTGTTAATATGATGGGCAGTTGCAGCCGTGACCCCATTTATAATTTAATATTTTATAAATTCCATTATAATTGCAGTGAAAAACCGCCCGTTAACCCTAGGTAGACGCAAAAAGCTGGAGTAACGCGGCGGGACAGGCAGCATCTCTAGAGAAGAATGGGTGGCGTTTCGGGTCGAGACCCTTCCGACTGATCACGTTTGACTCTCCCTCTGTGATAGTCCTAGGTTCATCTGTGCAACTCCTCCTCCCCCTTCTGTCGTGGGGTAGACTAACCCCCCACCCCAATCTTTACACATCCCCAATCCTTTCCACTTGTCGCTTTAATTTCATGTATTTTGTGTTTTTATAACCGCACGGGATAAATAAAGTTCCATTGAATTGCATTGTAACCAAAGACTATACTATTTTATTAAGAAGGAACTGCAAATGCTGGATAAAATTGTAGGTAGACCTAAAATGCTGGAATAACTCAGCGGGTGAGGCAGCATCTATGGAGAGAAGGAATTGGTGACGTTTCGGGTCGAGACTTACTGAGTTACTATACTTACTGAGACTTACTGAGTTACTATTCCAAGGAGCCAGCGCTATCTGGGTGCTGAAGGCGGTCCGGGCGATGTGCAAGGCAGTGCTACCTCCCCTCCATCGCCACCACCTGAAGGGCACGCTGGCCGAGTAGTTGCAGTTGGGCGATTGCGTAGCCTCCAGTCAATGGCTGAACTGCAGGGTCAGTAGGTCGGGTAGTTGTAACTTAGAGATACATCGCGGAAACAGGCCCTTCGGCCCACTGAGTGTGCATGCCGACCCGCGATCCCCGCACATTAACACTATCCTACACATACTTGGGACAATTTACATATACACCAAGCCAATTAACCTACAAACGTGTATGTCTTTGGAGTGTGGGAGAAAACCAAAGATCTCGGAGAAAAACCCACGCAAACAGATCATGCCGACCAGGAGGCCATACAAACTCCATTACAGACAGTACCGGTTGTCAGGATTGAACCCGAGTTCTACAGCTGCTCTACCGTGACCATCAATTATGTGGTTGACTACAATGTTGCTGATGTCCTCGTGGGTGCCTGCTCCAGGCTTGCCAGATCTATTCACACCATTTAGCTTGTTGGAAGTGTTATTAATCATAAATGATCTGAGCAGAATTGGGCCTTTGGCCCATCAAGTCTACTTCGCCATTCAATCATGGCTGATCTAGCTCTCCCTCCTAACCCCAATCTCCTGCCTTCTCCCCATTACCCATAACACCCATACTAATCAAGAATCTATCTATCTCTGCATTAAAATTATCCACTGATTTGGTCTCCGCAGCCTTCTGTGGCAAAGAATTCCACAGATTCACCACCCTCTAATTAAAGAAATTCCTCCTCGTCCCCTTTCTAAAGGGACATCCTTTAATTGTAAGGCTGTGACCTCTGGTTCCACCAGTGGAAACACTCTCTCCACATCCACTCTATCCAGGCCTTTCACTATTCGGTAATTTTTAATGAGGTTCCTTCCGTCCCCCTATTGTTGTCTGCCTTGACTATTTGTAAATACATAATCGCTCTCTGATGGAGGAGAAGAGGGAAATTATTTTCCATTACCTTTTGAATTGCCTAAATCTGTTTCCTGAAGGCACTTAAATGTATGGAACGGTAATTGTTGGGCCTTCTAATCTGTGTTTGAGGTTTTTACCCAGTACTGCATGCAGACCTATAATAAGTAGACTTCAGCTGGGTCTATAAATGTGTTCCAAACATGAAGTAATTACAAAAGTCATACTGGAGCCAAACTTTCCAGTCTTGATTAATTTTAGTCAGAATAGCACAGTGTAGAAAGAGGTCCTTCAACAAACTCTGCCCACGCCAACCATTCGACACTTGTTGCATTTATCTGCATCGATTCCATATCCCTATATGCCCTGCTAATGCAAGTACCTGAACAGAAATCTCCTAAATATTGTTACTACTGCCTCCACCTTGGGGTTGCCAATTTTCTCACTCCCAAATAAGAGACAAAAGGTCAAAATAAGGGACAAATTTCCTGACGGCAATTCGCAGACCGACTCTGCCGTGACTGGGTGAATGATGAGTTGGCCCGGGTGCTGAACTGCACCCGATGCCCAGCCGGCGGGCCAGCTGAGGAGTTGTGGAGCAGCACCCCATTCAACTCGCGAACCGGTGATCGGCCAAGAGAAGGTGGTGGTGTTGGCGGTAAGCGAAGGTCGGACAGCTGGCCGGGCTGCCGACCGACGGGGCCACGGGCGAGGCGCTGCCGCTGCACGACATCGGGACGGGTGAGGCGGGTCAGACGCGGCGCTCCGACCCGACAGTCCCCTCGACCCGAGTGGTAGCAGTCAAATACGGGACAAGGGCGGTCCCGGGTAATACGGGACAGTTGGCAATCCTACACCACCGCCACCTCTGGCAGTCCATTCTAGATACCCCTGAGAATTATTTTAAACCTCCTCCCTTCAACCTCAAACCTTTGCTCACTAGGTTCAGACAGTCTTACCATGGAGAACCAGACAATGGCTTTAGTTAACTTTTTGTAGTGTAGAGTTACAGCATGGAACTAGGCCCTTCAGCCCACTGAGTCTGTGCCGACCACACACACACACACACACACACACACACACACACACACACACACACACACACACACACACGCCAATTTGCGTTTTTGGAGTGTGGGAGGACACCAATGATCTGAGAGAAACCCCGTGCAGGTCACGGGGAGAACGTACAAACTCCTTACGGACAGCACCCAGAGTCAGGATTGAACCCGGGTCTCTGGCGCTGTGAGGCAGCAATTCTACCACTGCGCCACCGTGCCGGTATGCACCTTATTTTTGCCCCTCATAATCTTATATACTTCCACATCACCGCTCTGCCTCCTTGTCTACAGAAAAACAGGCTTAGAAACATAGAAACATAGAAATTAGGTGCAGGAGTAGGCCATTCAGCCCTTCGAGCCTGCACCGCCATTCAATATGATCATGGCTGATCATCCAACTCAGTATCCCGTACCTGCCTTCTCTCCATACCCCCTGATCCCCTTAGCCACAAGGGCCACATCCAACTCAGGCTTACTCTGTCCTTTGTGACTACGGCCCTTCAGTCCAGTCAACATTCTTGTTATCTTTTTTTTAATTAGGTTAAGATTCTTGAATCTTTTTGTTTAGTTTTAAGTTTGCGAGTTGACGCGTGGAAACGTGCCGTCTGGCTCCCACTGGCTAGAGGTCACCCTTCTCCTAGGGTCAGTTTGCAGAAGCTGAATAACTTACAAAAGTACCCATCTTTGGGCTGTGGGAGTTAACCGGAGCACCCGGAGAAAACCCATGCGGTCACAAGGAGAATGTACAAACTGCGCACAGAGAACACCCGTAGTCATATTGAACCCAGGCCTCTGGCGCTGTTGGGTAGCAACTCCCATATCTGAGGAAGGGTGTGCTGGCTCTGGAGACAGTCCAGAGGTGGTTTGTATGAATGATTCCAGGAATGAGTGAGTTAACATAATATGAACGTTTGACAGCACTGGGCCTCTACTCCCTGGAGTTTAGAAGGATGAGGGTGGGCCTCGTTGAAACTTACAGAATAATGAAAGGCTTAGATAGAGTGGATGTGGAAAGGATGTTTCTACTAGTGGGAGAGTCTAGAAGGAAAGGTCACCTCCTCAGAATTAAAGGGCGCTCTTTTAGAAAGGAGGTGAGGAGGAACTTCTTTAGTCAGAGGGTAGTTAATCTGTGGAACTCATTGCCACAGAGGGCTGTGGAGGCCAAGTCAGTGGATATTTTTAAGGCAGAGATAGGCAAATTCTTGATTAGGACAGGTGTCGAGGGTTATGGGGAGAAGGCAGGGAAATTGGGTTAGGAGGCAGAGATCAGCCATGATTGAATGGAGTGGACTCGATGGGCTGAATGGCCTAATTCTACTCCTATAACTTGTGAACACTGCAGCACAACTGTGTTACCTTCTCTAGTTTAACTATCATGACATCCCAACTCTAATCAATGTTTCAGCTGATGAATCCTCACACCGGCAGTCTGCATCCCGGAGGCCTAAACATTGAATTGTCCCAATTCCGTTAGCCCTTGCTGTCTCCTCCCCTTCCTAGCTCACCCTCAGCCCTCGGGCTCCTCCTACTCCTTTTTCCTTCTCCCCCCCACCCTCCTTCAGTCTGAAGAAGGGTTTCGGCCCGAAACGTTGCCTATTTCCTTCGCTCCATAGATGCTGCTGCACCCGCTGAGTTTCTCCAGCGCTTCTGTCTACTTTCAGCTGATGATGACGGGCGTGCCTTACGCCACCTTCACTCTCTTTTCTGTCTTCCCACTTTCGAGGAACTTTGGACTTGTACAAAAGTGTTTTGTTGTCCTGTGTCCCAGACAGAACTATGGAATTCTTACTTGCAGCAGCACAAGACAATATGTGAAACATAGTGCAGTGTGAACAATATAATAAATGAGAAAAAATAGTTTGGTGTGTATGTAAACACACATACACACACATGATGCCCGCGTACACATAATGTCCCCAAGTCTATGTAATTTGGGGCTTATTTGAAGGTTGTAGTGTTTAATAGCCTACGGGTTGTCGGGAAGAAGCTGTTCCTGAACCCGGACGTTACAGTTTTCAGGCTCCTGTACCTTCTTCCCGATGGCAGGGGTTAAATGAGTGTGTGGGCCTCTGATGATGCTGGCTGCCTTTTTGAGGCAGTGGCTCCGGTAAATCCCTTCGATGGTGGGGAGGCCAGAACCTGTGATGGGCTGGGCAGTGTTCGCAACCTGTGAGAACCTACGACAACCTTCGACCTCCTGGCAACCACTGCACCCACGGCATGAGAATTCTAGCTACTCTTCATTCTGGTCGCCATGTTGCAAAAAATTGCGGTGACCATAATGAGGCCGCGGGCAGTTTCCCAGAATGCGGAAACTCCTCACGACCGTGAAGGATAGTGTTAAAGGAGAGGGCACAACGAACGGACTGCCTGAGCTTATGGTTGTTTCTTCTGCTGCACTATAGTGGAGGCCAAGCGCGACGCTCCAGCTCCGACAGGTGGAATCACTTCCTGTCTTCCCAATAAAGTGGTTTTGGGATAGGCACAAAAAGCTGGAATAACTCAGTGGGTCAGCTAGCACGACACCTCTGGAGCAATTGAACATGTGACGTTTCGGGTTGAGACCCTTCTTCAGACTGAGAGTTAACATAGAAAATAGGTGCAGGAGCAGGCCATTCGGCCCTTCGAACCTGCACTTCCATTCAATATGATCATGGCTGATCATCCAACTCGGTATCCTGTACCTGCCTTCTCTCCATAGCCCCTGATGCCTTTAGCCACAAGGGCCACATCTAAATCCCTCTTAAATGTAGCCAATGAACGGGCCTCAACTACCTTCTGTGGCAGAGAATTCCACAAATTCACCACTCTCTGTGTGAAAAATGTGTTTCTCATCTCGGTCCTAAAAGATTTCCCCCTTATCCTTAAACTGTGACCCCTTGTTGGGGGAAAGTGAAGTTGGGGGGAAAGTAAAGCGGGAGATATAGTTGATATTGAGAGAGAGAGAGATATAGGACAAATGAATGAGAGAGATGCAGAAAGGTAACGTTAATAAAGGAATCGGGCCATTGTTAGCTGTGTGTTGGGTGAAAACGAGTTACAGACAATGAGACTCTAGGCAGCGGTAGATTTGCTCCTTAGAGCACCAGGCACATGACTACGGGTGCTTGTCTGTACATTCTCCCCGTGACCTGCGTGGGTTTTCTCCGAGATCTTCGGTTTCCTCCCACACTCCAAAGATGTACAGGTTTGTAGATTAATTGGCTTGGTATAAGTGTAAATTGTCCATAGCGTGTGTAGGAAAACATTAGTGTGTGGGGGATTGCTGGTTGGCGAGTACTCAGTGGGCCGCATGGGCCTGTTTCTGCGCTGTATCTCGAAACGAAGCTAATAGGACTTTGAAGCTGGTATGACTTGGGTGGGGGAGGGATGGAGAGAGGGAATGCAAGGTAAAAATGAGTGCAGGCACATCGCTGCATCCAGGTGAAGTCGTGATTTTTAATTGTGTAGAATAAACAGTACGTTAGCAGGTGAAAATCAACACTGGGTTCAGACGTGAGACAGCAGCTGCTGTAACCGCAGATGCACCATTTTACCGAATGAACTGGAAAATAATTGAACAGTTGGACATTGAAAAGTTAAGAAATTGCCATTGTATTCATGCAGGAAGCACATTTGCATATCGTTTTTATAATCGATTGGAGTTAATTGCACAAATTGAACACTTGCCAAGTAATAAAAATGAGAGCTATGGTTGGGTACAATACTTATATAAGCTTAATAAGCATTACTGCTTGTGTTTATGGTTGCTTAGTGCCTTGGTTGTATAGCAATTAGTGTGCACATTAGCTTCGGTTATTGAAACCTTGTTCTATTAGGTGAAGTGGTTACCATGGAGTTGTTGAGAATCAAGATTTCACCTGTGGTGGCGATTTTTCAAAGATGTTTATTATCGGAGCTCTTTTGTAAGTAGGAATGACATTCACCGCCTGTGTATGCTTTGCTGCCAGACCACTTTGAAAGTTAGCAGATGAGCAAAACAACAAGTGGAGGAAGGAACTGGAGATGCTGGTTTACACCGAAGACGGACACAAAATGCTGGAGTAACTCAGTGGGACAGTCAGAAGATGGAAGAATTTCATGGAACACAAGGAACAAAGTGTTGCACTCGGGAAGATAGACACAACAAGCTGGAGCAACAGGCAGCAACTCTGGAGAAAAGGAATGGGTGATGTTTCAGGAACCCTTCTTCAGAACGAGAGTCGGGGGGAAAGGGAAACGAGAGATAGACGTTGCTGTAGGGAGATGTGGAACCAATGGACGCCCTTGTATTAGAAGGGGTTTAAACTGAGGTGTGCAAATTTGTCTCTGAGGGTACAATTCCCTGTTCCCGAAGATGGTGGAGGCCAGATTAATAGATAGATTTATGGTGGAGTTGGATATATATATATGAATGTTTGAGGAATCGAGGATTATGGGGAAATGGCACAGAAGAGGTTCTCTTGGAAAGTCGGCACAGATCGTATTGAATCGTGGAGATAGACACAAAATGCTGGAGTAACTCAGTGGAAGAGATGCACCCATTCCTCCTCTCCAAAGATGCTGCCTGTCCCGCTGAGTTACTCCAGAATTTTGTGTCTATCTTTGGTGTAAACCAGTGTCTGCAGTTCCTTCCTGCATGCATTGAATAGTGGGGTAGGCTTGAAGAATGAATGAATGAATAAGTTTATTGGCCCACAAGTGACAACGATATAGTGACAGTTAGGAATGGCACACAAAACATTAAACATTAATAATAAAATATTATTGATTAAACATGTGAATTAAATAAAATACCACAGCAAAAGGAGGCAACAGATTTTTGGTTATTGAGTAGAGCTACTACTGGTGAAAAAAGCTGTTTATATGCCTGTTATGTCTGGTGTTTTTATGTCATGTAAGAACGTGACCTGTTCATATTTTTTTTTCGTGTTTGAAGGGTGAATTTTAAAAGTGAAGCTTAATATCTTAAAACAATTTTAACAAAGAAATATGGAAAGTTTCCACTTCTCCCAGCAAGAGTGTTTACTTTCAAAGATGCAGCATGGAAACAGATACTTTGGCCCACCATTGATCACCCGTTCACGTTTATGTTATACCACTTTCTCATCCACTTCCCAGCACCACGGGCAGTTTACAGAGGCCGATTAACCTACAAAGTCACAAATCTTTGGGGTGGGGAAAACCTGAGCACCTGGAGGAAACCCACGCGGTCACATGGAGAATGTGCAGATACCACCTGGACTGTGCCTGAAGTCTGAATCGCACACTGGTTCTCTGGTGCTGTGAGGCAGGAGGTCGACACAAAACGTTGCAGCAACCAGGCGGGACAGGTGGCATCTCTGGGTCAAAGGAATGGGTGACGTTTCGGGTCGAGGCTTTTCTTCAGACTCGGTCAGGGAAGAGGGGGATGCAGAGATAAGGAAGTGTAAGGTGTGTAAATGAGACGGAGGATGGAGAGCAAGGAAAATGTGGGATAGATGATTGTTAGCTGGGAGAAGGAAACAACAAAGCAACGAGGACAATCAGACTGGTTGGAGAACTGGGAAGGGGGTAGGGGTGGAGAGAGGGGGAAAGCAAAAGTTACTTAAAGTTGGGTATCCATACCTCTGGGGTGTAAGCTGCCAAAGTGAAATATGTGGTGCTGTTCCTCCAATTTGTGCTGGGCCTCACTCTGACAACGGAGGAGGCCCGGGACAGAAAGGTCAGAGAGGAAATGGGAGGGGGAGTTGAAGTGCTGAGCAACCGGGAGATCAGGTAGGTTAAGGCGGACTGGGCGGAGGTGTTCAGCGAAATGATCACAGAGCCTGCGCTTGGTCTCGCCGGTGTATAGAGGTCCACATCTGGAACGGTGGATGCAGTAGATGAGGTTGGAGGAGGTGCAAGTGAGCCTCTGCCTCACTTGAAAAGGCTGTCTGGGTCCTTGGATGGAGTTGAGGGGGGAGGTATAGGAATGGGTGTTGCATCTCCTGCGGTTGAAGGGAAAAGGCAGCAGCTCTGTTAGCTGTGGCCACACTTGTCAATAATTAATTGGACTCCAAGTAATTAACAAATATTTCAATGTTTCTTCCAAGTGGAGGGGAGTCAGAAATACCCTGGATGTTGGGATAGTTTAACCAGATTTGATAATGACATCCAAAGTTATTTGGTGAGTATCTGAAGGTGGCAGATACATACCACCTCTTGCCCGGACCTTCATGATCTCCCGGTTGCCAAACAATTTAATTCCCAACTGTCCTTTCTGTCCTGGGCCTCCTCCATTGTCAGAGTGAGGCTAAATGCAAATTGGAGGAACAGCACTTTGTATTTCGCCTGGCTAGCTTACAGCCCAGCGGAATGAATTAGATTTATCTAACTTCAATTAACCTTTGCATCCCCTCTATCCCTCCCCCACCCAAGTTGTTGTACTGGCTTCAAAGTCATCTTGCTGAGTCTCGTTGTCCGTAACCAGTTTTCACCTAGCCCACAGCCAACAATGGCCTGTTTCCTTTATCATCGTCACCTTTTTTTTGCGCATATCTTTCATTCATTTGTTCTATATCACCGTCGATATCTCTTGTTTCCTTTTCCCCTTGACTGTTAGCCTGAAGAAAGGTCTCCTGAGATGCTGCCTGACCCGCTGAGTTGTGCAGCTTTTTGTGCCTATCTTCATGCCTATCTACCTTCCATTTGGCAAAAAGGAAAAGTTAATCGGGCGGCCGTTTCAAAGGGCAGGAACGGGCACAATAGCACTTTTTTTCTTTTCTGTGGATGCCATGCCATGAAAGAATTGTGGGAGGAAACGAGAGCAATTGCTGTACTGGTGGTGTTAGTTGGCATTTCAATAGAGTTCTTCGCTGAATAGTGCTATAAATAAGTTGTTTGTCTCCGATTGATATGAACGCTAGCAAAAGAAAACGATCAGGCCCAACAAAAACATTTTTGTCAATGTTCGGTGCAGATTTATATCTTTACGCCTTGTTCAACAAAGTCCTTTTATTCATTCCAGACACTCACTGTTTTATATGACGGATTCTAGCCTTTTTTTTTTTAAGTACTTGTAGTATGCTATACTAGTTTTAAAACTCATTCCTTTGAAATGCTGCCAAACAGCCTTTGATTTCTGAATGGAAGATGTTTTATTTTTGGTTTAGAAATTAATATACGTTTTAGGTTACATGTGCGTTCTACCAAATAGTCATTGAAACATGGTGCAGCACTCGCTGTGAAAAGTTATAATTTAAACCTGGTGCCAAGTTAAGTAAAGCTGGTTGGTTTGACAAGCTGCCCATCGGGTATTTGAATCCTTTCTTCCACAAAAGACTAAATGGGAATTCCAGCATTCTGCCAACATTCATTTTATCAATTCCTCTATCCCAAGTGAACTTAACATACTTTCTCTCCTTTCCTATTTTGTCTTGCTGGGCAGATAGTTGAGTCCGTTTTCCTGTTCGCCTGTTGATGGCATTCACATACGACCCCTTGGAGAGCAATCGGCTGTCGACATGCTGACTGACTTCTTGCCTCTCCAGTGTAATTGCAAGTGTGATTGTAATCCAGGAGAGCTGAGCCTGCCAAAAGCTAAAAGCTACCCTGTCCCACTGTACGACTTCATTCAAGAGCTCTCCTGAGTTTACAAAAAACTAACTCGTGGAAGCACGTAGCGGGTATGTCAGAGCTCGGGGATGTCTCTTAGCAGCTCGTAACGCTAACGGCAGGTACTTGGGAAACACGGTAAGCTCGGGAAGACTCGTGAAGATTATTCAACATGTTGAAAAATGTCCCGAGTACCTACGAACAGCCATTACCGTAAATCTCCGAGTTCGAATCGGGGCAAACTCGGGAGAACTCTTGAATGAACTCGTACAGTGGGACAGGGTTTTAACTCTGTCCTTATCACAGGCCCATTTGCAAAGTAATTGATTTCCAAGTCCCAGTTTTGTGCTTTGTAGATATTCATTTACTGAGCAGGTACAATCACCGATAGACTCTTAACTCCAATTATAAACATGGTCCCAAATAAATTGCACAGGAGTTAGTGTTCCTGAACTTGCAGTGAGATTTTTTTTTTTTAAACAAGACTGAATTTCAAAGATTTGCGCCACTTAAAGCAATCTTGATTATGTAATGTTCAGAAGTGATCGGAGCAGAATGGGACTTAATGGGTCGATGTAGCTGGGAAAGGTTGGCCAGTGTGGGCGAGTTGGGCCGAAAGGCCTGTTTCCACACTGTATCACTCTGGGTCTGCTCTGCCATTCTGATCTGTCGATTTCCTAACCCCATTTTCCCGCCATCTCCCCATAACCCCTGACCCCCATACTAATGAAGAATCTATCTTTCTTTGCCTTAAAAAATATCCTTTGACTTGGCCTCCATAGCCTTCTGTGGCAATGAATTCCACAGATTCACCGCCCTCTGACGAAAGAAATTCCTTCTTTATTAAGATATAGAGATTTCCTTTCTCCTGGGACCAAGGCTCCATAAGCATAGTGGAAGGTTTCCTCAGCAGGCTAATGGTGTCCTTGAGGGTAGCTGCAGGAGAGGAGTGTTGAGTTGGTGTTGTCGGGTGAGATTGGAGGTGCATCTGAAACGCATCATAGAGATGGCCGGCTGGCCAACCAAAACTGGCAAGCTTTTACATGCTAAATGTATGTCTGAAACTAACATCTCAAGAACTCAATTGTGCTTTTGAAAAAAAAAAAAAATACTGGTGTGATATTTAGGGTTGCCAACTGTCCCGTATTAGCCGGGACATCCCGTATATTGGGCTAAATTGGTTTGTCCAGTTTGGGTCCGCCCTTGTCCCGTATTTGACTGCCACTACTCGGGTTGAGGGGACTGTCGGGTCGGAACGCCACGTCCAGCCCCGCCTCACCCATCCCGACGTAGTGCAGCCCATGGAGTGCAGCAGCGCCTCGCCCGTGGCCCCATCGGTCGGCAGCCCGGCCAGCTGTCCGACCTTCGGACCTTCGCTTACTGTCGACACTGCCACCCCTCCTTGTCATGGTCGATCATCGGTTCATGAGCTGGATGGGGTGCTGGGCACGCCGCGCGACTCAGCGCCTGGGCCAAAACTCCTCATGCTGGCCGGCCGGCCGGCTGGGCTCTGTGTGCAGCCATTCACCCACCCACGGCCCAGTCGGTCAACGAATTGCTGTCAGGAATTTGGCCCTTATTTTGACTTTCTGTCCCTTATTTGGGAGCGAAAAAGTTGGCAACCCTAGTGATGCTGCATGTTTGCTTTACAAGAGAGAGCTAGATTTAGCTCTTGGGTCTAATGGAATCGAGGGATAAGGGGAAAAATCAGGAACGGGGTACTGATTTTGGATGATCAGCCATGATCATATTGAATGGCGGTGCTGGCTCGACGGGCCGAATAGCTTATTCCTGTACCTCTGTTTCTATGTTTCTAAACACAGGACTATGAGTCCCACACGGTTGAATTGGGAAGTGAGTTTTTTTTTAATGTGTCTCACCAGAGGAAAACGCTCAACATTCATCTAGACAAGTCTGAACTTTGCACAGGCAAAACCAAACCAGCACATGCTTAGTTTAGAGATGTAGGCCCTTCGGCCCACCGAGTCTGCACCAACCAACAATCCCCGCACATTAACACTATCCTACACACAAGGGACAATTTACATTTATACCAAGCCAATTAAGCTACAAACCTGTGGAGTGTGGGAGGAAACCGAAGATCTCGGAGAAACCCCGCGCAGGTCACGGGGAGAATGTACGGACGCCATTCCAGCAGCTCCCGTAGTCCGGATCGAACCTGGGTCCCTGGCGCTGTAAGGCAGCAACTCTACCGCTGGGCCGCCCAAACCGCATGCATTTGTTACTTGTGGTTCAGCTCAGAAAATCAGCTAGCTCCTTGCCTGCCATTTTATTACAGTTTTTATTATGAAACGGCGGCAAAAATAGTACACTTGCATTTGTGGGCTTCACGAGAAAGGCTTAACCATCAGTTACTTGAGATCTATCATCGAAAATAACTTGTGCCTGGATATACCAACCCGGCACAACCTGTGAACTGGTGTCACGGGTGTGTGGGATTTTTTTTTTGACTAAATTTAGTTTAGAGATAGTGTGATACTGCTATATGTACTGTAGCTGAGATGCATATCTGGCATGTATCTAAGTGCTTATGTATACTTGTGCTGAGTTGTATACAACAGTGAATTTCGCTGTACCTCTGTACATGTGACAAATAAAGTGCCGTACCACAGTTCACGTTTCTATAGTTTTTTCCTGGTTGCATCCAATTTATGCATCTCTTTGTTTCCTCTCTTTCCTCCCCCCCCCCCAGGGACGGGGTACTGATTGGGGATGATCAGCCATGATCACATTGAATGGCGGTGCGGGGTCGAAGGGCTGGATGGCCTACTCCTGCATCTATTCTCTATTGTCTTTTTTTTGCTAGCTTCACATCTTTCTCTCTCCCCTTCATATCTGTCTGATCCTTATTGATCTCACCCTGTTCAAGATCATCGATCTCAAGTCTTCAATGCAATGCAGTTTATCTCCATATTATTAGCTTGGCTGTCAAGGTTTGGATACCATTTGGTTTGTATTCTTCCTTATTTAGTAGCATTGGGGATACATTGACTTGATTCGAGCCCATTGCTGGAGAGGATAGATTCATAGTTATTTAGCAAAGCATTCATCGCAATTATTCCCTCACCAGAGCTCTTTAAAAATACATCAGTTAAAATAATCAAAAAAACGAGCAAATAGGAATATTGGAAACAGATGTAAAGTGTTGATTTACCAAAATGCTCCAGAAGGGCTGAATCATTGCGAATGAATGAGTTGATTCCCTTAAGAGGAATGCAGAAGTAGCATTGAGCATGGCATGAATTTTAAATGCTCAGGTGAAATCTGTAACTCTGAGGCCTGAGTGTAAGATGTGTTGATGAGCAGAGGGCTTGAGCAGCCTGAATAGGGGTGCGTGCCGGAAAATAGCCTGTAGGAGGACATATGTTGAGGAAAGTTGGCAATGCTAAGTTGGGCCTAAAGTACGATTTTCCAAATGGACAGATTCACCACCCTCTGACTAAAGAAATTTCTCCACATCTCCTTCCTAAAGGAACGTCCTTTAATTCTGAAGCTTTGACCTCTACTCCTAGACTCTTCCACTAGTCGAAACGCCCTCTCCACATCCACATTTCACTACTCTACGTTTCAATGAAGTCCCCCCTCATTCTTCTAAACTCCAGTGAGTACAGGCCCAGCGTTGACAAATGCTCATCATATGTTACCAGACTCATTCCTGGGATCATTCTTGTAAACCTCCTCTGGACCCTCTACTTATAGAGCCTCAGCTCTATCATACTATAGGTAATACTTGGATGCAACATGGTTTTAAAGATGCGTATTTGCGACTTCGAGAATTGTGCTTTTGACACAATCAATCCGGATATGTGTGCTGTTGACGTTAATGCGGAGAAAAATAATCATGGAAGGGGTGTCATTTTTATTGAATAATGGTATAAATTGTACCACCTTTTCATGTTTGATTATGAGATCATGTGGTAGAATTAAGAACCATTTTGGAGTAATTTTGGTTCTTAATAACCTATATTTTAGTTTTGTTTAGAGATACAGCGTAGAAATGGGTCCTTTTGGCCCACCGGGTCCGTGCCGACCAGCGATCCTCGCACATTAACACTATCCTATACCCACGAGGAACAATTTTCACATTTACCAAGCTAATTACCCTACAAACCTGTACGTCTTTGGCGCGTGGGAGGAAACCAAAGATCTTGGAGAAAACCCACACAGGTCACGGGGAGAACGTAATACAAACTCCGTACAGAGAGCACCCGTGGATGCTGCCCGTCCCGCTGAGTTACTCCAGCATTTTATGTCTATCTTTGGTGTAAACTAGCATCTGCAGTTCCTTCCCACGCAGAAATTTTAGAAAGTTGCACCTTGGCTCATTTTTTTTTGAAGAAAAATACTGTTGTATTACAGAACTAGAAGGCTCCTGATTAATGAGCAGACTTATAAACATGAGACTGATGGATATCCCCGTCTGTAGCAGAGAATATCAAGTGCCATTCAATCTTGACGTGTGTGCTTGGGATTTTTACTCCAAGGCATTTCAGTTTAGCTTATTGTCACGTGTACCAAGGTGCAGTGAAAAGTTTTTGTTGCGTGCTATCCAGTCAGCAGAAAGACAATAAATGATTACAATCTAGCCATTCACAAGGTATACATGCATGACATGCCTGAAGTTGGGTGCAGTCAACGTTCATACCGTTTGGGTGTAAACTACCCAAGCGAAAGTTGATGTGCTGTTCCTCCAATTTGCACTGGGCCTCACTCTTAACAATGGAGGAGGCCCCGGACAGAAAAGTCAGATTGGGAATGGGAGGAGGAGTTGAAATGCTGAGCCACCAGGAGATCAGCTTGGTTAATGCGAACTGAGCAGAGGTGTTCGGCAAAACGATCGCCAAGCCTGCGCTTGGTCTCACCGATGTAGAGAAGTTGACACCTGGAACAGTGGATGCAGTAGACGAGGTTGGAGGAGGTGCAAGTGAACCTCTGCTGCACCTGAAAAGACTGTTTGGGTCCTTGGATGGAGTCGAGAGGGAGAGAAAGGGACAGGTGTTATCGAGTAATGGTGATACAAGGAATATATGGCACATGTTCTCTTCAGTGCGCATGAGACTTTGCTAGTTCAATGAAAATTTGTTTCACTTAAACATTCAGCTACTCATCTGATTTGGTTTGGATTGATGTCTGGGCAAGATTTATGTTGAAATAATAGGAGAAATAATATTTTCCATTTTACAAAAGTGTTATGATTCCCCTGTATTGTCCCTGCTGCAATGCAATTTTCATAGAAATTCCTGAAAGTGGAGCTCTTGGAGACTTAAGGGCCTGTCCCACGAGCATGCGAGCTGCATGCGGCAAGCGCGACCAAACTGGAAGCGGAGGTCGAGTGATCCCCATACAGGCCCGGTCCCGCCTGCATGCGGTGAGCGCGACCAAACCTGAAGCGGGGGCCGCGCGGAGGTCGGGTGAGTGGCGTGAAGTTGGAGCGAAGTCTGTGGTAGGTTTGCAAAGACACAGGCACGCAGAGAGGGTCATGGAGGCACACAGAGAGAGGGTCACGTCGAGGCGGTGTGTAATGCGTCGGGGCGGCTGCGGGCCGACAGGCCGTTGCCGGGCGGAATTTTTGAACGCTGTCAGTTTTTCTGAGCCCCCCCGCGATGTCGGGACCAGCTCAGCACAACTCCGGCGATTGAAGTGGGACCGGCCCCGCGAGGCCTGACGGCTCAAACAACCACGTTAGGTCGCACTCACCGCATGGAGTTGCATGCTGGTGGGACAGGCCTTTTATGTCCATACTGGTTATAAATTAACCTATTTTGGTTATTCCCACGTTTTATGTTCTTGGTCTTTTTACATAGAGATTCTAACTATTACAAGTACACAAGTAGTGAGCAGTTATTTAAACAACTGCATAACACTCCTGGAATGATTTATATTATCTTACTGTACAACAGTGGAATATCATCCACTTGTGCATTTTTCCTTCAATAACTGGTTTGGGAGATTAAGTTTAGAAAACTTAGTAATTGAATGCAGCCATTTTATTTATTTTTGAGGAGTCGAGTTGAGGGACTACGTGAATAGAAGCCCGTACAGCCGTTGGTGCGTCAATCTTCAAAGCAGCGGAATGAATTCACAGCTAACAATGACCGAAGTATAACGGTAAGATATAAAACTAGAACTACCAGATGAGATCATGAGGGTGGGAGCGGAGGGCACGTAGTCCCTCAACTCGACTCCCTCATAAAATAAAGATCAAACTTCAAACTGGTAAGTTCTCGTTTAATCTTACTATTTTACTTCGGAGTCACGTGAGTGACTACGTGAAGACTTCAAAGCACTGTGAATTCACGCCGCAGACTCAAATCCGACGTTCACACTGCTGATTGACTCAAAGTCGTTAACAATCAATCATGCATCAGTAATACATTTGTTTAAATGGAAAAACAGTTTATTTACAAACAGATCATAACAAACCCCCTCTAACTCAGGGGAAAAATGTAACAGTACTGACACCAGAATCAGCAAACACCCCGAGCCTTGAAATCGGCTTGTGACAAAACCTCTGAAATTTAGCTCACTGGACCATCCTGCGGCCGCGAGGGACCGCTGAAAATCGTTTGCACCGACACCATACTGTGTTGGTTTTTTGTGACTAATAAACAAAGCCAACTCTGGTTCCTCTCAGAGTTTAGTAATCTCAATGTAAAGAGATAAATGTGAGACTATACAGAAGCGATCATCTGCGGGGTATGCTGAAAACACCATCTTACATCCTGTCATGCCTCTTTTATTATGTTTAAGCAAATCATAGATATAAAATATAATGGCATCAGCCGAACATGCATTCTATCTAGCCGTAGGTTTTGCAATGTTTGTACACACGTTGGGCTGAAACCAACACCAGAAGCATGACCACCTTCAGAGTTTACTTTGCTATAGATAGGCTTGTAACCGAGCCCACTGGCGAAGAAGCATAAAAACCTCACTCACATTGCAAATACCGGCATACCTGGAGTTTAGGAGGATTAGAATTGAAACTCCCTTCATGAATCGTGAACTAACGGATGTGTCCCTACTGTATGCAATTCATGCATTCATAGGTAAATAAGAAGACAGAGCACTTCTGGCTGAATTAATTGCACTGTGTAACTTAAATTTTTGGTCAAAATAAAGAGTTGACAAACTCCAATACATCCGTGATCCCTGGACGTGTGGTATACAATATCCTGCTGTAGGCCAGAATTGCTCCCACTTCCTTATATAGGTGAATATTGCTGCTGTGTACTATCCCTGCAGCCGACGTGAGAACATCCACCGTCCGATGAGACAGTCCTCTCCCCAGGTATGCCTCCTTATAATCTGCAAATTAACAGATCAATACGATCCTATAAAGGATGTTGATCCCCAGTGACTGGATTTACCAGTAGATATTTATTCTTGGGCATAAGCTGTAAGGCTCCCTAGCCATTTGTAATACATTTGTGTATACAATGGGAAACCATGGGCTCGTGTAGGCCCAATCTGGCACTACCAATACCCCTGAAACGGTAGTCCTCCTTGATCTTTTGCAAACATCCTGCTGATGAGACAGAATGAAGGAAATACATACACAAACAATCCTCCCCCAATGCAGCGAAAATGCATCCACTGCTACTGCCCCAGTATCTGGTTACCATGAACCATATCTAGGTAACTGATGATTAATCGAGATGCAAACAAGTCAATATCTGGCAATGCATACTGATCAATCATTTGGTTTAAACACATCCTGATTTAACATCCATTCAATGTTGTCATTAACTGACGTGACCTCTTCCTGGCCAATAAAGTGCTGAAAGCCAGATATTTTGGTCAATACACCAGCTCCAAATCTGGTTAGCCAGTCTATCACAAGACTGTGACTTAACTCCACCCATGTGGTTTACATATGCCACTGCTGTGGTGTTGTGAATCTGAGCTGCACATGCAACCCTCCTTGTAGAACAATAAGCTTTGAGCCCATACCAGGTGCCCACAACTCTAAATAATCAGTCCCTCTTAATTGAGTGAAGCGATGTCTCATCCACATTCCATCTGCCTCCACAACTAGAAGACATATCTGTTGCACCCAATCCAGTGCACTCACATCAGTCTGTAATATCAGTGATGGTGATTCCACGAAACCTTCCTTAAATTTTTTTGAAACATGTACTATCCACCATTGTATGTCAGCAATCGCCCCAGCTGACAACTGCATAGGCCTATCAAAAATAGCCCCTTTGTAATTCTCAGTTGCCTGTTCCTTTGATGGTTGTAATTGTTGATAATGCAGAGGACAATACTGCACAGCTGGAAAAGCTGCAACAACTTCCACAATAAAACTGGCTACTTGTCTAATCAATGGGCCGTTGTTCTCCAACGAGATTAACACAGTCCTCAATTAAACTGATTCAATTTATCCCTGGGCAAAGTTACCAACATGTGATTGGAAATTAATGGTAAATCCCAGATAATCAATAATTTGGACTGGTGATAATTTAGATTTACCTGGGTGAAATAACAAATCCCATTGTTCAAAAATGATTTTAACAACTGAAACTGATAATTGAGTTTCAGCATGAGTCTTTCCAACAATCAGAAATCATCAAATAGGCCATTACCAACATGCCCCTAAGCTCTAAGCAATGCTAACACAGGTTTTACCAATTTAGTAAATAATCTAGGAGCTGAAGTTAATCCATTCGGCAATGTCCTGAATTGCCACAGCTCAGTCATCCAAATAAAATTCCAAATATCTTTTATCAATCACCCATGAATAGACACTGCGCGTAATATGCATTCTTTAAATCAATGGTTTGATATATTTTAAACCCTTTGGACACTAGAAGTTTGCCCCGTGGTAAAGTTCTCCATTTTGAAATGCCTATAACAACAAATTTGGTCAAATTCGATAAATCCAGAATAAATTCTACATCCCCCCAGTCTTTTTAGATCTGGGAAATATACTTGACAGAAATTGTTGACTTTGACAGACAGAAGGCTCAATTACCCCCTTCTCCATGTAACGACTGAATCTCTGCTTGAATAAAGCACATTTTTCCTCATCTGAAAATAAGTTTTACTACTAGGAAAATGTTGACTAGAGTCACTGTCCCCAATTTGAACAGGAACATCAGTTAATTCATTGTCTGTCAAAATGGTATATTCCTTACCAGCATCTTTCCTTGCGGCCTTGTTGTCCCTCGACTTCTTGTAGAGAACCTTTTTTTTTGCCTTGCTTCCAGCTGGCTTAATGAGAGCCATGGTTATAAACAACCTCATAACAGTCTTTGACCCTTTTTTGCAAAATTACCACCAAACAACAGATTTTCGTGGTAGTACACTGGTTTCAAAATGCATTACAAAGGAGTTCCAGTTCATCCTGCTGTGCTTCAACCATATCATTTGTATCAATAACTTTCACCACAGCTGTAATACCTGCTGACAACAGTTTAAGCATTTTTTTAAAACTTCATCTCCTGGGCCCTAGCAGGTAAAACCCATCTATTGACCAAATTTGGTGACCTAACCACCGGTAAACTTCAGGAGATCTCAATTAACAGGAGCATTATAGTTTTTTTTTTTTTTTTTTTGCTACTTCATCCATAGCTAGCTGTAACTGGTTGGAGAAGCATATACTGAATGGCTTCAGCCAATTCTACATCAATCGCCTTTCGTGCCTCTCTACACTCAGCAAACTTCCCAGCAATGTTCGGAAATTACCTCCCACCGAACACCTTTACTGCTCTCCCCCAGCAAACTGCCCTGATAGAACATCCTCCTCACAGGCAGGATAGTTCTGCAGCCCTGAAACAGGTGCTGCTAGCACAAGCTCTCCATCAGCCTGGCTTTGGGCATCACTCCTCCTCACGGAGCTGGAACATCCTCCTCACAGGCAGGATAGTTCTGCAGCCCCTGAAACAGGTGCTGCTAGCACAAGCTCTCCATCAGCCTGGCATTGGGTCACCACTCCTCCCCACGGAGCTGGTCCCTGTCGAGCATTCTTTTGAAATTAGAATCTCGACGTGGGAGAGCCGTGAGCAAACGGACTCTCCTATGGAGGGTATAACCACCAGGCCCGACTCATTTACGGGCCACAGAGACTTGCCAGCGGCCCCCTACTGACAAGCCTCCACTGCCCCCGGCAGTGGTGTCCGCAACCACTGGCTGTGTAGCCAGCACCGACCAGGTGTACCAGACGGGCCTCCACCCTCAACACTCTCCTGCCACTTTACCTTTCTACCCCCGGAGCGCCTCGCCGACACCTTCTTCCCTTTCTGCAACATATCTACAAAACCTCCCAACCGTTGCAGAAAAAGACCTGTGGTAAAGTATTTCAACAACCTTACCTCGTTTCAACTTGTTAACGAAAACTGCTGGAGAATGGAGGGTGAAGTCTGAAGAAGGGTCTCGACCCGAAACGTCGCCCATCTCCTTCGCTCCTTAGATGCCGCTGCACCCGCTGAATTCTCCAGCTTTCCATGTAACCCGCGGTTTAAACTTACCGCTTGGAGGAGCGCTGCTGCTCCCCCCGCCCGACTGCACCAGCTCTGACGTCATGACGCACCAACGGCTGTACGGGCTTCTATTCACGTAGTCACTCACGTGGACTCGAAGTAAAATATCATCCACTTGTGCATTTTTCCTTCAATAACTGGTTTGGGAGATTAAGTTTAGAAAACTTAGTAATTGAATGCAGCCATTTTATTTATTTTTGAGCTAATGATATTCTATTAGATTTATTTTCATCAGTGCTCCTTTGGGCCAGATTTTGTTTACTATTAAATGTCGAAGATTAGATGGGCATCTTTAGTTTAGTTTATAGTTTGGAGATACAACAACGTGGATGCCGGGCCTTCGGCCACTGACACTGCGATGTCCAGCTATCACCCGTACACAGTGGTTCTCTCCTACACACTAGAAGGCAGTTAACCTACAAACCTGCACGTCTTTGGAGTGTGGGAGAGAGTTGTGAATTTGTGGAATTCTCTGCCACAGAGGGCAGTGGAGGCCAATTCACTGGATGTATTTAAAAGAGAGTTAGAGCTCTAGGGGCTAGTGGAATCAAGGGATATGGGAAGAAGGCAGGCATGGGTTACTGATTGTGGATGATCACCAAAGATCCTATGGCTAGCAAGACTCGACGAAAAAAACGTAGTACGGTCATGGGCAGATTCATGGGTAATTTAAGGCCCCATTTCCATAACCGGCTTCTGTCTCCACACCAAAGATCCCATAGCAGGGCAAAGATACTAATGCGGAGTTGGAAGCCGGTTACGGAAACGTCCTCGTAAAAATAAAAGTTATGTGGTAAAAATCTTCTCCTCATTTTAAGAATTATAATTTAATAACACAAACTGTTCCCCCGCAACGTTGATTACACTGCGAATCGGGTCGAGTTACTGAAAAGGCCTATGTTCCGCTCCTTTGTGTACTGCACGTCAGCCCATTGCATTTAGTTGGAGTGGTCTATCTTGCTCTGCTATAGGATCTTTGATGATCACAGTGAAGGCCTCCTCCTGCGCCTATTGTCTATGTTCCTAAAACCGGAGCACGCGGGGAAACACGCGGTCAAGGGGAGAACGTACAAACTCCATGCAGACAGCGCCGTTGGTCAGGATCGAACACAGATCTCTGGCGCTGTAAGGCAGCAACTCTACCACTGTGCCATCCCACTCGGGAACTGAGAACTTTAAAATAACAGATAAAGTATTTGGGGGTGGAATTAAGAAGATTGACCCAAATTTTGAAATTGCATCTCTCTCGCTGTTCATTAGCTCAATTGACACATTTAAACCTGAGACTGAAGAACTTTTGTTAGTGAAGGGGTAGTTTTCTGAGCTATTAATTTAAAAACAACATGTACCATTATTCGAAGGTATATTGGCATAAGGCCAGGCAATTTGCTATTTCTGACTGACTAGGGGGACAAATGTATTTGTTTATTTGATGTAGCCACAGAAAGGATGTTGAGGAGATTCGAAACTCATAAATTCATATCATACTTGTCATGATTTTTTTTGGTTCTTCTCCAGATAAAAACTAACCCAGTGTTTTAAGTTCTCAAAAGTTCCAGGCCAAAACTGAGCTCCCAAGCAAGCAATTTAGCATTTACATTCTTGAGAACTGTTCACGTTTTAAACTCAAATTCTTCACAGCTATTGCAGTTTTACCTTTGCTGAGCTCTCGTTGCATAGAGCAAGCCTGGGTATTGAGGTCTTTGTCTGCTGATCTCTCTTTAGGCTCACCGATATTCTCATAATTCATCATGATTAATATTCATTTTAAAGAATAAAATGTTAGAATTGTCCCATTGACTTCTAAATCTACAAATATAACCAGAATGACTTTTCTGGGACTCCAGCCAGGCCTGCAATATCTCTTGGGCATTTGTTAAACCACCAGGTCACTATATTGCATTTTATAGTTTAAAAAAAAATGTTTTCCTTGTGTTAATTTAAGAACTATTTGAGAGAGGTGAATAGCTTTGTATGCTTCACATGGCAAAATATCGTAGACCGCAGACGTATTTCTTAATACTCTTAGATGAGTAAAAAAGAATATTGAGCTAACATTTCTTGTATAATAATCGCAATAAGAGCTTAAATTTTCTTTTTGTTGCAACTTGTGATGCTGGACTTGCTTGATTGTGTGAGTTTTTCTAAAAATTTCTATTTTCGTTTCGGTGAATGAGGTAGAAGTCATTATGCCAGAGTAACAGTTGAGTAACATGGCTCTTGCCGTAACTGAATTTTAAAAGTTGGATATGTAACAGTCTAAATTGTGTGTCATTGACTGGACTTCGCTGAGCAGGGTGAACTGCTACTCTGTGTGAGAGTAGCAGTAGAGAGTAGCAATAGATGAGGATTAGGGTTGCCAACTGTCCCGTATTAGCCGGGATATCCCGTATATTGGGCTAAATTAGTTTGTCCCAGCTTAATATTAACAGTAAGTCAAAGAAATTTTCTTGATTACTGTTTGATAATTGGAAAAAAATTAATATTAAAATTCTGGAAGGGAACATTATCCCCCACAATCAAAATGTGGACTGTGGAAATGTCGGAGACGTTGCATTTGGAGAGAATTAGGTTTGTCCTAATGGACAAATATGAACTTTTTGAGCAAATATGGTCTCCATTCATTGATTACTTAAAGGGGTAGCTGAGCTCAGCACCGTAACTCAATAAGTACCCTGGTGTAGGATTAGATGAAAAAAAGTATTAGGATCTGTTTACATGTCTCAATAGATATTGTTATATGAAACTGTTCCATTCAATATAAAGATTATTTTATTTAATTTTTAATTATATAATAATTGTAATTTTTTTATTTTTCTTGCTTATCTTTTCATGTTTTTATTATATAATCATTGTTATTTAATCACAACATCTTGATTATTGATTTATACTTTTACTTTTTCACTCCCTTACCTTCCCAAAAAAAAAACCAAAAACACTAGCATATATAAGTTATCCCGTAATATCTGTACAACGTTTGTGATAAGTCTGATTTGTATTTGAAGTGCTGTTGTACATTAGATAATATGCAATGCTTCTAATAAAAATATTAAACAAAAATAAATTAGTTTGTCCCATATGGGACCGCCCTTGTTCCGTATTTGACTGCAACTACTCGGGTCAAAGGGACTGATGGGTCGGGGCGTCGCGACTGACCTCGCCTCACCAGTACCGACGCAGTGCAGCCCATGGAGTGCAGCAGCAGCGCCTCGCCCGTGGCCCCGTCTGTCGGTCGGCAGCCCGGTCAGCTCTCCGACCTTCTGACCTTCGCTTACCGCCGACACCACCACCCCTCCTTCTCACGGCCGATCATCGGTTCATGAGTTGGATGGGACTTTGCGCGCGACGTAACTCCTCAGCTGGCCCGCCGGCTGGGCTTTGCGCGCAGTCCAGCACCCGGGCCAACTCATCATTCCGCCAGCTACGACCGAGTCAGTCAACGAATTGCCGTCGGGAATTTGTCCCGTATTTTGATCTTTTGTCCCCTTATTAGGGAGCGAGAAAGTTGGCAACCCTAGGTTCCACCAGTCTATAGCTTGGATGTTGTGTTGGCTTTGTTGGATGCATATCTAGACTCGAGCCTCACCGACGTAATTGCAAGCATCGCCTTTTATGATCCAATAACGAAAGAGAAGTGATTGAATTGATTGGGCCTACGACATCTCAGAGGAATTCTTGTAGGGCAGAGATATTTGGTCTCCAACCATCATTCTTTTTTTCTCTAGGTGACTAGTTTAGAGATACAGCGCGGAAACGGGGCTTTCAACCCACCGAGTCTGCGCCGATCAGCGATCCCCGCACGCTAACTCTACCCTACACACACTGGGGACAATTTACACATACACCTAGCCAATTAACCTACAAACCTGTACGTCTTTGGAGTGTGGGAGGAAACCGAAGATCTCGGAGAAAACGCACGTGGTTACAGGGAGAACGTACAGGCAGCACCCGTCGTCAGGATCGAACCCGCGTCTCTGGCGCTGTAAGGCAGAAATCTACCGCTGTGCCGCCCCAGTGAGTAGAAATTTGCTCTTCATTCCAATTTCCTTCACAATCTGTTGGGTGACTTGGCAGTATATTTTCGGCTTTATGTCATTTTGATACCAAATGCCGTCGGAGTAATTTTGCGATTTACTGTGCCAATCAGCCACAATGAAGCTGAAATCCAAAAGAAGCATCTGTTTACGATTTTTCTCCTGGGTAAGTACTGCGCAAAATCATTAAGCTCTCCCTCAATTGAAAGCATTGATAGTGAGCTGATCAGATGGAAAACGGCAGGATATAATAGTTCCACATTTTGTGGCCTAGACTGCTCCAGGGCAGATGTGTCTGCTGATGACATATTTCTCAGTGGATATTTTCAAGGCAGAGATATCGAGATTCTGGATTAGTACGGGTGTCAGGGGTCATGGGCAGAAGTCAGGAGGATGGGGTTAGGCGGGAAAGATAGATCAGCCATGATTGAATGGCGGAGTGGTCTTGACGGGCCGAATGGCCTAATTCTTCTCCTAGATCTTATGAACTGAGGCCATCTCATCCAAGGTAGAAATTTTTGAAGGAGGCTCTGTTGAATTTGGAGGCTGGTGATGTGAAAGGCAAGAACAAGGGGAATCCTCTCCTCATTCTGGGTGAGAGGGGAAGTGTTGGGAACAGAAGGGGCCCCGCGCGAGAGACCTTTCAACCATGGAGCCGCAATCAACTATGCTGATGCATTTGGCTATGAATAAGGCCCATTGCATTTTGAAAGGAAGCATTATCTGGAGCAATTATTTCCTTCCTGGTTTTGGAAAAATCTGCAAGAAAATGTATGCTCTTTAGTCACAACACTTGGCTATGATTAGTCCGTTATAATGCCCTTGTAAGAGCTGGTTTTGGATATTGAAAACCACATTGTTCAGCATATGTTTTGCGTTGTATAGCGCTGGGTATAAAGCATTTGTGTTGATGGGGGGAGTGCTCAGTTCCTGTGTGCATAATTGTCTGCTCTTGCCATTTGCCTACGTTTTTTCCAAACATGTGTTAGAAGGTTAAGGTCTTAAGAATTTCAAAAAGAGAAATAAAATAATCTTAAGTACTGCTGTATTGGTTTGGAAAAATCTATCTCGCTCCACGAGCTTTCTCCTGACTTTATCCCCAGAGGGTGTTAACTTCATACCGAGCAAACTATCAACAGATGGCAGTCACCTATTCCAACTGGCCATCATTTCTGATTTGGGGGGGGGGGGGGGGGAGGGGTGGGGTGGAGAGTTACCACAAATGAAACCCAGTCCTGTCTCGACTCTGCTCGCTCGCATGTGGCGGTGGAGGCAAATATCAACAGTTGTAGGAGATTTTGGCTACTGTTTTTAAGTCATGGCTCCATTCTAAGCCTTCCAGTATTGTTGAAAATGAGTAGTGAGGAACTGCAGATGCTGGTTCACGCCGAAGATAGACACAAAAATGCTGGAGGAACTCAGCAGGACAGGCTGCATCTCTGGGTTCCTTCTCTCCAGAAATGCTGCCTGTCCCACTGAGTTACTCAGGCATTTTGTGTCCATCTTTGGTAAAAATGAGATTGGTTAAACAGGGATGGAAATACTGTGTCAGCTTTTCTCTGCGCAAGCTTGACAGTAGTTTTATGTACAGATGCTTCCCGATTTACGATGGCTCGACTTAAGATATCTCGACTTTACTATGGTGCAAACGCTCGGTAACGGCAACGGGCCGCACGTCACGGCCGGTCACGTGATCAAATTGTATTTAAAGCGTTTATGACTTCTGATATTTTATGATACTTCGCGACAATTTTTGTTGTTGTGGGTTGTCGCCAGGTGTCGTAGGTGAATTCCATTAAAAGTAGTCCCTAGCAGTCTTCTAAAGAGTTGCCCAAGTGGGACAGGCCCATTAGTAAGCTAAACGGTCACTGTAGGTTGCCCCTAAATGTGTAGGTAAGTGATGCACTTTGGATCTGATAATAATGTGGGGGGCAGATTATTATCTCAATGGGGTTAGGTTAGGTAAGGGGGAGGTACAGCGAGACCTGGGTGTCCTTGTACACCGGTCACTGAAAGTTGGCGTGCAGGTACAGCAGGCAGTGAAGAAAGCTAATGGAATGTTGGCCTTCATAACAAGAGGATTTCAGTACAGGAGTAAAGAGGTTCTTCTGCAGTTGTATAGGGCTCTGGTGAGACCACATCTGAAGTATTGTGTACAGTTTTGGTCTCCTAATTTGAGGAAGGGCATCCTTGTGATTGAGGCAGTGCAGCGTAGGTTCACGAGATTGATGATCCCGGGGATGGCGGGGGACTGTCATATGAGGAAAGATTGTAAAGACTAGGCTTGTATTCACTGGAGTTTAGAAGGATGAGGGGGTGTTCTTATAGAAACATATAAAATTATAAAAAGGACTGGACAAGCTAGATGCAGGAAAAATGTTCCCAATGTTGGGTGAGTCCAGAACCAGGCCAGGCCACAGTCTTAGAATTAAAAGGGGGGGTCATTTAAAGACTGAGCTGAGAAAAAACCTTTTTACCACAGTTGTGAATTTATGGAATTCCCTGCCACAGAGGGCAGTGGAGGCCAAATCACTGGATGGATTTAAGAGAGAGTTGGATAGAGCTCTAGGGGCTAGTGGAGTCGAGGGATATGGGGAGAAGGCAGGCACGGGTTATTGATAGCGGACGATCAGCCATGATCACAATGAATGGCGGTGCTGGCTCAAAAGGCCGAATGGCCTCCTCCTGCACCTATTTTCGATGTTTCTACTAGAAATTTTGATTTACTATAGGATTAGCGTAAATGGGTGGTTGATGGTCAGTGTGGGAATTATCACATGTATATAAAAATATACAGAATGGTCGGCATGGTGGCGCAGCGGTAGAGTTGCTGCCTTGCAGCGCTTTCAGCCCCAGAGACACAGGTTCGATCCTGGCTACGGATGCTGTCTGTGCAGAGTTTGTGCGTTCTCCCCGTGACTTGCGTGGGTTTGCCCAACGAACTTCAGTTTCCTCCCACACTCCAAAGATGTACAGGTTTGTTGGTTACTTGGCTTGGTAGAGATGTAAACATTGTCCCTAGTGGGTGTAGGATAGTGTTAATGTGCGGGGATCGCTGGTCGGTGCGGACCCAGTGGGCCGAAGGGCCTGTTTCTGCTCTGTATCTCTAAAACTAAAACAAAAGAAATCTTGGGTCTTATGCTACAAGTGCATGTAATAATGTTTTAACTTTTCTAACTCGGGAAATGTTTTTGCAGAGTTCCTGATATGGCTGAATGGAGGCTGGACAATGATTTGAATTTTTTTTTAAAATCAAATCAAAATGTTATCTTGTGCCCTGCAACTCTCCAATTATTCTCCATGTGAAAAATACACATCATATTTTTGGGCCCCTTCGAGCCTGCACCACCATTCAATATGATCATGGCTGATCATCCAACTCAGTATCCTGTACCTGCCTTCTCTCCATACCCCCTGATCCCTATAGACACAAGGGCCACATCTAACTCTCTTAAATATAGCCAACGAACTGGCCTCAACTACCTTCTGTGGCAGAGAATTCCACGGATTTCACCACTCCCTGTGTGAAAATGATTTTCTCATCTCGGTCCTAAAAGACTTCCCCCTTATCCTTAAACTGTGACCCCTTGTTCTAGAGTTCCCCAACATCGGGAACAATCTTCCTGCACCTAGCCTGTCCAACCCCTTAAGAATTTTGGAAGTCTCTATAAGATCCCCCCTCAATCTTCTAAAATTCCAGCGAGTACAAGCCGAATCTATCCAGTTCTTTCTTCATATGAAAGTCCCCGACATCCCAGGAATCAGTCTGGTGAACCTTCTCTGTACTCCCTCTATGGCAAGAATGTCTTTCCTCAGATTAGGAGACCAAAGCTGTACCCAATACTCCAGGTGTGGCCTCACCAAGACCCTGTACAACTGCAGTAGAACCTCCCTGCTCTTGTACTCAAATCCTTTTGCTATGAATGCCAACATACCATTTGCTTTCTTCACTGCCTGCTGCACCTGCATGCCTACTTTCAATGACTGGTGTACCATGACACATCTTCTAGATGCGCTGGGACGTATCCTCGGTGATGTGACCTGGGGCCATCAGGTGTTTCGGGTCTCACAACATCAGACATCCTCGCCCAGGCGACCAGCCGGGGTTGATCAGGCCCCGACTTGCATCCCAGCGGCAACCGCCCATGGATCAGCCATCTTAATAACTACTCTGCAGGGGATGGGACAGGGACAGGGCCGGCCTTGGCAGGTGCGGGCCCAATTGGGAACAATTTTCATAGAAATATAAATGAGTCGCGTGTTGTGAGTAATATGACAGTCAGTCAGCTTTAAAAAAAAAATCTTAAACCGTGCAGATTGTTCTCTCCGTAAAAATAAAAAGAATAAATAAAGTAACAATTCAGTTTGCCTAAGGCTTCCAAATCTCCTTTATTCTGAATTACTGAATGGGTGGGGGGGGGGGGGGGGGGGGGGGGGGGGAAATGGTGGGAAAAACGGGAGCACACTGGGACAACACGAATCAGTTGTCATCTTATTGAATAACAAAACTAATTCAAGGGACCAATTTGGGGGGAAGAGTTCCTTTCACAGAGAGTGGGGAGTCTGGCCAGGGGTAAAGTTGCGGGGAGGGCAGGAATGTTGAGAAGGAGGGGGTCAGGTACACGCCAGTAACTCACTCACCGCTGCCGCGGCGCTCCGGGCGAGGAGCCACCGCATTGTGGCCGAGGAGGGAAGCGGCTCGCGTGGCTACGAGCGGCCCCCATCACCAGACAGCGGAACTGACTGCCATCTCAGCGCCTTCTGCCGGCCCGCCCACCTCTGGCAGCGCTCTCTGTCTGAACAATGAGGGGACCAGCTCAAGAACAAAGATCATAGAGCGGAGTGGGTCAGCGGGCGATGGATAACATCACAGCGGGCGGTGGAGCTTACTCCTGTGTCAGCGCGAACAAGGGATCAATTAAGGTTACTCGCACTGACATATGGAGTAAGCTCCACCCCCCGCTGTCCTGTTATCCATCGCCCGCTGACCCGCTCTTGTGCTGGATGATCCCCGACCGCCTCCTTCTCAACGCTCCTGCCCTCCCCGCAACTTTACCCCTAGACAGACTACCCACACGCTGTGAAAGGAACTCTCTCTCTCTCTTCTCCCCCCCCCCCCCCCCCCCTAACAGCACTGTCCTTTTACAGCCACTTCCCATTAGCTGCTAGCAATGAGGGATAGACTTGGCTATCTTTCTTGGCTAACAACCTAACCTTCGGCCTCCAAGATGCAGGTACATTTTCTAGCAATGTTACAACATTTTGAGATTTAAAAAATCAAGTCTACAATTTATCCCATCAGATAAAACATAAAAAGAAGTTTAATTTGGCACCTAATTGACTTTCATATCTTCAGTATTAAAAAAAGTTATGGCCATTTTCATACTCTGAAATTAGCACCTTGTTCCCCATTGCCTTTTCCATTGACTTAACACAAAAGCTGTGATCGAGGACAGTCAAAAGCCCATAACTTATAAATTAGGAGAACTGATGAAATTTTCAATTATAGATTGAAACATTCTGAAACAAATATAAAACATCTTACTTGGATGACCTGAAATTAAGGCATATAATTAGTTAACTACCTAATTGTAGCTAATTACAAAATTGACCGCTGTGACAGAAATAGTAATAAACACCCAGACTGCTTTGAAAATTCAAAAATGTGATATTCTCAAGATCAGAACTTTAATATTATTGTATTATATGCCGTAAGTCCGTAACAGATGGGTAAATAAATTACAATTTCTAGCAATAGACCAGGTCTTTATGGAGAAGATCTATGGATAGGTCTTTATTCTTTGGAGTGCAGAAGGTTAAGGGGGGACTTGATTGAGGTCTTTAAAATGATGAAAGGGATAGACAGAGTTGACGTGGATAAGCTTTTCCCATTGAGGGTAGGGAAGATTCAAACAAGAGGGCATGACATGAGAATTAAGGGACAGAAGTTTAGGGGTAACGGGAGGGGGAACTTCTTTACTCAGAGGGTGGTGGCTGTGTGGAATGAGCTTCCAGCAGAGGTGGTGGAGGCAGGATCGATTTTAACATTTAAAAGTAAAGTGGATAGGTATATGGACGTGAAGGGAATGGAGGGGTATGGTCTGAGTGCAGGTAGATGGGACTAAGGGAAAACAAATGGTCGGCACGGACTGGAAGGGCCGAGAGGGCCTGTCTCCGTGCTGTAATTGTTATATGGTTATATGGTTATAACACATCCACTGCTTCGCCCTTATCCACTCTACTAGTTACATCCTCGAAAAATTCTATAATATTCGTCAGACATGATTTACCTTTTGTAAATCCTAGCTGACTTTGTCCAATGATTTCACCACTTTCCAAATGTGCAAATATCTCATCTTTAATAACTGACTCTAGCATTTTCCCGTCTACTGATGTTAGACTAACTGGTCTGTAATTCCCCACTTTCTCTCTCCCTCCTTTTTTAAAAAGTGGGGTTACATTAGCTATCCTCCAATCCTCAGGAACTACTGCAGAATCTAAGGAGTTTTGTAAAATTATCTCTAATGCATCCACTATTTCCGTGGCTACCTCCTTGAGCACTCTGGGATGCAGACCATCTTGTCCTGGGGATTTATCGGCCTTTAATCCGTTCAATTTACCCAACACCACTTAGCGGCTAACCTGGATTTCACTCGGTTCCACCATCTTATTTGACCTCCGGTCCACTGCTATTTCCGGCAGTTTATTTATGTCTTCCTTTTGCAGTCAGTTTTTATGTTCCCTGCCAGTTTCCTTTTGTAATCTATTTTCCCTTTCCTAATTAAGCCGCTTGTCCTCCTCTGCTGGATTCTGAATTTCTCCCAGTCCTCTGGTAGGCTGCTTTTTTTGGCCAATTTGTATGCCTCATCTTTAGTTTTTATACTATCCCTGATTTCCCTCGTTATCCACGGATGCACCACCTTCCCCGATTTATTCTTTTGCCAAACTGGTATGAACAATTTTTGTACTTCATCCATGCAGTCTTTAAGTACCTTCCATTGCACATCCACTGTCAACCCTTTAAGGCTCACCTGCCAGTCTATCTTGGCCAATTCACGGCTCATACCTTCAAAGTTACCTTTGTTTAAGTTCAGAACCCTTGTTTCTGACTTAATCATGTCACTCTCCATCCTAATGAAGAACTCAATCATATTATGGTCACTCTAGCCCAAGGGGCCACGCACAAGACTGCTAATTAACCCCCTTCCTCATTACTCAATACCCAGTCTAGAATACCCAGTACGCTAAAGTCTGGGAGGGGGGGGGGGGGGGGGGGGGGTAGACGCTATAAGCCCCCCCCCCAAGATAAATTTTATGTAACTCTGAAATTGAAGCTAGACAAAAGCTGGAGTAGGCCAGCAGGACAGGCAGCGCAGCGACTCTGGAGAGAAGACCCTTCTTCAGACTGAACTGAACTCTCGTCGGTGAGAGTACTTGTTATTATCTGAAGAAGGGTCTCGTCCAGAAACGCAACCCTCTCCCCAGAGCCCCTGCCCGTCCCGCTGAGCCACAACAGACAGGGAGTTGAAGGTAGACACGGGGGGGGGGGGGGGGGGGGGGGGTCCACCTCCAACTTTAGAGCCAAACATAAAACACAGAGTGCTGGTGGAACTCAGCGGGCAAGGCAGCACCCGCGGAGGGCAACATATCACTTGTCAGGAGCCGCCATTGCCATTTCAGCCCCCCCCCCCCCAACAGAAAAGGATCCGCAGATGTAGCCGTTATCGCAAAGCGTCTAAGAAGGAACTGTAGATGCTGGAAAATCGAAGGTAGACAAAAATGCTGGAGAAACTCAGCGGGTGTGCAGCCCTGTCCCACTGTGTGAGTTCACCCAAGAGCTCTCCCAAGTTCTAAAAAAAAAATCAAAACTCATGGTAAGCACGTAGAATGAACGTAGCGGGTACGTCGGAGCTCGGGACGTTTCTTAGCGCTAACGGCAGGTACTCGGGAAACGTGGTAAATCGTGAAGATTTTTCAACATGTTGGAAAATGTCCGCGAGTAAAATATACTCGGGATGTAAAAATGTTATACTTTTTAACATGGTTATACCGTAGTCGCTCGTGAGTTTACCGTAGTAGGACCTGGTGTCCTTTATCACTATTGTATGCTCATGATGGAAATAAGAATAGTCTGTATATTCATTACCTTTGAATTGTAGTTTTATGTAATCCTATCATTAATTTCTGAGTTCCATTTCACAATATCTATCAGACACAGAGAATGTTGCAAGGTAATGTTTTGTCCAAACTCGGTTGTATCTTTCTATCTCAATAAATATCACAAAATATGCCATTGTTTCAGCCACATTATGACAAAATATAGAATGTAGATTATTTGTAATCAGTCACCCCATCCCAGAAACAACAGTACTTAAAGAAGAACATTTGTTTTACTCCATTTACAAGCATGTACAATACATAGTCTGTTGGATCCATATCCAGCAAAATGTTGTGATAATTGCATAAAAGGTATTATTGTCTAAGACATTTGGTGTGGAATGATAATCCATCTCAGTGCTCATTTAGGCAAGTCCCAAGCTATAGAGACTTTCCCCCCACCCCCAGTCCCCCTCGCCCGATCTTCATTGAGCCTACCATTTGACCAATCTTTTACTCAGCTGCTGTAACGTTTCCTTCCTATCAAAATCTCTGTGTAACATCTCTGTCCCTATCTTCTAATTCCCACTTTGAAATAAAATACAACTTTCGACTTAAATTCGCAGCAGGATTGCTGTATAAATGCAAATATATGGTATTTTATCCTAGCATCCCCCCCTCTTACCACCACAAAAAGCGTAACTTGAAGCATTTGGAGAAGTTCGATACGGACCAGGAATGAAAATTAATAGCTATGAATCGATTAACAGCGAGCTACGAGGTTAGATTGAAACACCTGTCAGAGGGCTAAGAAACAATCCTGAGTTGACGGCGTAATGTTTTAAGTGGGCATTTTGCAGCAACCTCACCTTGTATTCTGGTTAAATATTCTTTCCACGGAAATCTCCTATTTCACTTTGAAATTATACTCATTTATAACTGTTTGTAACATCAGTAACCACCTTAATGTTCGTGCGTTTAGTACCGGGTATGCTTGAAACTATTTATTGGAATGTACTGTATCTTTAAAAAAAAAAAGTACATTACACTGAATCGAAAGATGATTGAAAATGTGTGGGAAGCGACTAATCGCGATCCTGCTGCAAAATTTTACAGTCGAAACATATTTTATTTCACAGTGGGAATTTGAAGACGGGGACAGAGATGCTACACAGAGATTTTAAACTCGGGAGAGCTCTTGGGCAAACTCGCACAGTGGGGCAGGGCTTGGGGCAGCATCTATGGAGCGAAGGAAATAGCCGGGTCTGAAGAAGGGTTTCGACCCGAAACGTTGCATATTTCCTCCAGTCCATAGATGCTGCCTGACCCGCTGAGTTTCTCCAGCATTTTTGTCCACCGCAAAACGTCACTGATTCCGGCAATGCAGACAGAGCTAGAGAGAGACGAAATGGGGAGCGGGGGAGAGGGAGGGAGAGAGCGAAAGACAGAGAGACACAACGTGGGTTGGTAGTTAAATTGAATGACTAACCTGCGCGCCTAGAAGCTCACCAAGAAGAAGCCCTCAATCATGATGGTGAGTTTTAAGAAATTTTCAATGTGTCATCAAAGCTTTGATCTACATTCCACAGTAAATGTAATTGTGTTTTGAACCATATTAATGACGCCGCGTGAATTGTATTCAAAGGAACGCAACATCATTAATACTTGTTCAAAACACAATTACATTTACTGAGGAATGTGGATCGATGCATTGATGACACATTGTATAAATACTTGTTAACTGCTGGCTGTTAACAAGTGCTACAGTAGTGGTTAACAAGTCGTTTATGTCTGATGGCCGTGCAGCGGTTGTTATCCATGTTTTGTAAAAAAATCAGTATGGCGAGTGTATTTAAAAAAATCTTTATTTAACAAAGCGAATTTGTATTTCCGTACGAAATACGGAAAATTAACGTGGGGCCCCCCTTATGCGCGGGGCCCGATTGGGAGAAATCGGTCCAATCGGCTTAAGGCCGGCCCTGGGTTGGGAGACTCTAGTGCGTGGAGGGACTGGGCTCTGTGGGGTTAGTCCTGGCCAGGCTCCTCCTGCGTCTCACCAGGTTCAAGGCTGCACCTCTTATAAGCATGATGACGATTTGAAGTTTTGCGCCGGCTGGATTGAAGTTTGGCGCATGTGTGCGCGCAGGATTGAAGTTTTGCGCGCGAGTGCACGTGATTGAAGTTTGGCACGGTGCTAATTATCAAGCAGCATTGAAAGGCAAGAGGTCCTCATTGAAGGTCTGATTCAAATATTAGGATTCAACAAGGCATTTAAGATGCGGGAAGAAATATCCATGTTTACATTCAAACATAGAACACTGATGATTGGAGTGCCTGGAAGAATAACGTTGGCCAACTGAGAACAAAACTACTTCTCCATCCAGCACCATCTTGCACATGTCGGAATGAATTGCAGATGCTGGTTTAAACTGAAGATGGGCACAAAAAGCTGGACCCGAAACGTCACATATTCCTTTTCTCGAAGATCTCGGAGAAAACCCATGCAGGTCATGGGGAGAACTTGGAAACTCCATATAGACAGCATCCATGGCAGGGATCTAACCCTCAGATCGGCCAACTTGGGGTTGCTGAATGTCCCGCGGTCTAGGCATAAGCTCAGGGGCGACCGCGCCTTTGCGGTCACAGCTCCTAGACTGTGGAACAGCATCCCCCTCCCCATTAGAACTGCCACCTCCATCGACTCCTTTAAGTCTAGTCTAAAAACGTATCTGTTCTCCCAAGCCTTTCCTGACGTCCTCTGAGTGAGGACTATTTGTATATGTATGTAGCCTGCTTGTGTATACTACTCTTATGACAAATGGAAAGCACTTTGGTCAACGAGAGTTGTTTTTTTAAATGTGCTATATAAATAAATGTGACTTGACTAACCATTGTATCTGGTGCTGTAAGGCAATAGCTCTGTGTTGTCCGTGTTGTCCCAGAATACGATGCAGTATCATGATTTATTTGTCCTGTGTACCAAAGTTTGTTCAAGTGATTTTATTGTCGTGTGTCCCTGATAGGACAATGACATTCTTGCTTTGCTTCAGCACACAGAACATAGTAGGCACTGACTACAAAACAGATCAGCGTGTCCATATATCATTATATAAATACATGCACACATGAATAAATAAACTGATAAAGTGCAAATGACAGATAATGGGTTATTAATGATCAGAGTTTTGTCCGAGCCAGGTTTAATAGCCTGATGGCTGTGGGGAAGGTAGCAGCGGGATGATGTGTGGCCAGGATGGTGTGTAACAGTGAAATGTGTGTTGCAGTCTTATAACAGGCTCCGGCCCTGTACCTAGTCCCATCTACCATGAAGGTATACCTGCCACTTTACTTTTAAATGTTAAAATCGGGAGCTCATTCACACAGCCACACCCTCTGAGTAAGAAGTTCCCCCTCAACGTTACCCCAAAATTCTGGCCAGCATTGTTTGAATCTTCCCTACCTCAATGGGAAAAACGTATCAGTGAACTCTGTCTTATCCCTTTCATTTTTTAAAGACCTCACAAGCTCCTTCTGCGAAAGTATAACTGTTCAACCTTTCTCTGTACATAAGCACATTGGGTACATCTTGGATAAGCCCCTCAGATACAGTGCAAGTGTACAGCGGTGATGCATTTAGATAACATGTGTACAGAGTCGCCAGTTTGGCAGCATTTTCAAGTCCCTGCTGTAAGTCCTGACCATGAAAGTCCTTTGTCCAAGAGGAGCTGCAGGGTTGGCCTGGCCAAGTGTGGCGATGGGGTCCATCACCATTCCCAGAAAGGTTGGAGCGAAAGACCAATGTCAAAGCTCACGGGCACAACTCCAGGCCTGCCTGTTGGACCTTGCACTTCTGGTCCGAGACCTCGACTGTTAGCTCTAAGCAGTATGCCCACAGTTTATGAGCAACCCTGTGACATCCAATCTTTAGTTTAGTTGAGAGAGAGAGATACAGCGCGGAAACAGGCCCTTCGGCCCACTAGGTCCGTGCCGACCAGCGACCCCTACTAGGGACAATGTTTTACATTTACCGCCCAAATCTAGTTTACATTGACACCATGAAACTAACCATTGGATCTATAACTAGATCAAAGATGGACACAAAATGCTGGAGTAACTCAGCGGGGCAGGCAGCATCTCTGGAGAGAAGGGATGGGTGATGTTTTGAGTTGAGGTCCTTCTTCAGACTGGGTCTCAACCGCAATGTCACCCTTTCCTTCTCTCCAGACATGCTGCCTGTCCCGCTGAGTTACTCCAGCATTTTGTCTATCGACGGTTTAAACCAGTACCTGCCATTCCTTCCAACATGTAACTAGATTAGTCCAAGTAAAGATGAAAATGGTGTCTCCCCAAAGTGTCACCTATCCATGTTCTCCAGAGATGGTTCCTGACCTGCTGAGACACTGGAGTCCTTTTATCAGAATCAAATATACATGCTCCAAACTTATTTTTTTTTCTCCCTGCAATGTAATGTGGGAAGTGTGTGATTTTGTGTTGTAATCTCAGCATCATCCTTCCACTCTGTTTCTGAAGTACAGTTGAGTTTAGAGGTACAGCTTGGAAACGGGGCCTTCGGCCCACCGGGTCCGCGCACGACCAGCGATCCCCGCACATTAACGCGACCCTGCACGCACGAAGGTGGGTTTTTACATTCTCCAAGCCAATTAACCTAAAAACCTGTACGTCTTTGGAGTGCAGGAGGAAACCGAAGATCTCGGAGAAATCCCTTGCAGAATGTACAAACTCCATACAGGCAGCACCCGTAGTCGGGATCGGACCTGGGTCTCCGGCGCTGCATTCACTGTAAGGCAGCAACTATACGGCTGCACCACCGTGACCACCCTAACAGTCATATTGTAACTTAGGAAATGTGGGATTTTTGCATAAAATCCTGCAAATAGGCAATTGATCAGGACCAGATAATGCCTGACGAAGGGTCTCGACCTGAAACGTCACCCGTTCCTTTTCTCCAGAGATGCTGCCTGTCCCTGCTGACTCGCCCTGATATGCTTCAAAATACAAATCTTATCGGCATGACGTTGCAAGATTTCAGCTCTAGCATTTCATCAAATCTTAAAGGGAATGGTTTCTGCACTGCTGAGTCATAAGAGCCAGATTTGTGCGGCTGGAAGCCTGAAGACGGGTCTCGATCCGAAAGGTCACCTATTCCTTCTCTCCAGAGTTGCTGAATTACTCCGGCATTTTGTGCCTATCTTCTGAAGGAAGTACTCCTTCAGGATTGTGTGCTGTTCCACATGTTCCCGATAATAACGTTTTACCAATGGTAACTTTTCTCTGCAATCCTTCCTCGTATAATTTTAAATTATTGGGTAATTGTAATTATGAACCCAATTTCTGTGACTTCGGGGAAATCATTTCCTTTCCCTTTGTTGGGTTTTGTAAGCTGGTGGCAGTGAGTCCTTCCCAAGAGATTGTCCCATCTGACCTATGGAAAACGTATTTATAAATATCTCTGCAGGAGTGATATCAGTTGCCTCCATTCCTAATTGACAGCTAAGGAGGTTAATGTTTTCTCAATGTATATTTTATTTGCCTGCAGCTAAACTTTTATCAATGTGATTCAGACCGCATCTGTTTGTGCGACATCTCTGCCTCACAATACAGCAGGGACACACAGACGAGCACAATATCGTTGTTATGTCCTCTAATAATTGGAAGTTGACAGCAACAAAGGAGCAACCTCATGCGGGCACTGTAACATCGCTGATATTAATGGAGGGCTTTGTTCAAAAGATTTCTGGGCGATCCAGTTGAGATGCGCAACAATGGTACATCGGGAGCACCTGCACGCGTGTGAGTGGTTATTAAAAACAAAATATTGTTCAAGAAGTCTGCCGTGTTCTCTGGGGAGGAAAATTAGAAATCTCTTCATACAAAAACAATGATTAATGCAAGTTTATTGTTCTTTCCGAATATAAGTAATGTAGAAGTATTAAAAGATTTGGCATTTCAGGCAGTCAATTAGATATGTGAGGGTTTTGTTTCTGTAAACAGCCCGGCTGATTTCAGCCCGTATTGCTCAACGTACACTTGCTGTAATTATATCGGTTCATCAAATCGTCACCCTGATGGCCCTGTCTCACGGTGCGAGTTGACCCACGAGGTACCCCGAGTGAAAGACTCGTGGTTGTGTACGAGACTTCAAGTTTATGATCAAGTGTTTAACCGAGCTTCCACGGGTATGTCATTCCTGCGATGTTCCAAGTTCCTCTCCCGAGTTACCAAGTTCCTCTCCCGTTACTCTTGAGCCAACCGTGAATGAAGGTATGTTTTAATAAAGCAACAATGTTAAAGAAGACATCTCCATCCTGTGGCTTTGAGTTACAGCGCGGCCGCATCTATTGATATGACCTACAAAGGGAAAATGCGCACGGGGTGGGGGGAGAGCACAGTTCAGTGTTTGGGGAGTCTGGCGTTGTGAAGGAGGGGATTGGGGTCAGTAACCCACTTGCCACGCTCCGGTCTGAGTGCAGGTAGATGGGACTAGGTGACAGTAAGTGTTCGGCACGGAGTAAAAGGGCCGAGATGGCCTGTTTCCGTGCTGTAATTGCTATATGGTTTTATTGTGGCCGGGGAGTGAATTAGCTTGGGTGGCTGCCGCAGCGCTCCGGGCACGGACAGCAGAACTGGCCGCCACTTCAGAGGAAGGAAGCAGCTCGGGTGACTGCGAGTGGCCGCCGGGACCCTGCCACTTCAGCCCCTTCTGCTGGTCCCCGCTCACCTCTGGCAGTGCTCTCCGTATGAACACCTCTCACCTGCCGCTCGCCGGCCGGCTTCCCGCAAATCTTTAAATTCCGACAGTGCGTTCACGGGACCAGTTGAGGTTACTTAGCTGTGGGAATTTAAGGATTTGCGGGACGCGGTTGACGAGCGAAGCCGGCGAGCGGCAGGTGAGAGATGTTCAGATGAAGAGCACTGCCAGAGGTGAGCGAGCCGGCAGAAGGCGCTTGAAGTGGCAGCCGGTCTGTCGGGTGCCGGCAGCCGTTCGCACCCAAGCTGCTTCTATCCCCGGAAGTGGCGGCCAGTTCTGCTGTCCGTGCCCGGAGCGCTGCGGCAGAGGTGAGTGAGTCTGCCCGCCCCACCTACCCCAAGATCAAAAAGATGTTGACATTTCCACTATATATGTTATTTAATTCCTCCATCAGAACCGGTGCGTTCAGTGGAGATTTTCTCGACGGAGGAGGGAGGATGATATTGAGAAATAAAGTGGCGGGAGAGGCTCCAAACAAAAAGAACTAAACTAATTCTGGTTTAAAAAGGGAACATGTCTGTTAAAAAAAACCCCAGAGGAAATTACTTGTTTCTAGTGAAGAGCGGAGTCATTCCATTATGAATCATTGATTCTCAATGTATTTTTATAAATTAGATAATTTGAAATGCTGCAGTTTTGAATGGTAAAGCCGGGCTTTTGCATCATTTCTAAAATCTAGGAGATGATTTTATGCAAATATCGGACCTATTTATTTTCTCGTTCTCGCTTTTAGGTTTCGATGCGTTTATTTTGTCACCCAAGTAAATAGATATAGGTTATAAATATTTTTAAATATTGTACAGTGGTTTAACACAATGGGTGGCGTTTCGGGTAAGTCTGAAGAAGGGTCTCGACTCCATTCCTTCTCTCCAGAGATGCTGCCTGGTCCGCTGAGCTCCAGCATTTTGTGTCTATCTTTGGTTCAGTCTTTACTCGAGCGAACGAACAGATTATAAGAAAGTTCCCACGGTAGACTCACGAGTCACTAAGGTAAACGCACGGGCCACTACGTTATTACAACGAGTTTAAATGTTTCAATTTTTAACTTGAACAGTTAATTTGACTCGTGGAAACAATCAAACATGTTAACAAGGGTTACACAAAAAGCTGGAGAAACTCAGCGGGTGCAGCAGCATCTAAGAGGCGAAGGAGATAGGCGACGTTTCGGGTCGAGACCCTTCTTCAAACATGTTAACAAGTGTCCTGGGTACCTGCCGTTAGCGCCACGAGTCGAAAAGTTGCTCGTGCGAGTTCCGACGTTCCCGCTACGTGATCACCACGAGTGAAAACTCGGGGTCACTCGTGGGCCACTCGCTCCATGAGACGGGGGTTTGACACTACCTATAATTAAACCAATGGGATGTACTCTGTGTCAAGAGAGTTAAGAGTGTGTTATTGTCATGACTCGGATAGAACAGTGAAATTCTTACTTGCAGCAGCGCAACAGAATATATAAATGATAGTGCACTGTAAACAATAAACGAGAAATAAAAAGTCCAGTAAGTGTATATATGCATATATACACACATATATATACAGTGCCCTCCATAATGTTTTGGCCTATATTAAAATCTGACAATAAGCTCTTTATCCAAATGTGATTACTTTTTCTATTACAAATCTCAAATTGTGGAGTACAGAGGCAAATAAATAAAAGATGGGTCTTTGTTTCAAGCAGTATGGACAGCACTGTACCCATCTCAGTCTGAAGAAGGGTCTCGACCCGAAGTGTCACCTATTCCTTTTCTCCAGAGATGCTGTCTGATAATAAATACATAAAAAAAACAAACGAGCAATAATAGTGCAAAAAGACAAAACCAATGCATCCAATGATTATGTGGTTCATAATCATTCTTTATTAGACAGATATGTTTTGCAACATATGAGGAATTCAGAGTTCAGAGCTTATTTGGAGGTTGCAGTGTTTAGGAGGAAAAGCTGTTCCTGAACCTGGATGTTACGGTATTCTTCCAGTTGCTAATGAACGCCACAAAATATAATAGACAATAAGTGCAGTAGTAGGCCAATCGGCCCTTTGAGCCAACACCGCCATTCAATGTGATCGTGGCTGATCATCCACAATCAGTACCCCGTTCCTGGCTTCCCCCCGCCCATATCCCCCAACTCCGCTACCTTTAAGAGCCCTATCCAGCTCTCTCTTGAAAGTATCCACAGAACCGCCTTCCACCGCCCTCTGAGGCAGAGAATTGTACACTCGCAACTCTCTGTGAGAAAAAGTGTTTCCTCGTCTCCATTCTGAATGGCTTACCCCTTATTCTTAAACTGTGGCCCCTGGTTCTGGACTCCCCCAACATCAGGAACATGTTTCCTGCCTCTAGCGTGTCCAAATCCCTAATAGTCTTTGAACATTGAATTTTCTCAATTTTGTTATCCCTTGCTGTCTCCTCCCCACCTCTCCCTCAGCCCTCGGGCCCTGGCATTCCCTCTCTCTCTCTATCTCTCTCTCTCTCTCTCTCTCCCCCACCCTAGTCGCACTAGCTTCTCATTTTCACACTATAAACAGCTTACAATGGCTTGTTCCCTTTATCATTGATACTTTTTTGCATATCTTTCATTCATTGTTCTTTATCTCTCCACATCACCGTCTATATCTCTCGTTTCCCTGATCCCTGACCAGTCTGAAGAAGGGTCTCGACCCGAAACGTCGCCCATCTCCTTCGCTCCTTAGATGCTGCTGCACCCGCTGAGTTTCTCCAGCCTTTTGTGTACCCCTAATAGTCTTATATGTTTCAATAAGATTGACTCTCGTCCTTCTAAATTGCAGAGTATACTCACCCAGCCGCTCCATTCTCTCAGCTTTTGACAGCCCCGCCATCCCAGGAATTAACCTTGTAAACCTACAATGCACTCCCTCAATAGCAAGAATGTCCTTCCTCCAATTAGGGGACCACGACTGCACACAATACTCCAGATGTGGTCTCACAAGGGCTCTGTACAACTGCAGAAGGTCCTTTTTGCTCTTATACTCAACTCCTCTTGTTATGAAGGCCAACATGTCATTCGCTTTCTTCACTGCCTGCTGTACCTGCATGCTTACTTTCATTGACTGATGAACAAGGACCCCCTTGATCCCGTTGTACTTCCCCTTTTCCCAACTTGACACCAGTTGGATAATAATCTGCCTTCCTGTTTTTCCTACCAGTGGATAACCTCACATTTATCCACATTAAACTGCATCTGCCCACTCACCCAACCTGTCCAAGTCACCCTGCATTCTCCTAGCATCCTCCTCACAATTCACACTGCCACCCAGCTTTGTGTCATCTGCAAATTTGCTAATGTTACTTTGAATCCCTTCCTCTAAATCATTGATGAATATTGTAAATAGCTGCGGTCCCAGCACCGAGCCTTGTGGAACCCCACTAGTCACTGCCCGCCATTCTGAAAGGGACACGTTAATCCCTACTCTTTGTTTCCTCTCATCCAACCAATTCTCTATCCATGTCAGCACCCTACCCCCAATACCATGTGTCCTAATTTTGCCCGCTAATCTCCTATGTGGGACCTTATCAAAGTCCAGGTTACACTACATCCACTGGCTCACCTGTATCCATTTTCCTAGTTACATCCCGAAAAACTCCAGAAAATTAGTCGAGTATGGGTTCCCCTTCGTGCTGACTCGGACTGATCCTGTTACTGCTATCCAAATGTGCCGGTATTTCATCTTTTATAATTGACTCCAGCATCTTCCCCACCACCGATGTGAGGCTAACTGGTCTATAATTCCCAGTTTTCTCTCTACCGCCTTTCTTAAAAATTATTAATAATATCTTTATTAATTATTAATCATGATAGTACCAGTGGCAGTCGTGCAAGTATTACTGTCTTGAAAATGCTTTAAATTATGTTGGAGTTTGCCTAAATTTGGAGTTTCAGATCATCTGTCAACCAATGAGCCCTTTTTTCACAAGGTTAAGTCTGTATTTTTTTTCAGTGTTTGGTAATAGAAACATAGAAAATATGTGCAAGAGGAGGCCATTCGGCCCTTCGAGCCAGCACCGCCATTCTTTGTGATCATGGCTGATCATCCCAAATCAATAACCCGTGCCTGCCTTGTCCCCACTTCCCTTGACTCCACTAGCCCCTAGAGCTCTATCTAACTCCCTCTTTAATCCATCTAATGATTTGGCCTCCACTGCCAAACCACTAGATGTGGCAGGGAATTCCACAATTTAACATTAGGATAGTCCCAGCCTCAATGAACTGGGCAGTTTGCTACTGATGGTTATGGTTATGGTTCAGACAGGATTCGAGGACACTGCTGTCTGCTGGGGCCCTCAGTGGGTTAGATGCTCATCGGTTGGAGCCTCCTTGCTTGGAACCTGCCCTGTGTACATTAAAACACAGTTTGTATCTCTCCAATGTTGTGTTGAATTTAGAGAGTGATATAGCGTGGAAACAAGCCCTTTGGCCCAACTTGTCCACACTGGCCAACATGTCCCAGCTACACTAGTCCCACATGTCTGCATTTGGCCCATATCCCTCCAAACCTGTCCTGTCCATGTACCTGTCTAACGGTTTCTGGCATATTAGGTGCGCCTTGGGTCATTGTTTATTTGTTAAACTACAGTGCAGTTTTGCAAATAAATATGGCGCCCTTGAGCTTCCTGGCAAAAAGCTGAATTTATGAACCCAATCGTCTAAAGAAGGGTCTTGAGTCGAAACGTCATCCATTCCTTCTATCCCGAGTTACTAAAGCATGTGGTGCCTATCTGTGGTACTGGCATAAGTTGTTGGAGATATAGTAGAGGCAGAACACAACTGCTGGAAATGTTATTGTTTAAGAAGTTCCCTTTATGCTTGTAACTTGCTCTGTGCTGTGTTTTTTTTTTTTCCGCCATTTTTCGCAACAGAATAATTCTAATAAACTTCCTGAGCCATAAGTTCTAAACTGTGCCCGGTCTTGCTCTGACACTGGTGAAAGGTTGTGTGTATCTTTTGGTGGCGTCCCTAATGATACTAACCGGCATAGTCCTTTAAAATATAGTTGTACAGCATGGAAACAGGCCCTTCGGCCCAACTTGCTCACGCCGCCCAACGTGTCCCAGCTACACCAGTCCCATCGGCCTGTGTTTGGCCCATATCCCTCCAAACCTGTCCTATCCATATAACTGTCTAACTGTTTCTTACACAGTGGGATAGTCCCTCCTCTGGCAGCTCGTTCCATACACCCATTTCCCTATTTATTTAAAAAAAAATGTACCCTTCTGATTCCTATTAAATCTTTTTCCCTTCACCTTAAACCTATGTCCTCTGGTCCTCAATTCACCCACTCTGGGGCAAGAGACTCTGTGCATCTAACTGATCTATTCCCCTTATAGATCAGTTTCACACATAATATGATGCACAGTTTTCAGGCAAGTTGCATGATCTGGAGTGTTGGACGATATTCTCCAGGTGGGCTTGTTGTATTTGCCAGACCTCCTGTTCATGCTGTTGCCTGCAAAGTTTATATTTTACAGCAGGAATAAATCACAGGTCTGAGAAATAAGTGTGGATGAATTGTAAAACATGACACTTGTAATGGCCCATATCAGGCTGCAGAATTGCAGTGGCTCCTCGTAATGGGCCTGTCCCACTTAGGCAACTGCAGGAGATGATGCAGTCACCACATGTTCGCAGGCGGTTGCCGGGGAGTCGCCTTCATGGTCGTGAGCGGTTCCCACATTCTGGGAACTAGTCGCGGCCTCGTTTTAGTCGCGGCCTCGTTTTGGTCGCCGTGAAGTTTTCAACATGTTGAAAAATTAGCGCGGACCAGAATGAAGCCGCCATGGAGAGTAGCGAGAATTCTCGTGCCGTAGGTGGATCGCCAGGAGGTCGGAGGTTCTCAATGGGTTTTGTAGATTGTAGCCGGTGAATTTCATTGGCTCATTGGGTAAATAAAATGTAAGCAGCAGTTTTCAGAACCAAGGATAACCGACCGGTAATGTTAAATGTCCACCAAGCTTCACAGCCGTGTGTCTCTGGCTTCTTAAAAGTTGTCTCCCCACCTCCTCCCCCCTCATTTAAAGGACTTATCATACACTGTGCTTTAGCCATCTTAATTACAGCGGCAACCTTCCTGTTCATCGCGGTGTGTGTCTGTATCACATTGGCTTTGCGCCGTGTGAATTGTGTGTGTGTTCCACTCTTGCGGTGTGTGTGTGTGTGTGTGTGTGTGTGTGTTCCACTCTGACAATCATCGTTTCCGTTGCCGGTTATTCAGGCGACTGCCAGCAACTTGACAGTCGCCTGAAAAATCGCCTGCTTCCGTGCTGTATCTCTAAAAATAAAACCAAAATCCGTTATAAATGGGCCTTTTACGGAGGCTTTACTGTACGACACACAACAAAACTGCCCAGGGAAGGGTTCTTGCCCTCCTGCAAACTTCTCTCCACAGATGCTGTCTGACCCGCTGAGGTACTCCAACTTTTTGTGTCTATCTATGATATTTCATACCATATTAAAAACGCTATATAAATACGTGGGTCTGAGGGTTTAAGGGCCTGCCCCACTGTACGAGGTAATTCAAGACTACGTCCGAGTTTTCCCCTGATTGGAACTCGGAGAATTACGGTAATAGTCACTCGTAGGTATTCTGGGCTCTCGTGGGACATGTTGAAAAAACTTCACGAGCTTACCGCGTTTCCCGAGTACCTGCTGTTAGCGTTACGAGCCACTAAGAGACGTCCCGAGCTCCGACGTACCCGCTACGTACATTCTACGTGCTTACGACGAGTTTGATTTTTTTTTAAACGCGGGAGAGCTCTTGGGTGAACTCTACAGTGGGACAGGCCCTTTAGCAATAGTGAAAGGTGAGATCATGGAGTGATTAGGAAATATGGATGACCTATTTCAGGTTTGGCAAGTGGAACAACACATTTGAAACATAGATATAGGTGATTTTTCTTCACCAAAGGCATGCTTTTTATTTTAAATGACCAAAAGACTACTTGAGGGATTTGGGGAGTGAAACTATGCGCTGGTTATGGAAAAGAGAAAGATATTTGCCATAAAAGAAATTAAACCTTGAGAAGAGAAATTAAATTGGTGTTTCAGACATTAAGGTAAGGACCTAGCAAAATCAAAGATAGATGCAAAAAGCTGGAGTAACCCAGCAGGTCAGACAGCATCTCCGGAGAAAAGGAATAGGTGACGCTTCCAGTCACGACCCTTCAGACACTTCGACCCGAAACGCCACCTATTCCTTTTCCCCAGAGATGCTGTCTGATCTGCTGAGTTACTCCAGCTTTTTGTGTCTACCTGCTTTAAACCAACATCTGCAGTTCCTTCCTACACACTCCTAGCAAGATTATATGTAATGTAAAATATCACAGCTTCAAGCTCCCCGGTGTCGCACCCTTGGGACTGGGCTGGTGCTGGGCACCCGAGAAAGCCCTGGGCAGGACAACTGCTCTTTTTAAAGATGAAGGGACAGTTGTGGGAAATGAAGATGGAGCATCCCAAGAATGGCCTGTATCCCAAAGTTTCTGTGATTTGGAAATGCTCTCCGTTGTGATTGAAGAAAAGTTGCATTGATTAATTAACTACATGATAGCACGGGGGTGAGTTAATTACCGATCTTAATTAGGATTAGTTATGAGAAAGACTTTTTTCACACAGAGAGTGGTGAGTCTCTGGAACTCTCTGCCACAGAGGGTAGTTGAGGCCAGTTCATTGGCTATATTTAAGAGTGAGTTGGATGTGGCCCTTGTGGCTAAGGGGATCAGAGGGTATGGAGAGAAGGCAGGTACGGGATACTGAGTTGGATGATCAGCCATGATCATATTGAATGGCGGTGCAGGCTCGAAGGGCTGAATGGCCTACTCCTGCACCTAATTTCTATGTTTCTATGTTAATAAGCAGAGATCTGTATTACAGATTCGGAACATGTGAGAGCACAGAATTCTGAACCAAATGGTGACAACTTGCATGAACCTCGCTTTGTTTTTACGATTTACTTTGGTTGGGAAATAGTAATGATTGCTCTTAATGATGGAACCTTTTGACCAGTGTATGCTGTTTGCTGTGTGCAGTATAAAGGGGATGGGTGGAACTAATCAACTCTGGTGGCAACTTCCTCTTTGAAGCAAAATAAATATCACCCCCCCCCCCCCCCCCCCCCCCCCCCCCCCCCGGGAGAAAAGTGTTGGGGGGTTTTCAGCTGCTGACATCCTGGCTGGATTTCTCTGGAAACACCTTAATTTAGGTTTCAAAATATTTCTCAACAAGCCATCGGTCGTTGAGGAAGGGCATCTGAAACGTAACGTTGGTGGACGTAGAGAGAGTCAGGAGTGTTTTATTGTCCTGTGTCCCTGATAGAACAATGAAATTCTTACTTACTGCAGCGCAGCAGAATATGTAAACATAGTCCACTGTAAACAATATAATAAGCGTGTATAACACTCACACTCACACACATATACAATATATACATTACAACTCAGTGGTATAAATATTAATTTATCTAACTTCAAGTAATCCCTGCATTCTCCCCCTCTCTATCCCTCCCCCACCCAAGTCACACCAGCTTCTCGTTCTCACCTAGCAAACAGCTAACAATGGCCTGTTTCCATTATCATTATGACTTTTTTTGTGTACACCTTTAATTTGTTCATCACTGTCTACATCTCTCATATCCCTCTGCCCTGACCAGTGTATAACAAATTCATTTCACTTGCACTCTATGTGCAATGTGACAAATGAAACCGTGTTGTATTGTAGTCCGAAGACGGGTCTCGACCCAAACCGTCACCCGGTCCTTCTCTCCGGAGATGCTGCCTGTCCCGCTGAGTTACTCCAGCATTTTGTGTCTATCATACATATACATATATATGTGTGTATCTTACGTATGTTTTGAACATTAGAAGCAATTTAATTATCAGTTACTTAACCATATTCAAACTACTGTAAGGCAATGTGGTTTGTAGTTCAGCATATAAAACTATATTTTACTGTAAAGTGCGGTAATTTTATTTTTGGATTCATAGTTCCCTTCTGATCGCAGAGCATTTCGGGAAATGCTAAAGTTTCAGCATCAATCTGGGCTTTGTCTTTCCTTCATATAAAGAACAAGTGAACGCTGTCCTGAAAGCCAGTGCTTCAGACACTTTCTGTCAAATATCTCCGCTCTGATCGTATGAAAGATGACCAATTTGATTATCGTCACTGTGAACTGACTGGGGATTGAGGCTGGAGTCCATAGTTTCACAATTGTGATTATCAGGGGCTATGTTTACAATTTCACCTGAACCCTTTCCTAGTGCGCCAAGTATAGCATATTGTGGTTGCTAATTGGCACGCCTGCTATATAAATTCAGTAACCAAGTAGAGCTGTCACTTATGACTGAGCTTCAGACTACAACATTTATTGTGGGAAGATATCAAGTTGCCTAAAAACTGAGGACACCTAAACTGTTAAAGAAGGAACTGCAGATGCTGGGGAATCGAGGGTACACAAAAGGCTGGAGAAACTCAGCGGGTGCAGCAGCATCTAAGGAGCGAAGGAGATGGGCGACGTTTCGGGTCGAGACCCTTCTTCAGACTGGTCAGGGATCAGGGAAACGAGAGATATAGACGGTGATGTGGAAAGATAAAGAACAATGAATGAAAGATATGCAAAAAAAGTATCGATGATAAAGGGAACAAGCCATTGTAAGCTGTTTGTGGTGTGAAAATGAGAAGCTGGTGCGACTAGGGTGGGGGAGAGAGATAGAGAGAGAGAGAGAGAGAGAGGGAATGCCAGGGCCCGAGGGCTGAGGGAGAGGTGGAAAGGGGAGGAGACAGCAAGGGTTAACAGAATTGAGAAAATTCAATGTTCAAGCCCAGAGGATGCAGACTCCCCAAGCGGTGGTCTGTGGTCACACCTAAACTGCATGGGTTTCATCAAGTTTGGAGGCGGGTCTTGATCCGACATGGGACCTATTCCTTTTCTCCAGAGATGCTGTCTGACCCGCTGAGATACTGAGCTTTTTGTGTCTATCTTGGGTTTGATGAGGCTGCATTAGATTTGCCAATTTAACCCAAAGTTAAGTGTACATCCTGCTGCCTTTAGTTTACTGACCCAAAAAAGGTGACATCTTGAGGTTTCGGCTTTGAACGCAAATACGAAGTTTCAAGAAATGTTTTTAATGGGTTAGTTCTAAGTTAGGAAAACCTGCTTGAAGTACGTCTGTAGCACCTCTTTCTTTTCTTGCATAATCCATCACTTTGTTTTATTGTCACTTCACAAAGCCTATTGACTTTTGTCAGCTTGAGCTAGGCTTGAACCTGATTTACATCACCCCTGTGGTCACAAACAGTTGGTCACCTGCAACCACTGCTGAGCTATAGGGATTCATGAGCCTCCGTTTATAATGACCAGATGGATCTCTATGAAAGGGACTGGTGGGAGGAAGAGCTGAGCTGAGTTGACGGGGTGGAGCTAAAGACATTTGCCTTAGATTTGAGGAACTCTGGAAATCTTGCTTCAGCCTCTTTGTGTCGAGACCATAATCTTCAATGACGTCGAGTTAACAGTGGCTGCTTGGATATAAGTGAGAAAAATAACGCATAATTTGAATGCATGCTCTCATACGCCCAGGAGTTGAGGCTGGAGATGGAAATCTACAAAATACTGGAGTAACTCAGTGGGTCAGACAGCATCTCCGTTTCAGTCGAGAAAGGCTGTGTCGGATTTCCACCGATTCAATGATATTCCTTGGCATACGATGAAAAGTACACACCGTGTTGATAAAATATAATTATGTTTGTTGTTAGCTGCCTTTAATTTTTTGTAGTGATGGGCTGATTTAAGATTTGACGTGGAGAAGGAAGGTTTGGGGAGTGCAACGTTGCGAATTCTAATGTGATAAATTAGACAAAATTACTTATCACAGATTTACGATGAGTTACAGACCCAAGGGAGAAATTTGGTAACATAATTCCTGCGCTTTAATATGTGGGTTGCTTTACCAGAAGCACAAGTGAAAAATGCATGTACTAAAAGTATGTATATTTAAAATAAGATGTCACCAACATCATTGAACTTTTATGTCTTTTTTGTGACATTTGGTAAATGATTGGCTCTTATTGTTGTGGAGAGAAAATAGTTGTTACGGCCTGCCAAATTCAGAGTTCATCTAATGTCTCCTGATGTTCACCTTTTCATCAGTGGGCCGAAGAAGGCCTGCGTGGACTCATTGGGCCGAAGGGCCTGTTTCCGTGCTGTACCTCCAAAGTCTAAACGCCACTGAGATAGCCTGACTTGGCATAAAAAGAATACATTGTCATCCGCTGAGTTTCTCCAGCTTTTTGTGTAACCCCCAATACATTGTCATCGTTCTCTCCACCAACAATGAACCAATCTATATTTCCTTGAGCATTGTCTGCTGTGATCTGTTGTTATCACACCTTGCCCATCCATATCTCTAGTCTCCGCCCCCCTGACTGTTAGTTGGAGGAAGGATCTCAACCCGCAACGTCACCCATTCCTTCTGCTATGGAGAGGAGACGGTTGCCCACCACTTTGCAGAGTGTGGATTCGCAAAGAGATTCTGGTGAGGTCTGGAAGGGTCGCTGTCACGCTTTTATTCCGAACAGCTCCGTCACAGAGGACTCTGTGATTTACGGACTGTTCCCAGGGACGCATTCAGAGACTGACATCGAGTGCCGCTGGAAGGTCATCAACTCGGTGAAAGACGCTCTTTGGTCTGCCCGAGCATTGTTGACCTCCCAGCGGGGCGAGATGTCCGTCGGGGAATGTTGCCGACCGGCCCGCTGCAGACTGCAGGAGTGAGTACGTGCTGAGGGACGCACTGAAGCTCGGTGCAGCCAACGCCAAGGCTCGGTGGGGGAGGACCACAGTCTAGGGTCCTTCCGCTGCTGGACATGGGGGGCAGGGTGTGGTGGAGATGCCCCTCAAAATAAGGGAAGGGATTCCACGAGAGTGGACCACATGAGTGGCAAGGATGGGGGATAAAATTGTGATTTGGTGAAACTGTATTGTATGTATAGCCTCCGAGAATGTAGGATGTAGTTTTGTAAGGGTCGTGTATTGTATATATTTATTTCTCGAATAAAATCTTTTTGAATTAAAATTCCTTCTCTCCAGAGATGCTGCCTGTCCCGCTAAGTTACTCTAGCATTTTGTGCCTATCTTCGGTGTAAACCAGCATCCTTGATAGACACTAAAAGCTGGGGTAAAGGGTCTGTCCCAATTTCACGACCTAATTCACGACCACTGCTGAGTTTGCCCTTGACTCATTCTCGCAGCGTGGTCGCCACGAGGTCGTAGGTAGGTCGTGATGCTAGTCGTAGGTACTCGTGGCATCAAGTAGGCCCTCGTGGCATCAAGTAGGCCCGGGCGTTTTTCTAGCCTAGTAAAAAAGGTCGTGAATTAGGTTGTGAAAGTGGGACGGATCCTTTACTCAGCCGGTCAGACAGCATCTCTGGAGGAAGGGACTAGTTGGTGTTTCGGGTCGAGACCCGTCTTCAGTTCCTCCCTGCGCAAAAGAATCCGCAAGTTCCCCAGTACAATTCTTGCAAAGGGTGGGCTGAAAATCTTCCCTTGTGGGGAAATTCAAGTGTTGGAGATAGATGTCTGTTGAAACTTGTATTGCCCTGCTTGGGTAAAATGATTGTTTCAGATCTAGTAAAGTGTGAGCTGTAATCTGATTTGTGTGTTTACCTTTGCAGAGGCATCAGTGAATCATGTGGGTTTAAGGAAACCGTCTGGCTCCACGTCCATTAAGGTAATCATCTTGTCAGTGCTGTTGAACATTGTGCCTTTTAATTTCAGTGTTTGCGAGCCCTTTGATGAAGTAGGTGTGTTGTTTCATTGAAACTATAAACTTCTTGAGCTTAAGGACAATTTGACATACTGTCACAATTTTTGTTACCATGTATACCTCACAGACAAAAATTCTATATCTTTCTATGTTTAAAAAATTACCGTGGTTTCTGAATGCTTGGTTAACATTGGTTTCAAAGTTAACAAATGTGCAACTGTTATTTTAAAAAAAAGGAAAAAAAATTCTCTGCTGATGCAGTGGTTTAAATTTGCCCTTAAAATTCCCATCTTTGTCTGGAATGTGTAACTGAAACTGGTTACTTGAAGAAAAGTTCTGGGATGAAATTGCTAAAGGGGCTGCCCCACTGTACGAGGTAATTCAAGAGTTCTCCCGAGTTTCCCCTGATTCGAACGCGGAGAATTACGGCAATAGCCGCTCGTAGGTACTCGGGGCTCTCGTGGACATTTTTCACAGTGCTGGAAAAACTTCACGAGTTACCGCGTTTCCCGAGTACCTGCCGCTAGCGTTACGAGCCGCTGAGAGACGTCCCGAGTTCCGACGTACCCGCTACGTACATTCTACGTGCTTACCAAGATTTTTTTTTAACTCGGGAGAGCTCTTGAATTGCCTCGTACAGTGGGACAGGCCCTTTAGTTGGGCAAATCCAGAATATTCTGGGCAAAATACGATTTTTAAAATAAAACTAAATAAATGAAATCTTGTAAAGTCACTGGCCTCAAAATTGGGCCTGACATTGTCTTGCTGAAAATTAGCATTAAAATGTTTAAATGAGCCATCAACCATTCAATACTACTGTAGAAGCAGAACTAAAGCCCAACGCTCCATGGATAATTGGATGGGCTGAGAAGCCAGACAAAAGAAATAAATGATGCCTCTTCATAACAAATAGTAATTACACTTTATCTGGACAATTTCAACTAAGCAGATTGTATACTCCTTGCTATGGAACCAACAGGAATGGCAGCTACATTTTTTTTTCTCTCGTGCAATTCAAAACTTAATTTGAAGCCTTTCTATAAACAACTGTAGACTTGTGGAGGTGGAACATGGTTTTATTTTCAAAGCTATGTATTACTGAAGGAAGGGTGAATTAAAAACAAAGACACCACGCATAGAAAACCTCGGTAACTGTGGCCCGAGGCACCCCTGCTACACTCCAAACTGTCTGTCGTGTTTCCTTGTTGTATCTTTAAATCACCATCCAGAAATGTGGTCAAATGCACAGCATTGGGCTGAGTTAGAAACCCATTCTTGCCAAGTAACAGGTAAATATTTCAGGATCAATATAGAGTTAAGGGGCTGTCCCACTGTACAAGGTAATTCAAGAGTTCTCCCGAGTGTCCCCTGATTCGAACTCGGAGAATTACGGTAATAGCCGCTCGTAGGTACTCGGGGCTCTCGTGGACATTTTTCAACATGTTGAAAATTCTTCACGAGCTTACCGTGTTTCCCAAGTACCTACTGTTAGCGTTACGAGCCGCTAAGAGACGTCCCGAACTCTGACGTACCCGCTACGTACATTGTATGTGCTTACCGCAAGTATTTTTAAACTCGGGAGAGCTCTTGAAGTAACTCGTACAGTGGGAACCTCCGACAGCCAACAGGAATGTGTGTGTGTGTTCGTTCCACTCGGACAGTGGCCGTTCCAGTCGCCGAGTTTTCAGCGACCGGCTACGACTTAACAGTCGCCTGATAAATCGCCTAAGTGGGACAGGCCCATTAAGGTTCACTCAAATAGAATGCAGTTGGTATTATTCTTGTTATTGCACATCATGGCAAGTTTTGCTGCATGTCATTTTTCCTTGCATCAAAGGATTAATTGCAAAGTGCAATAGCCCAGTTTACAAGCCACAAAGAGCTGCGGATGCTGGAATCTTGAGCCAGTGGTACTCCGTGAAAATGGCATCTGTGCAGGGAATGGAGAGGCAACGTTTCGAACCTGTCTTTAGGATCTTGACCCGAAACATTGTGAGTTCCTTCAGCTCTTTGGTGCTGACAGTGGAGGCCAGACTCTTCGGTTTTTCCCCCAATAGTGCTTTTGGTGACGTATCCTAATATTTTTCTACCTCTGAACACAACCTCCAGGCCTAACACAGTTAGCTAATGATGGTGTGAATTTAATCTGGTGAGATTGGTAAATTTGTGGTTGATAAATATCCCTTAAAACAAAAAATCCTTAGATTTTACATGTCCTTGCTGTCTGCTTAATACCAGTTTCCAGAACAGGTTTGTGAGAAGCTTTTTAAGACTGTTTGGGAGAAGGGGAGGGGATGGAGAGGGAAGGCAAGGGGTATCTGAAGTTAGAGAAGTCAATGTTCATACGGCTGGGGTGTAAATTACCCAAGCGGAATATGAGGTGCTGTTCCTCCAATTTGCGCTGGGCCTCACTCTGACAATGGAGGAGGCCCAGAACAGAAAGGTCAGATTGGGAATGGGAGAGGGAGTTGAAGAGCTGAGCCACCGGGAGGTCAGGTCGGTTAAGGCGGACTGAGCGGAGGTGTTCAGCGAAAGGATCCCTGAGCCTGCGCTTGGTCTCGCTGATGTACAGAAGTTGACACCTGGAACAGCGGATACAGTAGATGAGGTCGGAGGAGGATCAAGTGAACCTCTGCCTCACCTGGAAAGACTGTTTGGGTCCTTGGATGGAGTCGAGCGGGGAGGTAAAGGGACAGGTGTTGCATCTCCTGCGGTTGCAGGGGAAAGTACCTGGGGAGGGGGTGGTTTGGGTGGGAAGGGACGGGTTGACCAGGGAGTTGCGGAGGGAACATTCCCTGCGGAAGGCAGAAAGAGGCGGGAGATGGGACCAGTAGTGGGATCCCGTGGGAGGTGGCGATGTTTGGAGGATTATATGCTGTATGCGACGGCCGATGGGGCGCAAGGTGAGGACAAGGGGGGCTCTGTCCTTGTTACGAATGGGGGGAGCGGGAGTAAGAACGGAGCTGCAGGATATCGAGGAGACCCCAGTGAGAGCCTCATCTATAATGGAAGAGGGGAAACCCCGTTCCCTAAGGAATGAGGACATCTCCTATGCGTTGGTGTGGAACATCTCATCCACTGCTCCAGCTCTTTGCATCGTTTCCTAGTGTTCAGCTGTGTTTTTCCCTGTGACGATGCTTGGTTCTGAGACGTCTGACACTTGTACCATTCATCAATACAGCAAGTTCATCTGTGAACAAGTGAATGTGGATTTTACATGTGCAAAATTGACTTGGCATGTTAATGTGGAATGATTAAGGAGATTTCGCCACGTGTGTGCAAGAGAGTTTGCAATCTTTTGTTCGGCAGTTTCTTTATAAATTGGGCCAAGTCTAAATACCATACGACTGCCCGATTGCATGCATTTCTGTGAAGGAAAATTTTGGAACTTCCTGGAATATGATCCCTACTATTATAAGATATTGTATTTAAGTTGAAACTGGTTTGAAAAATGTTGCGTAATGCATGCGCTGTTAGTGTGAAAGCTTTATTTTTTTTTAAAGTGATGCTGGTGTGACATGATGGATTAATTTTGAGAAATTGCATTTTTATCTATTAATATCTGGAGAGATTTATTCATAGGTAGATGTTCGGTGCACAATATGTACAGGTTGTTGGTTGAAGACCACCCTGAAGAAGGGTCTCCACCAGAAACGTCACCCATTCCTTCTCTCCACAGATGCTGCCTGTCCCGCTGGGTTACTCCAGCATTTACTGTCTATGGTGTAAACCAGCATCTGCACTTCCTTCCCGCACAATTTGTTGAAGGCATGGCCATGATTAGTGCCTGTGTAGTCCCAGGAGGATCTGGTCAGGGGCAGGATGCAAATCCGATGTTATCCAGGGGCCTTGTTGGCTTTTATCCAGATGAAACGGAACAATAACTCAAGGCGGGCGCAGCGGTAGAGTTGCTGCCTTACAGCGCTTGCAGCTTCGGAAACCCGGGATCGATCCCGACTACGGGTGCTGTCTGTACGGAGTTTGTACTTTCTCCCCGTGTGTGACCTGCGTGGGTTTTCTCCGAGATCTTGGGTTTCCTCCCACACTCCAAAGATGTGTGGGTATGTAGGTAAATTGGCTTGGTTAATGTGAAAATTGTCCCTAGCGTGTGTAGGGGAGTGTTAATGTGCGGGGATCGCTGGTCGACGTGGACCGAAGGGCCTGTTTCCGCGCTGTATCTCTAAACTAAACTAACCTAATCTCCCAGATACCTAGCAAAACTACAGGAAAACATTCATTATGTGCATGTGGCTATACTTTAAATACGCCTTTTGATGTAGCGGAGATGAAAGGGTAAAAGATCTAGTCAAGAAGTATGTCTGGGTGCAGGTCAAGACATGGGTGCTTTGTTCTAAGCAGACATTTGGTACTAGCGTTCCGCACTCGATTGTGAACCTTTTAACAGCCCTCAAGCCTTTTGTTTCACTTCCCCCGGGCTTCTACCATCGCTTGGCAATGTGCATGAGCTGATCTTTGCATAACCGTCAGGCAAATATTATTTCAGGAAATGTATTCACTTACAATTGCTATGAAATTCCTTCATGAGGTAATTTCCTTCAGTTGAAGCAGTTACTCTCACTTTAGGGGCCTTGTGTGGGAGCTGCAGATTTCCTCTCTTTAACGTACACTGCTCATTCATGAGAGCAGACAAGGGAAATATATGTGGTTTTCTGTTTTAAAGCACCACTTTAAGTTGAAGATGTGAAGGCAACAAAATTTCGTTCAGACCACAAGGTCTGAATGACAATAAAGTTTTTCATGATTCCATGATTCAAATATATACTTTTTTTGGAGTATGTGAACCATTTAAAGTGGGCTCCTAGCAATCAAGAATAATGGGGCCTGCGTACATATTCACAACAGTTGCTCGCTCGTTCACCTATTACTATGGGTAGTCTGCTGGCAAGCACCTGAATTGAGTTTGCTACTTATCATTTATTTACTCGAAGCCTCTTGTACCGGGCGGCTCGGTGGCGCAGCGGCAGAGCTACTGCCTTACATCGCCAGAGACCCGGGTTCGATGCTGGCTGCGGGTGCTGTCTGTGTGGAGTGTGTACGTTCTCCCCGAGATCTTTATGTGCAAGTGGCTATACTTTATTGCGTGAGTTTTCTCCGAGATCTTCGGTTTCCTACCACACTCCAAAGACGTACACGTCTGTAGGTTAATTGGCTTGGTATAAAATGTAAAATTGTCCCTCGCGTAGGGTAGTGCTGATGTGCGGGGGGGTCGTGGGTTGGTGCGGACTCTGTGGGCCAAAGGTCCTGTTTCCACCCTATATCTCTAATGTAAACTAAACTTAATTTCGATCAAGCCAAATTTTACACACTGCAAATAAAGAAGTGACAATGATCTCTCTAAAACTAATTTTGCTTTAATATATTATTAACTTATTATTACAAATGAGAAGGAGCAAGCTACCTTTTGCCCCTTTCCCAATTTTAAAAAAGATTTTAACTAAGTACTTGTCTCTTACATCATTGGACTTAATTGTTTCTTTTGTTAGACCTCAACATCTATGTAAATTCTCATCACGCTGCAAATGACATGAGTGTGTTTTCTGCTTTTAAATTGATTCAGGCAGCGTAATGCTCACTGGCGTGGAGTGCAAGGGTGTTTAAATGAGCACCAAGATTTGTGAATGCAGCCCATTCACTTTTTGTTTGGTTTAACCCCAGCAGAATGTGCGGCTTTTGCATTTGTGTTCATCCAGACAAAGTTGTTGGCTCGCTTACTGACAAGCACCTGCTATTCTCTGCTAATGGCTTTTTAATTGGTCATTGAATAATGGTTCGTTAAAATACTGGACAGATGCATGAAATGTGTATCTTTGAAACCAGACGTCTTTACTTTACTTCCCAGTTTGTCCACTTTTGAGGGCCTCTTTTGTACCTGGGGGCATGGCAGATTATTTTGCCCCTCTCCTCTTGATTGTAACTGCTGGCCTCTGCTGTTGCTCCGTGCCAAATGCCAAGCAGCCGTGGGCAGCGATGATCTCAATCTGATGTGGGTGCATTATTTCAAGAAACGGGTCAAACCTGAGCTGGATTGGAAGGAAACGGGGGAAGGTACAGGAACAGCAACACTGGCACAATCCCCAATCCTTTCCACTCGTCACTTTAATTTCGCGTTTCATGGATTTTGAGTTTTTATGATTGTTGGCACATTCCGGGGATAAGTAAAGATCTATCGTACTGTACTAATTTTAACTGTGTAAGAAGAAATTACAGATGCTTGTTTAAACCGAAGCGAGACACAAATGCTGGAGTAACTCAGCGGCTGAGGCAGCATCTTAGGAGAGAAGGAATGGGTGACGTTTCACACTCGACCCGAAACATCACCCATTCCTTCTCTCCAGAAATGCTGCCTGTCCCGCTGAGGTACTCCAGCTTTTTGTGACTAATTTGAATCGGCCAGTTGTACTTTTATTGGCTCGAGCGTATCTCGGTAGAAATGGCCTGTTTGTCAGGCGTATGGAAGAGTATTAATTGCACTGTGGTTCAGACACACCTGATCAATGTGACACCTGATCACCTCCTCCTACCAATTGGCCAGACAAACGCTCACAAAAACACTCGAGGGAGATGAGCTGAGTTCCACCCAACTTTGTCAGCGTGATGGCTGAGAATTGTTGTTTACAAACAAATCTGAAGATAGTTTGAGGTGTAATGGACTTTCCTTTTGAATGTTGGAGGCAGTAGTAGGCCCCTCTCGGCCATGACTGACCACGGGTGATGCATCCTGGTCGGAATCAAGCCAGGGCGATGTCATATGGAGGACAGGCTGTTGCCCATGCAGCACGCCCCCCCCCCCCTCTCCATGTCGCAGATCGATCCAAAGGAACAGCAGGGCCGTTACAGTTTGGCACCAGCGCCGTGGCAGGAGCTGCCAGAGCGAGGTTGTAGACAACGACGAACTGCCTTAGGGGCTCCGACTCCGGATTTTCTTGAGGTTTGCTCCTGGAGCCTTTTCCATGACTGGACGAGGCCACAAGGCAGCGGAGGTTTTAAATCAGAGTTTTCCCTCTCCTAGATGGACTGCCTTCCCAGGCTGACGAGCCCCATCTGCCAGAGATGTTGGAGGTAATGATCTCAATATTAGTTGGGTTACATTATTAACCCTGGGTGGTGACTTTTTATCGCAGTAAAGATTGGCAGACTCTTGAGCAGATACAAGGATTTAATTTTTTTTTGGGAAATTTAACCTGCAAACAATTGGCCCTGCACAGGATGTTTGCTATATTATAAATGGCTGTTTCTTTAAAACAATGGGAGGATACAAACATCATCCGGCAAGTCGATCTTGAGCTTGAATTAATTAGTTTAGCAGGTGACTAAAGCCCCTGTCCCACTTACATGTCCACGGCATGGTAATTACGCAACCTCGTGGTCGCGCTGAGACGCAACCGTCCCGCAAAGGTCGCAGGCGACTTCATGCGCCCGCACAGCCATCTGGAGCGCGTGACGTCATTTGAAGATAGACACAAAATGCTGGAGTAACTCAGCGGGACCGGCAGCATCTCTGGAGAGAAGCAATGGGTGATGTTTCGAGTCGAGACCCTTCTTCAGTCTGAAAGAGGGGTCTTGACCCGAAACGTCATCCATTCCTTCTCTCCAGAGATGCTGCCGGTCCCGCTGAGTTACTCCAGCATTTTGTGTCTATCCTCAATTTTCTTGGCCCCGCTCTGGGAGTGGAAGTGGGGGCGGATCCGGACCGCAACGGCCGCGAGCCCCAGGCTGAGTTCGACGCCTGCTTCTGCTGCTGTTGGAGGTGAGACGTTTCATCGCGCCAGGGTCTTGGGCCTGTCCCACTTTGGCCGTCAGTTACGCGACAGGCCGGTGGCGAGTGAAGATTGTGTTCGCTACAAAATTTTGGAGCGCCGTGCGATACCGCGCACAACTCCATATCCCTCCGCGCTTCTCAGTGGGACCGGTCCCGCGTGGCCACACGATGCCCGTGCGCCTCAACGCGACGACGAGGTTGCGTAATTTGCCTGCCAAGGACGTGTAAGTGGGACAGGGCCTTGAGTATTTTGTCCAGCAGAGCACCAAAGGAGATGAAGATTGTAGGAAGGAACTGCAGATGCTGGTTTAAACTGAAGATGGACACAAAATACTGAATTAACTCAGTGGAACAGGCAGCATCTCTGGAGAGAAGGAATGGGTGACGTTTCGGGTCGAGACGCATCAGTCTGAACAAGGGTCTTGAGCCTAAACAGTTACCCATTCCATCTCTCCAGAGATGCTGCCTGTCCCGCTGAGTTACTCCAGCTTTTTGTGCCTATAATGGATTCTGAAGTGTTGTATTTAGTACTTTAGATTTAGTAGTTAGTGTTCCAATTGTGCTGTGTTAAAATGCCTTTCATAAATGTGAATATCATCATTCTGCATTCGACTAGGAGTCTGAATGGATCATTTGAGGCGGTTGTCTGACACATCATTGAAATTATTTAAAAATGCTACATAAATCAATGGTATTTTAATGTCACGTGCACCTTAGAAACATAGAAACATAGAAATTAGGTGCAGGAGCAGGCCACTCAGCCCCTCGAGCCTGCACCGCCATTCAACATGATCATGGCTGATCATCCAACTCAGTATCCTGTACCTGCCTTCTCTCCATACCCTCTGATCCCTTCAGCCACAAGGGCCACATCCAACTCACTCTTAAATATAGCCAATGAACTGGCCTCAACTACCTTCTGTGGCAGAGAATTCCACAGATTCACCACTCTCTGTGTGAAAAACGATTTTCTCATCTCAGTCCTAAAAGACTTCCCCCTTATCCTTAAACTGTGACCCCCTTGTCCTGGACTTCCCCAACATCGGGAACAATCTTCCTGCATCTAACCCCTTAAGAATTTTGTAAGTCTCTATGAGATCACCCCTCAATCTTCTAAATTCCAGCGAGTACAAGCCGAGTCTATCCAGTCTTTCTTCATATGGAAGTCGTGCCATCCCAGGAATCAGTCTGGTGAACCTTCTCTGTACTCCCTCTATGGCAAGAATGTCTTTCCTCACCTTGATGCAGTGAAATTCTTTTCTTCAGGCAGTTCAGTGACAATCCTATATATTAGGCAGAATCATACTCAGTAGAACAGTGACAACCCTGAGTCACTGCCAATGTTTGGTGTCACCGTTGTAATTCTTCCTTCACTTTATTAAGAACATTACGGTTCTGCTATGTATTAATAATATAACATGGTATTGGTGGGCAGGGTGGTTTGAAGATCTTTTAATCTCTTTCCTTGTGTTCATTTACTCACCCCCACTTTGCCTGTGTAAAGTGTCAAGTGAGCAGCTCTTGTAAGTTCATTTTTCAATGCATTTTCTGTAACTTGGAGGCTGTGTAGGAAGGAACAGCAGATGCTGGTTTACTCCGAAGATAGACACAAAATGCTGGAGTAACTCGGCAGGACAGGCAGCTTCTCTGGAGAGACGTTTCAGGCACCTTGAGCTTCATCCCCTTTGATGTCTCGTTTTCACACTTTACTCTTCCTTATCTCTGTCGCCCTCTCCCCAGACTCTCAGCCTGAAGAAGGGTCTCGACCCAAAACGTCACCCATTCCTTCTCTCCAGAGATGCTACCTGTCCCGCTGAGTTACTCCAGCGTTTTATGTCTATCTTCTGTTGAACTGAAAGAGGCCCTTCTGCTGCCTCAATATTTATCAAAAATAGTTCATTTTTATACAAAGTCGATACAAATATTAATAAACTTATTTACCTTTTGACATTGAGACACAAACGATCATGAACAGTATGATTCTTATTAAAAAGGAACCTGTCTGTTGGACAGTGGGAATTTTCTGAATATCCTTCAAGGAATGATGGCTGTCGCATTAGGTGGAGAAATGGTGCGCAGCGGTAGGGTTGCTGCCTTACAGCGCCAGAGACCAGGTTCGATCCCAACTATGGGTGCTGTCTGTGCGGAGTTTGTTCGTTCGTTCTCCCCGTGACGGCGTGCGTTTTCTCTGAGATCTTACAGGTTTGTAGGTTAATTGGCTTGTTATAAATGTAGAATTGTCTCTGAACGTCACCCATTCCTTCTCTCCAGAGATGCTGCCTGTCCCTTGCTCACTAACTCCAGCATTTTGTGTCCAATATCTTCAGGGTAAACCAGCATCTGCGGTTCCTTCCTCCACATAGTTATTTCCGATAGACACACATGCTATCTCGGTGAGGTGACTTGAACGTGGCAGAAATGTATAACATTTTACCAGGTGGCTGATGCCAAGTAGATTGTTAATGGTTGGATCAAAATGAGTATGTGACTCCAAGTGTGGATAACAATTTCTGCTTTTTAAGAAACTTAATTTTATTAATCATAAACATACTTCATTAGCCAAGTATGTTTTGCACCATACGAGGAATTAAGCAATTAAAGTTTCTGGAAAACTTTCTTATCTTGGGTTGGCCGTACGATAATTGGTGCAAATGCGATGGCAACAAACAAAATAACACCGGTTCGTTCGCTCGTGTGTCAGACGACGTGTAGCTCGCTGTTGGCTTCTGCCGTCGTCCAGCATGTTGACAGAATTGGTCGCCCGACGCGTCACAGAGTGCATCGTGCCGTCGTTTCCGGGGATCGCCGCGAGGAGGCCTCTGTCCCGATCCCCGGAATCTTCAGTAAAACACAATGTATTGAAAAATACTCGGCAAATAATGCTAGGGAGAAAAATAATGAATGTTTAAATGTAATATTTTGTTGGAATCATTGAGCAGTAGAGCCCGTTTGTAAAATATGACACTCGAGAGCAAGCCTGTTTGCAAAGTTATACCTCATAAAGACGCTTTATTCTCTAATTATTGGAATGTAGGAGGTTAAATATGATACTTGAATGGTTTGTTTAGAAACCTTCTGCAGAGACATTGATGCAATTATTCATCAGACAGTTTAAATAGACTAGCCATTTCTCAGCGCTTTTGAACGAGTAAATGTGAAAAGGAAGAACATTTATGTTTATTATAGCTGTCAAACTGGCAATTGAGTTTCAGCGTGACGGGAGGGCTGTTATGCTTAGGAATACTGGATGGTGGGATTAGGCTGTAATTCGAGGCACAACCCAACATTGAGGTCTCATGGAAGAAGGCTGGCGTGGTTGGTTAAATCATGGCCTTGCTGTGGAACAGGAGAATCTTTGCAAAATCAAAGATAACCAAGATGGATTTGCCTTCCACTATGGACAAGTAATTGTGCACGAGATTAACCCTTTGTGGACAGTCAAATGCTTATGAGTTTACAGAGCCATAACATATGTTCAGCAAATGCATCCTCCCATCCCACCAGTAATAGAAGCTCTATCCCATTTTTCTTGCAAGCTGACTATCCTGTCCATGCCCCCCCGCATAGAAACATATTAGCCCATTCAACTGAGATCAATTCTACTTATCGAGACCCACATCCACAAAATTAGAAGTTCCAGAGTCACCACTCTCTGTGTGAGCTTTCTCATCTCGAATGAAAAAAGTCTTTCTCAGCCAGAGCTGAACACACTTCTCGGCATCTGCGTACAATGGTGTCTGTCTTGCGCTTCTTGTGTGTGTGGTGGTGGAAAGATTGGTGGAAACAGGGCCGCAACGTGAACGCTCTTTCCTAGACCCCGTCCCAACTGAAATGAAAGATAGTCATAAAATCATGCAGCATGCAAATGGCCCCTGGGGCACAATCAGGACATGCCGACCAAGATTTGTTCTTGCCCCGTTTGTCCACACTTGGCCTATATCCCTCCAAGCCGTTAAAAATGGCATATTAATAAACTTATTCAGGCACAAAACCATGCTGACTATCCCAAATGAGCCTGTCTTTCCCAAGGCATGCATATCTTATCTAACATAGAAAAATAGGTGCAGGAGTAGGCCATTCGGCCCTTCGAGCCAGCACCGCCATTCAATATGATCATGGATGATCATCTAAAATCAGTACCCCATTCCTGCTTTCTCCCCAAATCCCTTGATTCCTTTAGCCCTAATCCGAGAAAGGGCTTTCTATCCAAGAAAGTGAGTACAGGCCTTCCCACCGGTAAATAATTACCACCTTGAGTAGAGGACTGTGCGTATGAACAGGTGTGTTAGAGACCGGTGCGATGGATTTTTCCACCTGTTCTGTGGTGACATGCACCTGCTATTTTCTGAAAATTCAGTTCACGGCATTATCTGAAGGATTGAATTAACGGCCCAGGTTTGCCTACACGTTGTACTTTGCTGGCCAATTTTTTTAATTTGAATATTTTGTCAGATGTCTGCGTTTTGACTTGCAAACTGGTTGGGTTATGAAGAGTTATAACCGAACGCTGTCTAATCCTAGAGGAATGTGTATGATTTCCATATTTTCTGATCTTTTACATTCGGTTGTGATATTTTGGTTAGTGGCAGTTTTTAGCCCTGTTTTAGTTGAGAGAGACAGCGCGGAAATAGGCCCTTCGGCCCACCGACCAGCGATCCCCGCACATTAATACTATCCCACACTAGGGACTATTTTTACATTTATACCGAGCCAATTAACCTGCAAACCTGTACGTCTTTGAGGTGTGGGAGGGAACCTACAAACTCCGCACAGACAGCACCTGTAGTCGGGTTTCTGGCGCTGTAAGGCAGCGACTCTACCGTGCTTCGCTGCCACATGAGGTAAAGTCAACAGTTCAAAGGGCAGAAGGAAAGTAAGTAATTGATGCTGTGTTGACCTGTTTGCTTCCATTTGTCGAGGTTGTTTGTTGTCAAGGTAATGGGTTAGATTTGCTGGCTGTTGTAAATGTAACGGCTGCTGTTACTCCACTTTAGGGCTGCCCAGTTCTGGATTTCCACTTGGGATGCTGCCGGGGCCACTATACGTAAAAAAACCTTTTGCAGGCCCCGCGTTATTCCCGACCCCTTTATAATGGATTTCAGTTATAGTGGACAACTGAGTCCGCTCGCATTGGCTCCGTGGGGGAGAGAGCGTGCAGTCATGCACTCATGCAGAGCATTGCATTGTCATCGAGTCATAGAGTGATACAGTGTGGAAACAGGCCCTTCGGCCCAACTTGCCCACATTGGCCAACATGTCCCAGCTACACTAATCCCACCTGCCTGCGCTTGGTCCATATCCCTCCAAACCTGTCCTATCCATGTACCCGTATGACTGATTCTTAAACACTGGGATAGTCCCAATCTCAACTACCTCCTCTGGCAGCTTGTTCCATACACCCACCACCCTTTGTGTGAAAAAGTTACCCCTCAGATTCCCAGTAAATCTTTTCCCCTTCACCTTAAACCTGTGTCCTCTGGTCCTCGATTCCCCTACTCTGGGCAAGAGACTCCGTGCATCTACCTGATCTATTCCTCTCATGATTTTATACCCGTTGGATATGGGTAGCGGCTGCAACAAAGCGATGTCCTGGGGTGTTGGATGCAGATAAAACGCACGCCAATGCACCAGCGTCTCCATGGTAACGCGTGCCTTGGTCGTCTGGGAGTGGTGAGAGTCACCTGTGCAAACCCTATATCCCCCCACCCCCCACCCATTCCATCATCCCTTCCCCCAGGGCACCCAATGAGCTGGCGCCATGTGGCGTATTTCCTCCCTCCCCTTTCCTACCCGCCCTGCTCTTCCTCCCACCCCGGCCTTGGGTTCAACTAGTTAATATTTACCCCCAAGATAGAGACAAAATGCTGGAGTAACTCAGCGGGACAGGCGGAATCTCTGGAGAGAAGGAATGGGTGATGTTTTTGGTCGAGACCTTTCTTCAGTCTACCAGCATCTGCAGTTCCTGCCTAATATTTACCCCCCCCCCCCCCCCCCCCCCTCCTGTCATAGTGAACAGCCGGCAATAATGCACCCCCACCCCCCCACCCCATGGTCAAGGGGGTGGTTTTAGTTTTAGGGTTCAGTTTTTAGTTTAGAGATGCAGCACGGAAACAAGCCCTTCGGCCGACCGAGTCCGCACCGACCAGCGATGCCAGCACACTAACACTATCCTACACACACTGGGGACAATTTACACTTACACCAAGCCACTTAGCCGACATACAGTGGCTTGCAAAAGTTTTCATACCCCTTGAACTTTTCCACATTTTGTCACGTTACAACCACAAAAGGAAATGTATTTTATTGGGATTTTATGTGATAGACCAATGCAAAGTGGTGCATAATTGTGAAGTGGAAGGAAAATGATACATGGTTTTCAAATTATTTTACAAATAAAAAACTGAAAAGTGTGGCGTGCAAAAGTATTCAGCCCCCTTTACCCTGATACCCCTAAATAAAATCCAGTGCAACCAATTGGCTTCAGAAGTCGCCCAATTAGTAAATAGAGTCCACTTGTGTGTAATCTAATTTCAGAATAAATACACCTGTTCTGTGAAGGCCTTAGAGATTGTTAGAGAACATTAGTGAACAAACAGCATCATGAAGCCCAAGGAACACACCAGACAGGTCAGGGATAACGTTGTGGAGAAGCTTAAAGCAGGGTTAGGTTATAAAAAATATCCCAAGCTTTGAACATCTCACGGAGCACTGTTCAATCCATCATCCGAAAATGGAAAGAGTATGGCACAACTGCAAACCTACCAAGACATGGCCGTCCACCTAAGCTGACAGGCCGGGCAAGGAGAGCATTGATCAAAGAAGCAGCCAAGAGGCCCATGGTAACTCTGGAGGAGCTGCAGAGATCCACAGCTCAGGTGGGAGAATCTGTCCACAGGACAACTGTTAGTCGTGCACTCCACAAATCGGGCCTTTATGGAAGAGTGGCAAGAAGAAAGCCATTGTTGAAACAAAGCCATAAGAAGTCCCATTTGCAGTTTGCCACGAGCCATGTAGGGGACACAGCAAACATGTGGAGGAAGGTGCTCTTGTCTGATGAGACCAAAATTGAAGTTTTTGGCCTAAATGTAAAACGCTATGTGTGGCGGAAAACTAACACTGCACATCACCCTGAACACACCATCCCCACTGTGAAACATGGTGGTGGCAGCATCATGCTGTGGGGATGTTTTTCTTCAGCAGGGACAGGGAAGCTGGTCAGAGTTGATGGGAAGATGGATGGAGCCAAATACAGGGCAATCTTGGAAGAAAACCTGTTAGAGTCTGCAAAAGACTTGAGACTGGGGCGAAAGTTCACCTTCCAGCAGGACAACGACCCTAAACATACAGCCAGAGCTACAATGGAATGGTTTAGATCAAAGCATATTAATGTTTCGAATGGCCCAGTCAAAGTCCAGACCTAAATCCAATTGAGAATCTCTGGCAAGACTTGAAAATTGCTGTTCACAGACGCTCTCCATCCAATCTGACTGAGCTTGAGCTATTTTGCAAAGAAGAATGGGCAAAAATTTCAGTCTCTAGATGTGCAAAGCTGGTAGAGACATACCCCAAAAGACTTGCAGCTGTAATTGCAGCGAAAGGTGGTTCTACAAAGTATTGACTCGGGGGGGGGGGGGGGGGGGGGGGGGGGGGGCTGAATACTTTTGCACGCCACACTTTTCAGTTTTTTATTTGTAATAAAATTTGGAAACCATGTATCATTTTCCTTCGAGGGTACACAAAAAGCTGGAGAAACTCACAATTAAGGAGCGAAGGAGATAGGCGACGTTTCGCGACCCTTTTCAGACTGGTTTCATCACATCCAGGGCCCGAGGGCTGAGGGAGAGGTGGGAAGGGGAGGAGGCCCACCATAAAATCCCCAATAAAATACATTTACCTTTGTGGTTGTAACGTGACAAAATGTGAAAAAGCTCAAGGGGTATGAAAACTTTTGCAAGCCACTGTACCTGTTTGTCTTTGGAGTGTGGGAGGAGACCGAAGATCTCGGAGAAAACCCATGCGGTCACGGGGAGTACGTACAAACTCAGCACGGACAGATTCAGATTTACATTTATTGTGACCTGCGCCAACAGTGATATTTGAGTTGCCATACAATTAAAAGAACACAGCAGAATTCAAAAAGAACGATAGAACTTAACATAAACATCCACAGTGATCACTGTGATGGAAGGCAATAAAGTTCAGTCAGTCTTCCTCCTTTTGTTCACCAATGTTTGGGGCCTTGTCCCTCCGCAGTCACCCGTAGTCGGGATCGATGCGGGTCTCCGGCGCTGCAAGCGCTGTAAGGCAGCGACTCTACCGCTGCACCACCCAGACAACCTTGACTGAATCTTGAACAGCACATCACAAAGGATCAAAAGCTGCGATGCTGGACGGTCCCAGCCCGTCGAGCCGCATCTGTGGAAAGGGAAGCCAGTCGGTATCTTGTCTTTGGGGACTCTCGGCAGCGTGGGGGGTTTTCGGGTTTTCAGTGCAGAGCTCTGGAGAGGAGTGAGGTAGAAAGGCTTATGGAGATGGATTAAAATGTCGTTCGGGTGATAAGGATCCTGACTACTGATTGTGAGTCGGGCATTGGACCAAAACATGGTGAGTAAAGGACGTAATAACCATTCTGAAACTTATCATACTTGCCTCCCTTTCTCAACCTGTTTCTTTAAACTGCATTCACTTATGATCAGGATCCATGCTCCTTAACGCCTGAACCATCTACCCACTGTCTTTTGTCTTGCACTTCATTCCTCTCCCATCTCTGCTTCGAAAGCTCCGAGTTGAAAACTGCTCTTCACGCGGTTCGAAGGGCCCCTGGTTTCTCTTTCCACAAATGCTGCTGGACTGGCCGAGTTTAGTTTTTTTAGTTCTTAGTTCAAAGATACAGTGCGGAAACAGGCCCTTCGGCCCACCGATTCTGCACCAACCAGCGAACACTCACTCACACACTCGCGCACTCTCACACTCACTACCAAGCGAATTAACCAACAAAGCTCTCTGTCTTTAGCTGTGGTAGGATCTCGGAGGAGACCCACACAAGTCACGGGGAGAACGTGCATTCTCCGTACAAACAACACCCATAGTCGGGATCGAACCCGGGTCTCTGGCGCTCTAAGGCAGCAGCTCTACCGCTGCGCCACCGTGCCAAGTTGTTCCACCAGTTTTGAATTTTATTTCAGAATCCAGCTCATGCAGTTTTATTTTTTACCGCACAAAGGAAACTGGGTATTGTATCACTGCCAACTATTACTTTCAGTTTACTTTACTCCTGCCAAGTTGCGAAATTACCCATATTCCTGCCCTTTAGAACATCTGGCTGAGACGTCTACTTTTCAAATCATTACATTTGCAGAAAGTTTTGAATTTCTTTTGGTTAACGTTCAGTTTGTTTGTACTTCAAAATTCCGTGTTCTCAAAGGCGAGTGTGAAATTTAATGTGTAGGAATTAAACTGCAGATGGTGGTTTAAACCGAAGATCGACACAAAAAGCTGGAGTAACACAGCGGGTCAGACAGCATCTCTGGAGAAAAAGAATGGGTGACGTTTTGGGTCGAGACCCTTCTTCAGACCAGGGGAATCTTTCATTCATTTGTTCTATATCTCTCTACATCACCGTCTCATTCCCCTCTCCCCTGCCTCTCAGTCTGAAGAAGTCTCGACCCGAAACATCACCTATTCCTTTTCTCCAGAGGTGCTGCCTGACCCACTGAGTTACTCCAGCTTTTTGAGTCTGTCTTCAGCAAATATTGCATGGTTTAAAAACATTTTTGCGGCTGCCTTAGTGGAGGACTGATGCTCGAGTATATCCACTTTTCACCATTTTGTTATTTTCCATGCTAGTTGATTAATGGAGTCTGATATCTCGAACCATTGTTTCTGGATCTGTGTTCAAAAGCATTGCCTACAGGAAGATTTTCTCCCGAACAATGCTAATGCTGGTAGCTTGCTATTCTGAAGGAAAAAGACTGCACATTTTTTAAACTGTACGAGTGTGGCGGTATGTGTGGAGTGGCATGCCAATTGGTGAAAAAGCAAGTGCAAATAGCTTAGATGTGTCTATACACTTCAGAATTCATTATGCCGTCTACCATCATTTTGGTTTCAGTTGTATCATCAATGAAGATAAGTGAGCCAGTACCTTCAGCAGCCATTCATGCCCAGGCCATAACACCCCCACCACCGTGTTTCACAGATGAGGTGGTATGCTTTGGATCTTGGGCAGTTCCTTCTCTCCTCCATACTTTGCTCTTGCCATTACTCTGATATAAGTTAATCTTCGTCTCATCTGTCCACAAGACCTTTTACAAGAACTGTGATTGCTCTTTTAAGTATTTCTTGGCAAACTGTAACCTGGCCAACCTATTTTTGTGGCTAACCAGTGGTTTGCATCTTGCAGTGTAGCCTCTGTATTTCTGTTCTTGAAGTCTTCTGCGGACAGTGGTCATTGACAAATCCACACCTGACTCCTGAAGAGTGTTTCTGATCTGATGGAAAGGTGTTTGGGGATTTTTTTTTTATTATAGAGAGAATTCTTCTGTCATCAGCTGTGGAGGTCTTCCTTGGCCTGCCAGACCCTTTGCGATTAGTAAGATCACCAGTGCTCTCTTTTTAGTGATGTTCCAAACAGTTGATTTTGATAAGCCTAAGGTTTGGCTGATGTCTCTTATGCCCCTGTCCCACTTAGGAAACCTGAACGGAAACCTCTGGAGACTATGTGCCCCACCCAAGGTTTCTGTGCGGTTCCCGGAGGTTTTTGTCAGTTTCAACCAAGTCTCCAGAGGTTTTCGTTCAGGTTTCCTAAATGGGACAGGGGCATAACAGTTTTATTCTGGATTCTCAGTCTCATAATGGCTTCTTTGACTTTCATTGGCACAACTTTGGTCCTCATGTTGATAAACAGCAATAAATGTTTCCAAAGGTGATGGAAAGACTGGGGGAAAGACTAGGTGCTGAGAGCTCTCTTATACCTGCATTAAGGAGGCAATGAAACACACCTGAGCAATTACAAACACCTGTGAAGCCATGTGTCCCAAACATTATGGTGCCCTGAAATGGGGGGACTATGTATAAATACAGCTGTCATTTCTACATGGTGAAACCAAAATGTATAAAAATGGCCTTTAATAAAATCTGACAATGTGCACATTAACCACATCTGATTTTTTTTTGTTGTCTATTACAAATCTCAAATTGTGGAGTACGGAGGGAAATAAATAAATTATAGGCCGTTGTCTCAAACATTATGGAGGGCACTCTATCTAGAATTCCTGGTATGTCGAATCTCACTCTGAAGATTAATAAATGAATTATTACATTTAGCTGAGGGATGAAGTAAGTGAGAACTGGTATGCTGGGCGTCTAAGTTTGAGTCAAAATCGAAAACTGGAAGTCAATGAGAAACCCTCAAGACTCAGATGGACATCTGGACAAAATGGTGTTGGATGCGGGGAGGAGTGGAATGTAAATGCAGAGGGAGGTATGTAGGAAGGGGATGGAGGGTGGAAGAGTCGGAGAGTGGGGCAGGATAATGGGAGAAATGGGCGTGCACTGGAATGGGGGAGGGGAGCAGGAAAGAGAGAATAAAGGGGGGGGTTACTTAAAATTGGAGAATTCAATGTTCAAGGGTGGCGCAGTGGTAGAGTTACTGCCTCACAGCGCCAGAGACCCGAGTTCAATCCTGACTGCAGGTGCTGGCTGTACGGATTTTGCACTGGTGGGTTGAAAGCTACCCAAGCGGATTATGAGATGCTGTTCCTCCTATTTGGGTGTGGGCGCACTCTGGCAACGGTGGAGGCCCAGGACAGAAAAAGGTCAGTATGGGAAAGAGATTTAGCAGATGAGAGATCCAGCAAGCCTTCGTGGACTGAGCGCAAGTGTTCAGCGTAACAATTGCCGAGTCTAAATTTGGTTGCATCTATGTAACGAATGCCAGTGCATTTAGCACTCCATTTGGAGCACCAAATGCACCTGTACGTGAACCTGTTTCACCTGGAAGGGCTGCGGGTGTCCCTGGATGGAGATGGGGAACGAGGTGTACTGACGAGGGAAAACCTGCACTGGTCACAAACTCCCGACAGCCGCAGTCGGGATTGAACCCGGGTCTCTGGCGCTGCGAGGCAGCAACTCTACCGCTGTGCCACGTTGTGGAGGGGGTGGTACCTGCAGAAGGGGTGGGGAGGAAAGATACGAGCAGTGGTGGGATGTTGTATGTTGTGTACCTGTATTGTATCAATGACAATTTGTACCGGCTTACAATTTGCTATGTGGAGTTTTCCGCTTGGTGTCGTAAGAAGCTGTTAATGCTGGACTGTGGAGTGCTGCAGGATAGACACAAAATTCCTGGAGTAACTCAGCGGGACAGGCAGCATCTCTGGAGAGAAGGACTGGGTGACGTTTCGGTCCGAGACCTGTTGAAGGGTCTCGAGCCGAAACGTCGCCCTCTCCTTTTGAGGCAGCATCTGCGGAGAGAATGGATAATTGTCTGCCTATTGTGTTCCCCAACATACCTGTCTGGATCTGAGAGGATTATCTGGTTCACCAAGAAGGAGCTGGAGCCAGCCATGGCCCACAACCATTGTAATTGTGCAGAGTGGGTGGGGGAGAGCTATTTTCAGTCATGGGTCTCCTTGGGGAAATCGTTGAAATGTGGTAGAGTCGAGCTCGAATGTTTTCAATCTGTCAATGATGTCTTGTTGGTTTCTCCACCCCCACGGTTTCTGACATTAGTCACATTCAAAGGTAGTAAAATGACGATAAGATCATTGTACAAACCATCTGTATCTTTTAAATGCAAATGCTCAAACAAATGATCAGGATAAAATAATGCTTTTGGTTAAACACGAGCATATTATCTCTTTCATTCTTGTGGGTATAAAATCGTTATTCAGAAAACTGACCTTGTTGATTCTGTAAAGTTTTGTAAAGTCCTTCTGAAAGTTGCTGTCCTGGTCTTGCCATCCTTCTATCCCTCGAGAACACGAATGAAACAGGAGCAGGCCAAGGCCAAGGCCCCCTGATTCCTAAAGCCCACCTTGTAATGCAATTTAGTTCAGGTTAGAGATGCGTGCAGAAACGGGCCCTTCTGCTCACTGAGTCCAGTGATCCCTGCACACTAACACTATCTCACACAAACTGTGGACGATTTACATTTATACCCAGCCAATTAACCGACAAACCTGTTCGTCTTTGGAGTGTGGGAGGAAACCGAAGATCCAGGAGAAAAAACTACATGGGTCACGCGGAGTACATGCAAACTCCGTACAGCCAGCATCCGCAGTCAGGATCGAGCCCAGGTCTCTGCCGCTGAGAGAGCTGTAAGGCAGCAACTCTACTGCTGCGCCACTGTGCTGCCCTAACCAAATGCAGCTTAACCCAAAACCAGACCAACGCAAAAAGCTGGAGCAACGCAGCGGGTCAGACAGTATCTCTGGAGAAGAGGAACAGGTGATGTTTCGGATCGAGACCCTTCTTCAGACTGAGAGTCGGGGGGGGGGGGGGGGGGGGGGGGGGGCGGGGGAAGGGAAACGAGAGATATAGATGGTGATGTAGACCATTTTTCGTCCCGTTTACCCCTGGCAACTTTAATTGCACATAACAATGTTATTTCACTTATTGATGAACAACTAATGATGAACAGATAACGGTATACCAGAACCAAACTCAGTCAATGAGAAAAAATATGTACAAAGCAGGCACGTGCAGCGAGTAATTATTCAGGGTAGGTACTCAGTCGGCTTAAAAATTAAACCGCGCATGCGCAGATTGTTCTTTCCGTTTAAAAAAAATAAATAAAAACAGTGACAATTCAATTTGCCCAAGGCTTCCTAGTCTCCTTTATTCTGAAAACGGGATTACTGAATGGGTGGATGGGGGGGGGGGGGGTTGATGGCAGATGTGGTGGGAAAAACGGGACTACAGGGAATAGTTGAATCAGTTGTCATCTTATTGAATGACAACACTTGTTCAAGGGACCAATTGGGGGAACAGTTCCTTTCACAGCGTGTGGAGTGTCTGTGCCAGGGGTAAAGTTGTGGGGAGGGCAGGAGTGTGGAGAAGGAGGGTGCCAGTAACTCACTCACTCACCGCTGCCGCAGCTCTCCGGGCGCGAAGCCACGCACTGTAGCTGGGGATAGAAGCAGCTCGGAGAGCTGCGAGCGGCCACCGGGACCTGACAGCAGAACTGGCCGCCACTTCAGCGCCTTCTGCCGGCCCGCTCACCTTTGGCAGTGCTCTCCGTCGGAACACCTGTCACCTGCCGTTCGCCGACTGCGCTCATGTCAGCGGCTTCCTGTAAATCCTTAAATTCCCACAGCCGAGTAACCTCAATCGCGCGGTCGGAATTTAAGGACATGAGTGAGGCCAGCGAGCGGCAGGAGAGAGGTTTTTAGACGGAGAGCTGCCAGAGGTGCGTGGGGACCGGCAGAAGGAGCTAAGGTGGCGACTGGTTCCGCTGTCCGGCCCGGCGGCCGCTCAGCCACCCGAGCTACTTCTCTTTCCCCCCCCCCCCTCCCCAGGCCGCAATGCGGTGGCATTCCACGCCTCCGCGCAAGGAGCGCCGCAAGTGGCATTATCCCAATCCCCTCCTTCATAACATTCGTGCCCTCCCCGCAACTTTACCCTGGGCCAACGCTTGGAAAGGAGCTCTCCCCCCCCACCCCACACCCCGGGAAATACGGTATTTAAAAACATCACCAAGAAATGTACTTACCTCATCACTGGTACACGACAAACCATATTTGAAAACCCCGCCAAGAAACTTGCGCTGCGCATGCGCAGTAGACCGCTGCGTACACGCAGTGCTGCAAAGGCAGAATTTCAGCTGCCTTCAGCCCCGATTGAAAGTGACGGCTTCAGGCAGCGCTGACGGCACGTGGGCTGCACAGACCTTCCCGTGTTACAAGCGCTGCGGATGAAAGGCACGGAGAATTATGCCTACCTAAGAGATCGATCTCTTACAATGGCATAATTCTCCCATGCCTTTACTATTTATATTTAGTAATTACTATGTAATAATTTTAGTCAGGGTAGGCAGTGCCTACCCTGACTAAAATTATTACATAGTAATTATTGGCAGTGCCTACCTTGCCTACCCTGACGGCACGTGCCTGGTACAAATCCAGAATTTAAAAAATTGCCCTCTGGGTAGGTGAAATGTACCCCCTGGGGGGGGTAAATGTATCCCAGGTTGGGAACCCTTGTTGAAGAGAGATATAGAACAATTGAATGAAAAGATATGCAAAAAAAAAAAGTAAGATGATGGAGGAAACAGGCCATTGTTATCTGTGTGCGAGGTGAAAACAGGTTACGGACAATGAGACTCAACAAGATGACTTTGTAGCTGGTACAACCTAACTGTCTTATTGCCTGTTACCCAGAATGTGAAGATAAGTTGGGCAATGTAGTGCAATTAATGGCCTAAGATTGTATATATTGCCATAAATAGATGGTGACGCCTCGCTGGATTTATGGTGTAAGTTTCTAAAACACTGAATACTATCTCAAACTGCCTTTATATGGATGTTTAAAGTTGTGTTTAAAGATTAACTGATTAATCTCCACTTGCTTAGGGTGTGGGAGAATAAAGGGCCTGTCCCACTTAGGCGATTTTGTAGGTGACTGCTGATGACTAGGCTGTCTCCACAAAGTCACCAGGGTGTCGCCTGTATGTTCGTGTGTAGTCTCCTCAAGTCGCCCAAACAGACGTAACGTTTTTCTAGTCGCCACTGGATTTTGAAATGTTCTAAACTTTTCGGCGACCGTGGACTTGTCGTAGCTTGACTTCTCCTGACGTAGGTGTTGTCGCCGGGATGGCGTGTATTGTCGCCGGGTGACGTAGGTTGTCACCTGTGCTGACTTCAGTGAATTCCATTGTCAGAGTCATTGGAGTCGCCCAAAAAATTGACTAAGTGGGACAGGCCATTAGTCCAGTCGCCGGTTTTTTGGGCTACCTGCTACGACTATGACAGTCGCTGGTAGTCGCCTAAAAAAATCGCCCAGTGGGACAGGCCCTTAATGCATATGATCTATATATGCAGCTAAAACTGAAGAAAGAACTCATCTGCGACATCTTAGTTTCGTTAATTGTCACGTGTTGACATTTGTTTGCGCGCTATCCAGTCAGCGGAAAGTCAATATGTGATTACAAATCAAACCACTTACAGCGTATAGATACATGATAAGAGAATAATGTTTAGTGCAAGGTAAAGCCAGCAAAGTCCGATGAAGAATAGTCCAAGGGTCTCCAATGAGGTAGATAGTAGTTCAGCACTGCTCTCTGGTTGTGGTAGGATGATTCAGTTGCCTGATAACAGCTGGGAAGAAACTGTCCCCGAATCTGGAGGGGTGTGTTTTCACACTTCTGTACCTTTTGCCCGATGGGAGAGAGGAGAAGAGGGAGTGGCCAGGGTGCGACTCGTCCTTGATTGTGCTGCTGGCCTTGCCGAGGCAGCGTGAGGGACTCCTTGATGAATTGATGGTGTAAGTTGCTAAAACACTGAATACCATCTCAATCTGCCTTCATTGGGATGGTTATAGTTGAAATACTAGTAACTAATTATTATCCCCTAGCTTTGGGAGTGTGAGAATAATGCATCTGATCTTTACGTAGCTAACAATGTGAAATCTCGGGAGGTCAGGAGTGAGTGTTCACTTCAATAACTTGCATCTTTGCACAGTGTAAGATGATGTTGCAGCTGCATGTTACTTTTAAAATCTGTAAATGCTCTCTGGGCCCCATTTTTGAGAATCACTGGTAAACATTTGTACGAGGTATTTAATGACTTCTCAAGATAAGAATATATGATAGCATTAACATCTTGTACGGTCGAAATAGATTGCATTTATGTGTAGGAAGGAACTGCAGATGGTGGTTTAAACCGAAGATGGACACAAAAAGCTGGAGTATCTCAGCGGGTCAGACAACATCTCTGGAGAAAAGGAATAGGTGACGTTTCGGGTCAAGGACCTTCTTCAGACTGAGAGTCCTTTTCTCCAGAGTTGGTGTCTGACGCGCTGAGTTACTCCAACCTTTTTGTGTCTATCTTGGATTACTTGTCCAGTATATCTGGTATTCTGTTGGCAAATGTTATTTAATATTAAAACACTGCTATTCACCTTGATATCAAACCTTGGGTATCTTCTGCAGAAATGGGTCTCCTTATTGGACTGAGGAATTAGGATGTTAAATATGTTGTTACATTACAGGGAGGTTTTAGCTTAAAACCAAACCTGCTATGGACCAAAACGAGTATGGGTGCTGGAAATCTGAAATATAAACAAAGGCTTGAGATGCTCAGGGGGTCTGAGGTGGTTAAGTCCCTGTCCCACGATGCAAGTTTACCCAAGAGCTCTCCCGAGTTTAAAAAAAAATCAAACTCTTGGCACTTCAACACAAATATTTCTTTACTCTTGGAAATTTTTCACACTGTTGAGAAAACTTCACGAGTTTCCGCTTTTGCCGAGTACCTGCCGTTAGCGTTACGAGCCACTAAGAGACGTCCACGAGCTCCGACGTAGCTGCTACATACAATTCTACGTGCTTACCACGAGTTTGATTTTATTTTTTAACCTCGAGAGAGCTCTTGGGTAAACTCGCTTCGTGGGACAGGTGCTTTAGACACAAAATAAACACAGGAATTGGAGTTGTTTCGTGTCGAGACCCTTCTTCAGGTCTGTGGTGGATCCTCCTTGGAAGAGGATGGTGTTATGCAGCAGGGGTAGGTGGTTTTGAAGATGCTCAGTACAATCTTTTGGAAGGAACTGCCGATGCTGGTCTATTCCAAAGATAGACACAAAAAGTAACTCATTGGGACAGGCAGCATCTCTGGAGAGAAGGAATGGGTGATGTTTCGGGTCAAGGCCCTTCTTCAGACTGCGAGTCGTGGGAGAGGGAGACAGTGGAAGGGTAAGGTGTGGGGAAAAAAAAATGTCAAAGGCCATTCGAACCAGCACCGCCATTCAATGTGATCATGGCTGATCATCCCCAATCAGTACCCCGTTCCTGCCTTCTCCCCATATCCCCTGACTCCGCTATCTTTGTGAGCTGCAACTCTCTCTTGAAAGCTTCTAGAGAATTGGCCTCCGTTGCCTTCTGAGACACATAATTCCACAGATTTACAACCCTCTGTGCGAAAAGGTTTTTCCTCATCTCTGTTCTAAATGGCTTACCCCTTATTCTTAAACTGTGGTCCCTGTTTCTGGACTCCCCCAACATTGGGAACATGTTTCCTGCCTCTAGTGTGTCCAAACTTTTATATATTTCAATAAGATTCCCTCTCATCCTTCTAAACTCCAGAGTGTACAAGCCCAGCCGCTCCACTCTCTCAGCATATGACAGTCCTGTCATCCTGGGAAATAACCTGGTGAACCTACGCTGCATTTGCTCAATAGCAAGAATGTCCTTCCTCAAATTAGGAGACCATAACTGCACACAATACTCCAGGTGTGGTCTCACTAGGGCTCTGTACAACTGCAGAAGGACCACTTTGCTCCTATACTTAACCCCCTTTGGTATAAAGGCCAACATGCCATTCGCTTTCTTCACTGTCTGCTGTACCAACTTGCTTACTTTCAGTGACTGATGAACAAGGACCCCCAGATCTCGTTGTACTTCCCCTTTTCCTAACTTGACACCATTCAGATAATAATCTGCCTTCCTGTTTTTGCCACCAAAGTGGATAACCTCACATTTATCCACATTAAACCTCCCTGCCCACTCACCCAACCTGTCCAAGTCACCCTGCATCCTCATAGCATCCTCCTCACAGTTCACACTGCCACCCAGCTTTGTATCATCTGTAAATTTGCTAATGTTACTTTTAATCCCTTCATCTAAATCATTAATGTATATTGTAAATTGCTCCGGTCCCAGCACGGAGCCTTGTGGTACCCCACTAGTCACTGCCTGCCATTCTGAAAGGGGCCCGTTAATCCTTACTCTTTGTTTCCTGTCTGCCAACCAATTTTCTATCCATGTCAATACCCTACCCGGGTTATCAGGGGGTCAGTTAGACTGGTCGGAGAACGACGATGTGGGGGGGGGGGGATGGAGTGAGAGGGAAAGCAAGGGTTACTTGAAGTTGGAGCAATCAATATTTATACCACAGGGTTGTAGGCTGCCCGAGCAAAATGTGAGGTGCTGTTCCCCCAATTTGCATTTGGCCTCAAAGCAATGTATTTAATATATAAATAAATGCGAATAACTCAATTTGATGTTATTTTCCAAGGGGACAAAGTAGAAGAAAGATGTAATTTTATTGACCTTGGACAGCTTGATATGGTTCCCTTTAACAGCAAATGTTATGTAAGATTAAATGCAGGACTCATCCCATTCCCGGCTGGACTCAGGGGTACAGTAGCAGCTTATCGCAGTGGGAAATGGCTTTTAAAATGAAAAAGGTAACCAAGCCCTTTATGGATAAAAGCTCTATATGGTGTTTGTTCTCCATTCACCCTATGACTGAAAACCACATATTTAATTCTGTTTATTAATTCAGTCATTATCTGCAGCTTAAAATCACTGCTATTCCCAAAGTGCCCCTAATTCCATGATTGGAATTCATTATTCAACAAAGAAATGTAAATGCCTCGAGGGTCGAGATTGTTTAATTGTCGTTTGTGTACCGATGGCGGAACAGGGGAATTCTTACTTGCAGAAGGATTCCTCCGTGAATCGGATGAAAAGATTCTTCTTTTCATGGTAACCATTAATTTTTGAGCTTTGTACTGAAACTGGGTTGGGGTTATTAGAGTGATGCACAGTTACTTTTGAAGTAATTTCTGTCACAAATTGAAGTGAATACTTCATTACCACATGTGACAAGTCACAATGAAATTCTTTGCTTGTATGCCCAAGGTATGCCATGTAAAGAACGCTGACTCCGTTTGTTCCCCTTCGTGGTGGTTCCCCATTCCGGGTCTTCCTTTGCTCCCACCTCCCTCCCCTCATGGTGTCCCCCCCCCGACTGGGTCCTCCTTTTGTACTTTCCCTTTCCCCCCCTCTCTACCCCCCCCACCCCCACTCACCCCACGGTGGGCCCCCGACGCCAGGTTCTCCATTGTTCCTGGCGGTGTGGTTTGGAAAGGTCGCATTTTATTGGAGTCCACATGTCATCGGCTAAAAATGAAAGATGGCCGGCCCAGAGGGCTGAAGAGCAGCCAAGGCCGAGCCCTTCACGTAGACTAGACTCCCCACCATTTACTTCATGATGCCTGGGAAAAGCAGCCAACACAATCAAAGACTGGGCCCGCCCCGGTCATTCCTCCTCCTCGCCGCTCCCGTCATCAGAAGTGTGATGTGGAGAAGATGCTTCCACTAGTGGGAGAATCTCAGACGAGGATGGAATAGTTGTCACATGTGACCTGGCACAGCGAAATTCTTTGCTCGCATACCCGATGCATCACCAGAGAAGACACCCAGCAACTGGTGATGTCCATGAATCGCAGGCTTCAAGCAGTCATTGCATGCAAAGGATATGCAACAAAATACTAAACATGACTACTTTCATTTACATGACATTGCTGTTTCCCAAACATTATGGAGCCATGAAATGGGGAGACTATGTATAAACACAGCTGTAATTTCTACACGGTGAAACCAAAATATATAAAAATGGCTGTTATTAAAATCTGACAATGTGCACTTTAACCACATGTGATTTTTTTTCTATTACAAATCTCAAATTGTGGAGTACGGAGGCAAATAAATAAATGATGGGTCTTTGTCCCAAACATGATGGAGGGCGCTGTATGTTATTCCTGTAAATGTTGTTGGTTTGTTTTTTCCAGAGGGTACCCATTTAATCTGGTTAGAGGGTGTAGAAATAGAAGGCAGATTCTTTAGGAGCTACCATTTCTTGTCATTTTCTTTCTTTTGACCATCATTCATACCCTCATGTTCTCTCCCTCCCTCCCCCACCACTGTAAAGGGCCTGTCCCACTTAGGCTATTTTTAGGCGACTGTCATTGTCGTAGCAGGTCGCCGAAAAAACGGCGACCGGACCCCCCCCCCTTCGACATAAAATTTGAAATAGTAACTTTACTTTAACAACAAAAAAACAAAGTCACCACCTGGCGACGGCCTACGTCACCTGGCGACAAGTACGACAGCACCTACGTCAGGAGGTCAAGCTACGCTCATTGGCGCAAACCCACTGTCACCGACTGTCCCCGAAGAAGTGTGAGCATGTTGAAAATCCAGCGGCGACCAGAAAGACGCTACGACTCTTTGGGCAACTGAGGAGACTACTCACGACTAGTCTGAAGAAGGGTTTCGGCCCGAAACGTTGCCTATCTCCTTAGATGCTGCTGCACCCGCTGAGTTTCTCCAGCCTTTTGTGTACCCTCGATTTTCCAGCATCTGCAGTTCCTTCGTTAAGACTACTCACGAACATCCTGGCGACCATGTGGCGACAGCCTAGTCGCCTGTAGTCACCTATAAAATAGCCTAAGTGGGAGAGGCCCTTAAAGATCTGCGCATTTGTGGTGTATGCTTTTATGCGTGAAAATTACAAACAAAACTGGTATTGAAATTTATCAAGCCCCCTTTTACTTTGAAGAGCATGTAAACAATTCATAGGTGGGTCTTGAATGACCAAACAATTCCTGTTTATTTTAATATCGTATTCACAGCCTCTCTCATTGTGAAATATTTCTATATTTTTCCTTGTAAAATCTGCCAAGTGAATTCTTAAAATATGAATTTTCTTGTTGCAAAGAGGTCCTCAGCAAATTCTAACCTGCTTCAATGCATATTTTTCTACAAAGGAAAGTGAACAGCTGCTGGGTGTTTTCAGCCATGTATTGTCTGCTCAAAGACATACAGTAGGGTGCAATTGAATGCGGGGACACCTTGGTGTTTGTTCAATAGTATTGAATCGTCAGCATGAGATTGAAGGAGTGCTGAGGGCTCGACATGCGCTAATGATGCTGATTCCGTTTGAACATTGGTGACATTTATGTATAGTCAGATGGTTTCCACATGGCAAAACCTGGAGCACTGGGCACTAAAGCACAGCAAACTGAATGTAATCGCTTTTGCGTGACCAGAGCTATGAGAGGGGCGGTCATAGTGGAGTTGCTGCCTTGCAGCGCCAAAATCCCGGGTTCAATCCTGACCGCGGGTGCTGTCTGTATGGAGTGTTGTACGTCCACTTGGGTTTTCTCCGAGATCTTCGGTTTCCTCCCACGCTCCAAGGGCGGACAGGTGTGTAGGTTAATTGGCTTGGTATAAATGTAAATTGTCCCTATTGTGCGTAGCGTAGTGTTAAGGTGCGGGGATCGTTGGTCGGTGCAGACTCGGTGGGCCGAAGGGCCTGTTTCCACGCTGTCGCTCTATAAAACGAAAGAGGTTGCCTAATATGTCCATTTAGGAGCAGCCGTTTAGTTTAGTTTTCCTTCAGATTTGAGTGAACAGAATTGAAAGCTAATCGTTTTTGCAGCGGCATGTTAAATATACTGAGTATGCAAGCACATTTTATTAATTATTTGGGGAGCCGAATGCACCTGCCAGCCAGTTTAGTTCAGTTTAGTTTATTGCCACGTGTAGCGAGGAATAGCAAAAAGCTTTTGTTGCGTGCTATCTAGTCAGCAGAAAGACAATACATGAGCCCTTTACAGTGTGTGGATAAATGATAAGGGAATAACATTTACAACAAGGGAAAGCCAACAAAAGTCCAATTGAGGATATTCCTAGTGTCACCAATGAGGTAGATAGTAGTTCAGCATTGTTCTGTGGTTGTGGTAGGATGATTCAGTTGCCTGATAACAGCTGGGAAGAAACTGCCTCTGAATCTGGAGGTGTGCGTTTTCCCACTTCTGTACCTTTTGCCTGATGGGAGATGGGAGAGGGGAGAAGAGGGAGTGGCCAGGGTGCGACTCGTCCTTGATTTTGCTGCTGGCCTTGCCGAGGCAGCGTGAGGTATAAATGGAGTCAATGGAAGGGAGGTTGGTTTGTGTGATGGTCTGGGCTGCGTCCACAATTTGCTACAATTTTCTTGCCATCTTGGATGGAGCTGTTCCCAAACCAAGCTGTGATGCATCCTGGTAAAATGCTTTCTACGGCGCGTCTGTGGAAGTTGGTGAGAGTTACAGGGGACGTGCTGAAATTCCTAAGCCTTCGTATGGGCCTGTCCCGCTTAGGCGACTATTTTGGCGACTATTTTGGCGACTGCAGGAGACTATGCAGTTCGCGGGTGGTTGCCGGGGAGTCGCCTTCATGGTCGTGAGGAGATCCCGCATTCTGGGAACTAGTCGCGGCCTCATTATGGTCGCCGTGAATATTTTAATATGTTGAAAAATTAGCGGCGACTAGATTGAAGCCGCCATGGAGAGTAGTGAGAATTCTCGTGCCGTAGGTGGGTCGCCAGGAGGTCCTAGTGGGTTGCTAGGAGGTCGGAGGTTCTCGTGGGTTGTAGCCGGTGCTGACCGGTGAATTTCATTGGCTCATTGGGGAAAAAAAAGATAAGCTGTAGTTTTCAGAACCAAGGATAACTGACCGGTAATGTTAAATGTCCGCCGAGCTTCACAGCCGTGTATCTCTAGCATCTTAAAAGTTGTCTCCACTTCTTCCCCTCCTCTCTCCCCCCCTCTTTTAAAGGACTTACTGTACCCTGTGCTTTAGTCGTCTATTTACAGCACCAACCTTCATGTTCATCGCGGTGTGTGTCTGTTTCATCTTGGCTTTGCACCGTGTGAATTTTTTTAGACGGCATATCCCCCCCCCCCCCCCCCCCGTGTGTGTGTGTGTGTGTGTGCGTGTGTGTTTCACTCTGACAGTCGCTGTTCCATTTGCCAGATTTTCAGGCGATTTGTCTGAAGTCGGCAGTCTGCTGAAAAAACGCCCAAGTGGGACAGGCCCATAAGGAACCACTGTGACTTGTCCAAGACTCCCTACCCCCACCTTCGACTAAACTCCATGTGCATGGCTCTGTTTGAACTAGAGTGCTGGAAGGGTGTAGTTCGCCACCCCAACATGTGTTGGAACTTGTCTCTTTTAGTCTTGGTTGGTGCTAATTTATGTCTAAGAAATAAATAATATTTGAAATATTAGTAAGACGAGGGCACAGCCCATGTAATTGTTCAAAATAAAGTGAATTTTTCCTCCCTGCGGGAAGTTGTGCATTAATTAACTTCCTTTAGGATTCGTTGTCGTATTTGCTAATTAATATATGTTAGCAAAGTCGCGCACAGGCGTCCTCCATATAGGGAAGCGCAGCCTGGTGACACCCATGGTCAGCCATGACCGAAGGGGGCCTAAGAAGAAGAGGTTGCCAGCCTAAAATATGAGCCAAAAAAATTAACTTGGGGCGTGCGCTTCAACTATAGGTGGTGGGGATTGTGACTTACCCAATCGCCCCCCCCCCCCCCCCCCCCCCCCCGCCCCCCCTGTAAAGTACCGACAATGAGTCCGTACCTGGCTGATCCACCTTTAGTTTTCTTTTAAGGTTTTGGCAGTGGTCCAATGACAATCGTGAAAGAAGTGAGCCAAAGCTGGTGCAGTGTGCAGTTCAACACCAACTCTGCCTCACCAGTTATAAAACAAACTATCTGGGGAACTCCAATTTTAAGGTATAGCATTATATATTGAATTACATTTCAACCAAACTTGCATTTACAGAGCTGGATCAGGTTTCATTTGTTCATTGTATTCCACTTTACGTTTAAAATGAAGGGTCTGTTGGCGCCAGCAATGGCTGCCTCGCCAACGGTCTGTCTGTCCCTCCCTTCTTTGTTGTTTGATAGTATGTGTTAAATGTATATTTTAGTGTTCTTTAGCTTGTTTTATGTGGGGGGCGGGGGAAATGGGGGAAACTTTTTCTAATCTCTTACCTCGACGGATGCGATTGTTTTCCCTATCGTATCTCCGTCCGCACTGTGGCCTAACATTGAAGAGCTGGCGGCCTCTGCTGGAGCGGTCTCGGGAGCTCCAACCGCGGGAACCTGCGGATTTTAACTTCGTGGAACTCGCGGTCTATGGTTGGAGACTGACTTTGGGAGCTTCAACCGCCCCGACTGCGGATGGTTCGACTGCCTCTTCTGCGGTAGAATAAAGAGGGAAGAAGATTGGACTTTATGGCCTCGCATCACAAAGAAGGAATGTGGGGAATCCGCTGTGATGGATGTTTATGTCAACTTTTATGTAGTTGTGTGTCTTGTTGCTTTTTTTGTAGTATGGCTGTATGGTAATTCGCATATCGCTGTACCTTAATTGGTAAACGTGATAATAAAATATCTTTGAAACCTTTGGAAATGCTGCAGTTACTCAGCGAGACGGGGAGCATCTGTGGAAAGAAGGAATGGGTGATGCTTCGGGTCAAGACCTTCAGACTAAGAGTCAGGAGAGAGGGAGACTAGAGATATAGAAGGGGAAGGTGTGAAACAGAAGCCTTTTGCAATGTTCAGAGTGCCAAGGAGTACATTCATGGAAATAAAGCATACTTTATTTTTAAAGTGGCCATTTCTACAGTAATCTGCAGTTTTTAGTCGATTGCTGGTGTTTTTAAAATTCTCGATTCACATGTCCACAGGCACTTCAGCACCCAAGTGCCTGAATGTAATCGATAAACACCTGCCTTCCTGACTAGGGGCATGGCAGGTCTGTGAATAGCGACAAACTTGAGGAAAGTTTAAAAATTGTTGCTAGTTGTGTAACCAGAATATAGGAAATGGCACAACTATTGGGATTGGCAATCATATTGATATTTGATTCCAATCGTTCCCTGGTTATTTTCAATCTGGGATGGGAAATGTACAGATAGATGGTCAGTTCTTAAATCGATTTTCTGTGGATTATGTTTCCGCAGAGGACTGTTCCAGTTTATAGTTTCGTTCTTTTGTCACATGTACTGAGGCTTTGTTGCGTACTATTCAGTCAGCGGAATGACAAATGATTACAATTGGGCCATTTACAGTGTAAGGGAGTAGAGATGTTCGACTGTGGAGCAATTGGAATATGTGATTGACTGCAAAAAGGTGTGAACACTGCCCAGTCCATCACCGGCTGTGACCTCCCCACCATCGAAGGGATTTACCGGAGTCGCTGCCTAAAAATGGCAGCCAACATCATCAGAGACCCACACCACCCTGGCCACACACTCATCTCACCCCTGCCATCGGGAAGAAGGTACAGGAGCCTGAAAACTGTAACATCCAGATTGAGGAACAGCTTCTTCCCTTCTGGCTGTTAAACACTACAACCTCCAATAAGCTCTGAACTGCATTGACTATTATTGCGCTATTATTGAGGTTTGTTTGTGTGTACGTGTGAGTATGTGTATACATACACACTCTGAACTTTTTTTTCTCTCACTCGGTATATTGTTTACAGTGTACTATGTTTACACATTCTGTCGTGCTGCTGCAAGTGAGAATTTCATTGTTCTATCTGGGACGTATGACAATAAAACACTCTTGACTCGAGACTAGATCTGCTTCTGTGGTCAGCAGGCAAGTAGTCCCCTGGGTTGGGTACCATCTGGACTTGGATGTACTTCCGTCCTCATGCTTACTAACTGCACAAATATGACAAAGTTTCTTCAGGTTGGAGCGGTCCAAGTTGGATTTCATGACGTACTTATGGTTTGCTCCGTTGTGAGGTGCCTTCATCCCTGTTGCATTTCTCCTCCACATCCAACTGGCAGTGCTTCAGATTTCTCAGATTCGCACCGTTCTAGATCTGAAGTCAGTACTTAAAAAAACCTGTCAAACCTAGAACTCCCCCCACTTGGAGGAAGTGCACTGTTACATTAGTTGGCACTTGTTGTGTTCTCTGAGGAACACATTTGTTTTCAGTTCTTGATAAATTTCAGTGAACACGTCCCTGGAGAGTACTGTTAACTCTCTGTGCTTGTTCCTAGAAGCAGTGTTCTCCATGATGGGTTGCAGCCTGTTTTTTTGTTATCTATCTTTGGGATAGAAGAGCAGTATTGCTAACGTCAATCTGCCAGTAATCTGTCTTGCAAATGAACAATGGAACGTAACCAAAGCTTGCTGCAACTTAGCTTGTATCCCACACATGCAGGGAGGATTCATTCAATTTTGCATGTACAGCACAGAGGCGCAGCAGTGGAGTTGCTGCCTTGCAGCGCCAGGGTTCGATCCTGGCTACGGGTGCTCACTGTACAGAATTTATACATTCCCCCTGTGACCTGTGTGGGTTTTCTCCGAGATCTTTAGCTTCCTTCCTCACATAGAAACATAGAAATTAGGTGCAGGAGCAGGCCATTCGGCCCTTCGAGCCTGCACCGCCATTCAATATGATCATGGCTGATCATCCAACTCGGTATCCTGTACCTGCCTTCTCTCCATACCCCCTGATCCCTTCAGCCACAAGGGCCACATCCAACTCCCTCTTAAATATGGCCAATGAACTGGCCTCAACTACCTTCTGTGGCAGAGAATTCCACAGATTCACCACTCTCTGTGTGAAAAACGATTTTCTCATCTCGGTCCTAAAAGACTTCCCCCTTATTCTTAAACTGTGACCTCTTGTCTTGTCCTTCACTCTCAGAGAGGTACAGGTTTGTAGGTTGATTGGCTTGGTGTGAATGTTTGGGGAAAAAAAGTGGCCCCAGCGTAGGATAGTGTTAGTGTGCGGGGATTGCTGGATGATGTGGGATGGAAACTAATGTAAGCATTTCGATTCTTTGTCTGTAAAATAAGTATCTTCTTTGGCTATTTAGAGAAAAAAAATCATTGTCTAAAAATAATTTTTACTGGAGAATATCTTGCTGCTATTGAAGTAGCTTCTACAAAGGTTTCCCAGTCCATATTATTTCCTATCTGAAGGAGTCTCGACCCGAAACGTCACCCATTCCTTCTCTCCAGAGATGCTGCCTGTCCCGCTGAGTTACTCCAGCATTTAGTGTCTCTCAATTATTTCCTACCTTAATGTATCCAAGATTAAATCTACAAGGTGATGCTATCTGATTGGCATTCAATTGCACTTGTGTTATGTAAAGTCAGTGAAAAATTAACTGATCTAAAAGGTTTGTTTGTCTATTATGTAAAGCCATTGAACAGTGTTGTTTTGCTGCCTCAGAAGAACTGGAGATGAAATGGCGTTTGCTTTTGTGTCTAAAAGCAGAAGGTGAGAATCAGGGCAAGAATCTGAGGTTAGAAATCTTATTTGTCGCATTCATTCACAAAATGTACAAAAATTACTAATTTTTGGACAGAAATTTTTAAGATAATGTCGAATGTAGTTAATGCAAATTTAATTCCAGACTCAAAATTAATTATATTAGGAATATTAGAAACGGATCAGATACTAACAACACAACAAATAATTTTTATTGGTTATAGTTTAATAATTGGTAAAAAATTAATACTATGATTTTGGAAAGGTCCCATATCCCCCACAATCAAAATGTGGATTACAGAAATGTCGGAGACACTTCACCTGGAACGATTAAGACTTGTCCTAATGGACAGGTTAGATCAATTCAGAGGAATATGGTCTCCATTTATTGAATATTTAAAGGGTTAAGGTGGTCCGGTTCGAGGCCCTGACTGAAGCCTGAATGAAGGAATAGATGAAGAATTATATACAATAGATCATGAATATATCTCCAATGAAGAATATCTTGCTTAATACTCATTTTATTGATTTTTTTATCTCTTTCTTATTTCTTTTTCTTTTTATTACTTATCATTATTTCCTACTGTTATAAAATAATTAAAAAAATATAGAAGTATAAATAAGATTGACCGTAAATTTAAAAAATGTTAAGAATGTATATGACGAATAATATTTTCTTTTTTTTCGATTTTATATTATTTCTTCTTAATATGTATTTACTTCTAATAAAAATATTTTACAAAAAAAAAGAAATCTTATTTGTTCGTGACACCTAAAGGGATTGGTTTAGCTTAGTTTAGAGTTACAGCGCGGAAACAGGCCCTTTGGCCCACCATGTGCGCACCGACTAACGATCCCCACACACTAACACTACCCTACACCCACTAGGGACAATTTGCACATATACCAAGCCAATTGAACTACATGCCTGTACGTTTTTGGAGTGTGGGAGGAAACCAAAGATCTTGGGATAAAACCCACGCAGCTCGTGGGGAGAATGTACAAACTCCGTACAGACGGCACCTGTGGTCAGGATCAAACCTGGGTCTCTGGTGCTGCAAGCTCTGTAAGGCAGCAGCTCTACCACTAATCAATAGATCAATAAATTAATATTTATTAATTTGATCAATTTAAAAGTAGAGTACTTGTAAATGGCTAGCATCTAACTGTAACTGGTCTTTCATTATTTAACAAAAAGCTTATTTGGTTATGGCTACAAAATAATAGATATTGTGTAGGAAGGAACTGCAGGTGCTGGTTTACACCAAAGATAGACACAAAGTGCTGGAATAACTCAGCGGGACATGTAGCATCTCTGGAGAGAAGGAATGGGTGACTTTTGGGGTCGAGACCCTTCTTCAGACTGAGAGTCGGGAGAGGGAGGCATAGAGATATGGAAGGGTAAGGTGTGAAAACAAAGGGGACGATGTTCAAGGAAAATGTAGAGTGCCTGACAGTTAGCTGAGGGAAAGCTGATAATGAGGCACACAATCAGTGAAATTTAATCGGGAGGACAATGAAACTAGTAGGAGAACTAGGAATGTGGGGGAGGGCGGGGGGAAGCAAGGCTGACGAGGTACTGTTCCTCTAATTTGCGTTGGGCCTCTCGGACAGCGGAGGAGGCCCAGGACAGAAAGGTCAGTATGGGGAGGGGGGGTAAAGTATTTAGCAACCGGGAGATCACGTAGGTCTAGGCGGACTGAGCGGAGGTGTTCAGCGAAATGAACGATAGTGTATTGGTTTATTTTGGTAATGTGCATGGTTTTAAAAAAGTTTTTAAACCATGTGTTTTGTACTTTCCTCATTCCAATCAACCCATACCTAAATGCACGCTCTTTCTTGTGGTTTAACTAGATCTTTGCAGAGTACTCATAGTTTTTCCATGGAACCTTTTAGCAAAATCATTATTTGTTGAAGGATGACCTAGCAGGTATGGCATAATTGATAGATAATGGCATGCAAATAGGCACGGTGAAATCGGTTGGATGGGCTATCTGCCTCCATTGTCTGAATCACTTTTGATTCTAATATATGTATTACTCTTAGTTATTGCTTTAACACCATGAAATCAGTTAATGAGTGGCTAAAAGCTGCCTGCTGGGCAGTAATAACACGGCACCTGTGTCCTTATTAATATGCTAGTATTTTAATCCCTTATAGGCACCTGCGTTCATTCCTGTGGGATTATTGGTTACATGAGAGAATCCACCCTTTCTCAGATTAGCTTTTGATCCCAAACTTCGTAATGTGACAGCAAAACAAATTAACTCATTCTGTAATTTCTCAATCACCAGCACTTGCATTGTACTCGAGTCAAGTCGAGAGCGTTTTATTGTCATGCATTAGGGTTAGGGTTAGGGTTAGACATTCTTACTTGCTGCAGCACAACAGAATAAGTGAATATGTAAACATTGTATATAACGGGGGGAAAAAGAGAAAAAGTTCAATAAATAACAAATATGGTGCAAATAACAAATAATAATATCGTCTTTTGCAGTTCGGAGCTCAGAGCTTATTCGATGTTGTGTTTAATAGCCTGATGGCTGTGGGGAAGAAGCTGTTCCTGAACCTGGACGTTCCAGTTTTCAGGCTCCTGTACCTTCTGCCTGATGGCAATGGTGAGATGAGTGCGTGGCCAGGACGGTGTGGGTCGTTGATGATTTTGGCTGCCTTTTTGAGGCAGCGACTTCGATAGATCCCTTCGATGGTGGGGAGGCCGGAGCCGGTGATGGACTGGGCAGTGGTCAGAATGCTCTCTACCGTGCACCTGTAGAAGTTTAGGGGAATCCTCTTCGACATGCCAAATCTCCATTCGGTACATTTGACTAATTTCTTCGTAATAAATTTATATTGTTGTTTGCTGGTAAATGATTTGGAATTTTTCATTACTCTATTTGCAAAGTCTATTCCTGGGAGTAAATTTTCAATGGTTTGTTGGTAAATTTACCACGTCCGCACGGACTGTGGGTCTCAGCTGCTGAACTGGGAATCTGGGAAATGTTGGGTTTCGAGATGAGGGCAGCAAAGGTGGAACATGGAAGCAGGTTAAATCCTGTGTAGAAAGGAACTGTAGATGCTGGTTTAAACTGAAGTTAGACAAAAAAAAAGCTGGAATAACTCAGCAGGTCAGGAGATGGCAATGGTGAAATGAGTGTATGGCCAGGATGGTGTGGGTCTTTGATGATGTTGGCTTCGATAGATCCCTTCGATAGACTTCGATAGATCCCTTCGATGGTGGGGAGGCCAGAGCCGGTGATGGACTGGGCAGTGTTCACAACTTTTTGCAGTCTTTTCCGCTCCTGGATGTTCAAGTTGCCGAACCAGGCCACGATGCAGCCAGTCAGTATGCTCTCTACTGTGGACCTGTAGAATGTCAAGAGAATCCTCTTTGACATGCCGAATCTCCGTAGTCTTCTCAGGACTTAGGGGTGCTGATGTGCCTCAATGAGAGATGGCTGTTACGACTCCCGAATGCAGGTACTTCAGAGCCGCGTAACATAGTCAAAAACCAGGCTCAAGTTCAAGGAAATAGTCTTTGATTTAATTAAAACTCAAACCTGATTCAAACAACCGAGTCAAGGACAAGAATAAACAAAGATAACAGTGCTCCAGCCAGCCTCGCAATGGGCCGTTGAAATAGAGTCTCTAATCTGCCTAAATGGAAATAACCCTGAAACAAAATACACGAAAACCCTCAGGTCAGCCCTTATCTGTCCCAATTCAATATTAATTAACAAATGTAGGTAATAATACACAAAGTTCTATGCCATGTGGCCAGCCTCCTGCAGCTCACACCAGCAACCTGCTCACGAGTCAGGGTCGACGAAGAGAGGGAGAATTCTGGGAGCTTCTGGTATTTAAGCTTCCGATGAGTCACCCGTCACCTGACGCAGCTTGGCCAATCGGGTACAGGAGCCCTTGATTCCTGACACCCAGCCACGTGGCCTGCACTCAGGAGAGAAACAAAAGAGTTAAGTACATAGTATTCACCAGAAGGGGGGGGGGGGGGGGGGGGGGAAATACCTAACAATGGCTGCCAGCATTGTTTTTATGATTTCAGGACAGACATACCGCGGGAAGTTAAGTTAAGTCCAGGAAGTGCGTGGTCCAGGAAACTAGCTCTACTATTCAATAAAGTAAAACCGCCCCGTATCTCAAATGCACCTCCCCATATGTTTATGTTGCTGTCCGCCTTGAATGGACTCAACAACCATGCCTCCGAGACTGAGACTTCCATGAATTTATGATGTGTCTAGAGAAAGAAGTATTTCCTCATCTCAGATATAAATATCTGATCCCTAATCCTGAGATAAATACAAATTCTAGGTTACTCCTTAAAATCGTGTGTATCTCAAGAAATGAATTGAAGTGTGTGGTTATTAATTTTGTCATTATTTGCTTTGTACCAAAAATATTCTTCGTTGTAGTTCTAATCAGATCTATATATTCTTTGCAATTCATTTATTAGAAAATTGCATAGAAGCTTTTGATAATTGACTGGCTAGCCACTTGTTAAAATGTCCAATATGGGTTGTCCTCACAAGGTGTTTCAAATTGAAGCCAAAAAAAAAGTATTTTACTTTGTACCAAATATCTTAAGGTGCAACAATGACCAATGTGTTTTAATTAATAATGTTGTAAAGGGCCTGCCCCACTTTTACGTGTTATTCACAAATTCTCCCGAGTTTTCCCCTTGATTCATACTCGCAGAATGTTTGTAACAAGTCCGTTGGAGGTCGTAGGAGTTCCTAGATATATCGTAGCGGCTCGTTATGCCAGCCGTAGGTACTCGTGGCATCAGGCAAGTCGGGACGTTTTTTCCAGCCTGAGAAAAAATGTCCACGAGTCAAAAAAATGGTCGGGATGAAAGAAATTGCAACTTTTTACTCGTAAGGAGGGCATCGAAATAGTCGTGGGAATTCGTAGACATACTCGTAGGAGTTCGTGAACATAGTCGTGGAAGGTCGTAGGGGTTCGTAGATTACCACGATCTTGATTTTTTTTTTAAATTTTAGGTCCTTTAAACACGGCAGAGGTTTTGAATGAAATCGTGAAAGTGGGACAGGCCCTTAACTTGGGGAAGTGTGGAAGTTGCTTTGCAGACTGCAATGTCCCACAAAGCCATGTTACAAAGGACCAAATAGTTTGCTATATATCTACCGCTATATCTAGTTTCGTAATATCTACCTTGTTACCAAGAGAATTTCATGCTTGGGATACAATTGTAGCTGTGCTCAACAAGGTATGATTAGCAGGTTTGCGGATGACACTAAAGTGGTTGGTATTGTTGAGAGTGGAAATGGTTGACAGAAATTATAGCAGGTTCCTGATCAGCTGGCAAAGTGGCCCAATGAATGGCTAACGGAGTTTAGTGCAGATAAGGGCGAGATGTTGCCATTTGAGAAGTTAAGCCCCTGTCCCACTTTCCCGGGTTACGCACAAATTCTCCTGAATTTTCCTCGTGATTCAAACTCAGAGAATTACGGTAATCGCCAGCCGTAGGTACTCGGGGCTGTTTTATTTACTCGTGGACATTTTTCAAAATGGTGAAAAAACGTCCCGACTTACATGATGCTCCGAGTACCTCCGGCTGGCATTATGAGCCGCTATGAAACATCTATAGACTCGCTACGGACTCGCGATGGACCTTCTCCGAGTTTGAATCTAGGGGAGAACTCGGGAGAATTTGTGAGTAACTCGGGAAAGTGGGACAGGGGCTTTAAATTAGAGCAGGATTTTCACAATGAATGTTCGGGCCCTGAGGACTGCTGTGGATCAGAAGGATTTAGGAGTGTAGGTGCACTCTTTCCTGAAAGAGGTGCCAGAGGTCGATAGGGTGTTCAAGAACAATTTTGGTTCACTGGCCTTCATCAGTCAGGGTAATAATTTTGAAAGTTGGGTGGTTATGTTACAAGAAATGTACAAGATGTTGGCGAGGCCACACTGGCGTACAGCTGCTCCTCGACCTACGATGGGCTTACGTTCCGATAAACCTATCGTAAATCGAAAATATCGTAAATCGAAAATGCATTTAATACAGTTTGATCATGTGACTGGAAGTGAGGTGTGGCTCTCTGCCATCGCCCAGAGTTTGCACCATCGTAAAGTCAAAATATTGTAAGTTGAAGCATCGTAAATCGAGGAGCATCTATACTGTGTTCAGTTTTGTCACACTGCTATAGGAAGCATGTAAATAGGTGCAGGAGTAGGCCATTCGGCTCTTCGAGCCAGTACTGCCATTCAATGTGATCATGGCTGACAAGCAGGCATGCAATTAGTAAAGTAAATCTGAAGGTCAGTGAAACTAGTCAGAGAACTAGGGTGGGGGAGGGACAGAGAGAGAGGGAAATCAAGGGTTACTTGAAGTTGGAGATATGAATATTCATACTTTTTAAAGAAGGAACTGCAGATGCTGGAGAATCGAGGGTACACAAAAAGCTGGAGAAACTCAGCGGGTGCAGCAGCATCTAAGGAGCGAAGGAGATAGGCGACGTTTCGGGTCGAGACCCTTCTTCAGACTGGTCAGGGATCAGGGAAACGAGAGATTCAGATTCAGATTCAGATTCAGATTCCTTTATTGTCATTCAGACCTTTCGGTCTGAACGAAATTTGTTACCTTGCAGTCATAACATGTAATAAATTAAAACAAAACACACAATAAACACATAATTTAACATCCACCACAGTGAGTTCACCAAGCACCTCCTCACTGTGGTGGAAGGCAAAAGTCTTAAGGTCTTTGTCATTTTCCCCTACTTGTTCCCACTCTGTACTGAGGCAATCCAGGCCTTCGATGTCATCGTCCACCAGGCCCGCGGCCGAGCCTCCGAAGCCAGGCCGCCACCGCCGCCGCCGCCAGAACGCCGGAACACCACCACAGCCCCCCAGCCAAGATCGACCACGGGAACGCTGGAGCCGCCGGAGCTCTGAAGCCGGGCCGCCGCTGGAGCACCTGCTGGAGAGCCGCTGGAGAGCCGCCGGAGCGCCGAAGCCGGGCCGCCGCTGGCACACCCGCCGGAGAGCCGCCGGAGCGCCGAAGACGGGCCGCCGCCGGGACACCCGCTGGAGAGCCGCCGGAGCGCCAATGCCGGGCCGCTGCTGGAACACCCGCTGGAGCCGCTAGAGCGAGATATAGACGGTGATGTGGAGAGATAAGGAACAATGAGTGAAAGATATGCAAAAAAGTATCGATGATAAAGGGAACAAGCCATTGTAAGGGCCCCATCCCCGACCTCTACCTCCGTTACATCGACGACTGCTTTGGTGTCACCTCCTGCACCCACACACAACTGACTGACTTCATTCATTTCACCACCAAATTCCATCCGGCACTCAAATACACTTGGACCATTTCCGACACTTCCCTACCATTCCTTGACCTCACCATCTCTATTGCAGGTGATACGCTCCTGACCGACATCCACTACAAACCTACTGACTCCCACAGCTACCTGGACTACTCTTCCTCCCACCCTGCTTCCTGTAAGGACTCCATCCCCTATTCCCAATTCCTCCGTCTACGCCGCATCTGCTCCCAGGATGAGGTGTTCCACACCAGGTCATCACAAATGGCCTCATTCTTCAGAGAATGGGGATTCCCCTCCCCCACTATTGATGAGGCTCGCACCAGGGTCTCCTCCATACCCCGCAACACTGCCCTCGCTCCCCATTCCCCCACTCGCAAACAGGGCAGAGTCCCCCTGGTCCTCACCTTTCACCCCACCAGCCGGCAAATACAACATATAGTCCTCCGCCAGTTTCGCCACCTCCAACGTGACCCCTCCACCCGCCACATCTTCCCATCTCCCCCCCTGTCTGCCTTCCGCAAAGACCGCTCCCTCCGCAACTCCCTTGTCCATTCTTCCCTCCCCTCCCACTCTACCCCTTCCCCGGGCACTTTCCCTTGCAACCGCAAGAAATGCAACACTTGTCCCTTCACCTCCCCCCTCCACTCCTTTCAGGGACCCAAGCAGTCCTTCCAGGTCCGACAGAGGTTCACCTGCACCTCCTCCAACCTCATCTACTGCATCCGCTGCTCCAGATGCCAGATGATCTATATCGGTGAGACCAAGCGGAGGCTTGGCGATCGCTTCGCCGAACACCTCCGCTCGGTCCGCAATAACCAACCCGACCTCCCAGTGGCTCAGCACTTCAACTCCCCCTCCCATTCCACATCCGACCTCTCGGTCCTGGGCCTCCTCCACGGCCAGAGTGAGCAACACCGCAAGCTGGAGGAACAGCACCTCATATTCCGCTTGGGGAGTCTGCATCCTTTGGGCTTGAATATTGAATTTTCTCAATTCTGTTAACCCTTGCTGTCTCCTCCCCTTCCCACCTCTCCCTCAGCCCTCGGGCCCTGGCATTCCCTCTATCTCTATCTCCCTCCCCACCCCAGTCGCACCAGCTTCTCATTTTCACACCACAAACAGCTTACAATGGCTTGTTCCCTTTATCACCGATACTTTTTTGCATATCTTTCACTCATTGTTCCTTATCTCTCCACATCACCGTCTATATCTCTCGTTTCCCTGATCCCTGACCAGTCTGAAGAAGGGTCTCGACCCGAAACGTCGCCTATCTCCTTCGCTCCTTAGATGCTGCTGCACCCGCTGAGTTTCTCCAGCTTTTTGTGTACCCTGAATATTCATACTGCTGGGTTCTAAGCTGCCCAAGTTTATGTTGGCTAGTTATAATAGTGCACCCTCTGCTGGTACACCTGTATATGAGTGCAGTGGAGTTTCAGAGGCGAGCTGCAAAATCTGAATATTCATTGTGGGAATTGTGTGCAAAAAGCATTAGTTATCCATGTTGTCATGAAGCAAAGGAGCTGCCAGTGATGTGGCTGGGAAAGTAAACTGCACAAAATCAACATAACTTGATTACTCATTTGTTAAAGCATTCATGAGTCGTTATGATTGTAACAGCTTAGAACCATTGTCGGAGCAGTTTTCAAAAATAATAGTTTTCAAATGGTAGAGCTGCTGCCTTACAATGCCTGAGACCCGGGCGCTGTCTGTATGGAGTTTGTACGTTCTCCCTGTAACCTGTGCGGGTTTAGTCCGAGATCTTCGGTTTCCTCCCACGCTCCAAAAATGTACAGGTTTGTAGGTTCATTGGCTTATTATAAATGCACAAAATTGTCCCTAGTATGTGTGGGGATCGCTGGTCGGTGTGGACTCTGGGCCGAAGTCCTTGTTTTTGCGCTGTATCTTTAAGCTAACCAAAATTCAGTCAACGCAAAAGAATGCAAATTTTTAGCATGCCACATTTGCTTTTTCAAAATGTTTCTTTTGAAGTTTTTTTGCCAATTTTTTTTAACCTGCATATTGTAATCAAATCGCCATAGCAAATGTTTCTTGGTGCTGTCTGCGTTTTTAATCAATGATTTTTTTTTAAAAAACCCCGGAGCCCAGTGTTTTTTTTTTTTTGGAGAGGTTATTCTGTTCATTCCAGACTGCACTTGTACAATGGGCGCACTTTATTAATTGTCCAGGCTGGCCTGCCTTTTATTCTCTGCAATGTGCACAACAATTCAACCATTGATGCAATCACTGAAGAATAATCCTTGCCATCTGCTTCTGTAGTTTCATGGATCCCGGAATATACCTGGAGCTGCAGAAGTGAAGTATGCAGAGGCACAAAGACTTGTTAGGGTGTGACAGCGATTGTTTGGATCACAAGGAATGGAAAAGGTCCAAAAATCTGGAGGTCTGGTGAGAGTCCTGGGACGGAGTTGGTCCCGTTTAGTTTACTTTAGAGATACAACAGGGGAACAGGCCCTTCAGCCCACCGAGTCCCTACCGACCAGGGATCCCCTCCCTCCTCCCATTTGGCAGAAGGTACCAAAGCATACGGTCCCTCACATCCAGACTATGCAACAGCTTCTTCCCCCAGGCCATCTGACTCCTCAACGCTCAGGGACTGATTTGAATACCCCCCCCCCATCTCTGCTGCTACATAAACTCTGCATTGCACCTTCCGCACACTTGGTTTGTGTGCATTGCACTCTGTTGCAGTGTTGTACACTGTCCTGTGTTGCTGTTTTGTACATTTTCTATTTACTTTGCTGCACTTTAGTAAGGAAGGGTTTGCACCATGTGTATAGTGTAGGATATCTATATATGTAGCATGTTGTCCAGTTGTGTTCAATGTAGCACCGAGGATCTAGGGAAACGCTATCTCATTGCACTGTGTATGACAATAAACCCTCTTGATTCTCTTGAATATTGAATCTTGAACCTATCCCACACACGCTAGGGACAATTTACGTTAATACCCAGCCAATTAACCTACAAGCTTGTGCGCATCTTTGTAGTGCGGGAAGAAACCAAACATCTCGGAGAAAACGCACGCGGTCACGGGGAGAAGGTACAAACTCCGTACGGGCAGCGCCCGTAGTCGGGATGGAACGCTGCAAGCCCTCCACCGCTGCGCCCCCGCACCCAAATCACAACTATAAACGGCCGTCGTGAACGACGTTCTGGAACCTGGCTGGGAAGTGCACCTGGAATATTCAGCAGTATCCCAGCAACCTCCAGTCACCGCCCCCTGTCGTCTGCCTTAAAGCCCCTCTGTTCAAAGTACGATTCTGCCCTTCGGCCACCTCGTCCTGTACTTTCTTCACCACCATTTCAGAATATTTTGCCCCTTGCTTAGCGGTCTTTCTCCTTCCTTCTTTCCCCACATCCCATCTATACCAACAATCTGTTGCATTCCTAAGTTCCTAATTACATAGCCGGTTCCACGTAATTACCATCCGCTCTGAGATTGCAAGATAGACATAAAAAGCTGGAGTAGTAACTCAGCGGGGCAGGCAGCATCTCTGGATCGAAGGAACGGGTGACGTTTTTCGGGTCGACACCCTTCTTCCGTCTCATCACCAGAACAATCTCCATCTTGCTTCACTTTGTCTACATTTCTAAACTGTGAATAACTTAACAAATAAGGGCAAGAGTAAACGATTCAACTCTGCTCGCCATAAATCAGGAGCATGGCCTTTATCAATAGGTGGACACAAAATGCTGGGGTAACTCAGCGGGTCTGACAGCATCTCTGGAGGAAAAAAAAGGTGATGTTTTGTGTCGAGACCCTTCTTCAGGCTGTTTTCCTGCACTGTCAGCGTTTTGCACAGTTGCCCCTGCCAAACTCATGGCCAAAACATGCTCCATGATAATCCCCATCACTGGTACCCGACCAGGATAAATTCTCAGCCCTTACTAGACTCCTACTTACTATACGACACTACACGTACTGCCAAATTCTGCTCAGACACCATTACACAATGTTCCTATGTCGCCACCTATGACAGTGGGCAGGATCTTGAACAATGATGAGATGGAGTACAGGAAGGAGATGGAGAGTTTAGTTTAGAGATACAGTGTGGAAACAGGCCCTTCGGCCCACCGGGTCTACGCCGGCCAGCGATCCCCACACACTAACACTACCCTACACCCACTAGGGACAATAGGACAGAAGATATGAAAGCCTCAAAGCACGTGTCACCTGTTTCAGGAACAGCTTCTTCCCTGCTGTTATCAATCTACTGAACGGCCCTTTCATTTGCTATGTCGTCCCGATCTCCCAACCTTTCTCATTGCAGTGCTTAGACAAATCTTGCCTGCACAAATCTTACTGTGACAGTAAAAGCCCTGTCCCACTGTACGAGTTCATTCAAGAGTTCTCCCGAGTTTGCCCTGATTCGAACTCGGAGATTCACGGTAATGGCCGCTCGTGGGTACTCGGGGCTCTCGTGGACATTTTTCAACACGTTGAAAAATCTTCACGAGTCTTCCCGAGCTTACCGCGTTTCCCAAGTACCTGCCGTTGGCGTCGCGAGCCGCTAAGACGTACCCGCTACGTACGTTCTACGTGCTTCCACGATTTTTTTTTAAACTCGGGAGAGCTCTTGAATGATCTTGTACAGTGGGACAGGGCTTATACGCTGTAATGTTGTTACAATATCTTTTGCACATTTTTCCTTGCATCTTGAGTATTTGAGGTACTATCTTGAGCCAGATTCCAGAACATTGTTCATAACCCGCTATTTTTATTTGGGTAATGTGACCAACCAGGGTGTGCGCGAGTGGTGCTGGAATAACAATCTCGCTCTCAACATTTCAAGACCAAAGAGATGATTGGTGACTTCAGGAAGTTGACAGGCCATGAACCTGTCTCTCAATCGGGGTTCCCCGGAACACAAGGGTTCTGCGAGCGTTTGCTGGAGGTTCCGAAAGAAATGGTGACAAATAGGTTAATCATGTGTAAATGCAATTTTGAGTCATTTTGTGTGTTTTATTTCATATTCGTAATTTTATTATACACTTATGGCGTATTCTTGGAAAATTCTTGGGTATTATAGTAAAGTCTTCAACCTGTTATCTCTCCCCTCCCCTCTCCCCCCACCCGTCTCCCCCTCCCCCTCCCGCCCCTCTCCCACTCCTACTCCCCCCCCCCCCTCCCTCTACCCCCTCCCCCCCCCCTGTGTGTGTGACGCCACAGGCCTCCCCCGCAACTGCACGTTGAGGGGACAGGTCCCAACGGGTCCCCCTTGGTCTGGCATAATTTAGAGGTATAATAATCATAGGGAATATGTTTAGCGACGTCTATGTCCGAAAAATATATTATGTTTGCCTTATGAACTTTAAGTTTATGAAAGAGATTAATAAGGATGTGTAATAATATTTTATGTAGGGGTTCCCTGAGGCATACATTTTTTTTCATGGGTTCCGCAAGGGTAAAAGGTTGAGAAACGCAGCCCTAAAGCGTACAGTAGAGAGCGTCATAGCTTTGTGCGGTAACCCGAATGGTCAAGAACACAGGAGGCTGCGGAAAGCAGTGGGCATCGCTTAGTCCATCACAGGTATTGATCCGCCCCACCATTGAAGGGATCTCCATGAAGACAGTTAATGCCATCACCATCTTGACAACAGGCTCATCTCACTGTTACTATCGGGAAGAAGGTATAGGATCCTGAGAACCACTACCTCCAGCTCGAGAACAGCTTCTTCCCATCCACTGCCATGTTCACTAACCACGCTGAACCACCATGGACTGTGTATAAGTGGTTACTCTAGGCACTTCAGTTTTTACTGTTATTATTTGTTTACATAATATAATCATAATCATATTTCATTAGCCAAGTATGTTTTGCAACATGCGAGGAGTTGTCATACAGTCATCATACCAATCAAACAGCACCAGAACACACAAAATACATTTTAACATGAACATCCACCACAGTGACTCCTCCACATTCCTCACCGTGATGGCAGGCGAAAAAAGGTTCAATCTCTCCCTTCTTTGTCCTCCAGCGGTCGGGGCCACTAACCTTCCGTTGACGGGACGATCTTGCCGCAGTCGGAGATGGGCCTTCCTCGTCGGGGCGATTAAGCTCCTGCATCGGGGGGGGGGGGGGGGGGGGAGGGGGGAAGTCTTAGCTCCCCAAAACGTGTCGAATGTCGTGCGGCTTTTGGAGCTTCCCGACGTCGGTCTCAACCCGAGACTGCGAGCTCCTCGATGGGGCTGCGGTTGGAGCGTCGATCCCAGGCAAGGAATCGGCGCCGAAGGTAACTCCACGCCCCTCGCGGTGGGTCTCGAAGTCAGTCTCGAGCAAGGCCTACAGCTCCATGATGTTAGGCCGCAGAGTTGACAGGAGATACAATTCCGAAAATAATCGCATCTCCAGCAAGGTAAGAGATTGAAAAAAAGTTTCCCACTACCCCCTCCCCCACCCCGCCAACATAAAACAAACCAGAGAACATTAACACAAACTTTTAAAACACACTAATATATTTTTAAAAAGACAAAAAGGACAGACAGACTGTAGGCAAGGCTGCCAACGAAGCGCCACCCGGTGGAATTAAGTGCAATATTCTTATAATATGAGAAATATACAATAAACTATAATACAGTAAATTATTTGAGCTGTGCTAAATTATTTGAGCTGCAGATGCCGGTTTAAACGGAAGATAGACACAAAAAGCTGGAGTAACTCAGTGTGTAAGACAGCATCTCTGGAGAGGAATAGTTGATGCTTTGGATCGAGACCCTTCGTCAGACTGTTGTGTTAATGTGACTGTAACAGCTGCAACAAGCAAGAATGTAATTCTTCCATTCCTGGTGCACATGACAATTTAAAACTGGGCTCATGATGCCTTTTCCCCATTATCCATCTTTGTATTGAATGAAATTAAAGTGAGCCTCCCTAGCTCTCTGGGGTCAGGATCGTCGAAGATTTGCTGTCTGATGGGTGAAGAACTGCTCATCTTTGTCCACAATGGCTTATCCCTTTATCCTGAGACTTCAATAGAAACTCTTCCCTGACGAAACATCTTCCATGCTTTCATAAATTGACTGATCCCATAAAGAGATCTTTCTCCTGCTTCTAAATTGTGGCAAATATAGGCCAAGGCTACTCAATCGTTCCTCATTCTGCAAAACCGCCATCCCTGGAAATAGTCTAGTGAATCTTTCCATTTGGTATTTCTGCCATAAGTATATATTTTTGTTGGGTTAGATGAACATAAGGTCATATGGTCAAAAGTGACGGGAGCAGAATTAGGCCATTCGGCCCATCAAGTTGCCCGCCATTCAATCATGGCTGATCTATTTCTCCTATCCCCCATTCTCCAGCCTTCACCTCATAACCCTTGACACCCATACAAATCAAGAATCTATCTATCTCTGCCTTAAAAATATCCATGGATCAAAACTGTACACAATACTTAAAGGGCATCTCACCTACGTAATCTATCACAGATATGCTCCAAGCTTGCATGAAAAGGTTTGGCGCCTGCACTGACTAATGGGTTTATTGGCCGATGATTGTGCAAAGTAGAAAAGGAACATACAGATGGTATTGATGCCATAGGGGTGCTGATAAGCACAACTGGCAGACAGAGTGCACCTATGTACAAGTCTCCCACCCACCTCTCCCATCTGTGAACGAGTGTGCTGGTCCTGCACTGGCCTGATCAATCAACTCAGAGCCAACAATACTGCAGTGGAGATAAGTCATTCTCCATCCCAAGGGATTACGGTCATAAGGTCACAAGTGATAGCAGCAGAATTAGGCCACTCGGCCCATCACTAACACTATCCTACACACTAGGGCATTTTTTAATGTTTATCTATATTTATATTAACACTACAAAGCTGTACGTCTTTAGAGTGTGGGAGGAAACCAATGTTCATGGAGAAAACCAACATGGTCTTAAGTAATAGGAGCAGAATTAGGCCATTTGGCCCATCAAGTCTACTCCGCCATTCAATCATGGCTGTTCTATCTTTCCTTCCTAACCCCATTCTCCTGCCTTCTCCCCATAACCACTGACACCCGTACTAATCAAGAATCTTGGCAAAAAAGTAACAGTGATAAAGGAAACAGGCCATTGTTAGCTGTTTGTATCAAAGATCTTGTAGCGAGCAAGATGGTCCACTCCGCTAAAATGCCGTAGTAGGGTCATGGTTAATCTTCAGCGCCATTTTCATAACCGGCTTCCGTCATGGCGTCAAGCTAATTCAGGGAGATTCTGCTATAATCAGGCTGAGAGATTAAAGGATAGACACAAAATGCAGCGGGTCGGGCAGCATTTCTGGACAAAAGGAATAGGTGACATTTCGGGTCGAGATCCGCCTTCAGACTGAGTCAGGGGAAAGAGGAACTAAAACCATCCCCCCCCCCACCCCCCCTTCCCTCCGACATGGACATGGAGCGATCGCCGTCCCCTCCCTTTTTTTTTTTTTTTTTTTTTTTTTTTTTTAAATATTTTTTTTATTGTAGAAACAGTATATACCAAGTACACTCTTATACGACATTGAGATTTATACAATGTGTAAAATTATAACGTATTGATTATTAATTAGTACTATTTATGATAATTGTAGTATTATCCATTATACATTCCGTTATTATTTATTTTATATAATTGGGAGTATATGTAGTATATTCCTAATATAAGTAATACACTTAGATTTCTCAAATCATAGATATTCTTCTAATTACCAAATAGAAATCCCCGCTAATTTAACTACGTAGTACCCAATCTTAAACAACATTTTTTTTTAATATTCATAATGTTATCAAAATATTAATAATGTTTGTATTATTGTTAATTTTATATTTCATAGTTATTGTATAATTGAAAGTACATAGTTTTATATAATTACAAGTTTAAGACATCTATAATCTTTTTCATACAAACAGAGATAAGTGTGTACATATTAAAAATTTATATAGTATGTTTCTATAATTTTTTCCTTAATTAAAGATAGAAAGATAGAAAAAAGGAATAAAAAAATAGAAAAGAAGGTATGAAAAGTTTGATGGAGATTAAAGTATTACTAAGTAATCCAATCTTGGAGATACATTCATGATTTGTTATGTGTATTTCTTCATCCACTCAGATATTCAGGCCTCAGTCAAGTCCCTGCGCCGAACCATTGTGACCCTGTAGATATTTAATATAGGGAGACCATATCTCCTTGAAGAGATCTAACCTGTCCATGAGGACAAGTCTCAATCTCTCCAAGTGAAGTGTCTCCGTCATTTCTGTATTCCACATTTTAATTGTTGGGGATACAGGGCCTTTCCAAAATTTTAATATTAATTTTTTCCCAATTATTAAAGAATAGTCGATAAAAGTTCTATGATTCCTTGTAATTATTTGTTCCATTTCCGGTATTCCAAGTATGATTAACTTTGGGTCATAAATCATAGTAATATTAATAACTTTCGAGATTGTTTTGAATATTTCATTCCAATATTGTAAAATCTTCGTACAATTAGTAAATGAGTGTGACAGAGTTGCTTCCATGATTTGACATTTATCACATATAGGTGATAGTTTTGGAAATATATTATGTAGTTTAGATTTAGAATAATGTAATCTATGTAAGATTTTAAACTGTATAAGTGCATGTTTAGCGTTTTTTAAAGAGCAATAATGTATATGTTGTAGGCTTTCTTCCCATATTTCTGGACTTATTATTTGACTTAGTTCATTTTCCCAGCGCTGTCTATGTATTTCCGATGATGGGATATCACTTTCCAACAAAATGTTATAAATGTATGATATCATTTTTTCTGTATTTGGGTGTTTATTCAAGCATTCATCTAAAATTTCACTCTTTCTATTTCTAAGTTCTTGTGTATTTGCGGAAATATAGTTTCTGATTTGTAAATATCTGAAATATTCATTATTATGAAGCCCGTAAGTTTGTTGTAATTCTTGAAATGAAAGAAATGAATTATCCTTATAGAGATCCCCTATGTTTAGAATTCCTTTATTTTTCCATTGTATAAAAGCTTTATCCATCATTGACGGTTTTAAACGTAAAATTATTGGCAATTGTAAGAGCTAGCGGTATAAATTTTAGTTTTAGTGTTTTCTTTATTTGTTTCCAAATACGTATTCCACTTTCTATTATCAGATTTTCGCTATAAGTTTTCTTAGGTACATTAATATTAGCAAATATTATAGAGCTAATTTCAAATGGAAAACAGTCTTCTCTTTCCATTTTTAACCAATTTGGTTTATTATCTATTTCTCCTAACCAAAAATTCATATTTCTAATATTAACTGCCCAATAATAGAACATAAAATTTGGTAAAGCTAAACCCCCGTTTATTTTAGCTTTACATAAATGTTTTTTATTTATTCTATGATTTTTGTAGTCCCAAATAAAGTTAGTGACTATTGAGTCTACTTTTTTAAAGAAATTTTTAGAAAGATATATCGGGATTAATTGAAATAAATATAATAATTGTGGGAGGAAAATCATTTTTATTGCGTTTATTTTACCTAACATTGAGATAGGTAAGCTTTTCCAATATAAGATATTTTTATTTAATTTATTCAATAATAACGGGAAATTAGATTTAAATAAAGAGTCAAATCTTTTTGTAACAAAAATACCAAGATATTTAATATTTTCATTTGTTATCTTGAAAGGAAATTGTTGTAATATCTGTAAATTATTCATGGTTATTGGCATAAGTTCACTTTTATTCCAATTGATGCTATATCCTGAAATTAAACCAAATTCCGTTATTAGTTTTTTGTTAATCATCTATTTCCTTCGGGTTTTTTTTTTAATTCCTCCCTTACCATTTCCATACTTTTTCAATAGCTGCCATGACCCAGTTGATGACATCCTTCGCCCTGGTCCTGGTCTCAGCCCGCACCCATCTGCCGCACATTTTTGTGTGTGTGTGTACGCGTTTGGCAGAGTCTGAGGGGAGAAGCGCCGGCAGCAAGAGCGTGTGCGGACAGACGGACGAAAGCAAAGATCATAGTTCATAGATCGGGTCGAGACCCTTCTTCAGACTGAGTCAGGGGAAAAAGGAACAAGAGATATAGACGGTACCAAGGACAAATGAATGGAAGATATGCCTATATCCCTTTCCCTTGACTGTCAGTACAAAGGGTCTCGACCTGAAATGTCACCTACACCGCTCTATGATGGTTGCTTTCATCCGACTGTCCACGAGTTCGCTCGCTCTTAGTGCCGGCACTTGTCCCCTTAGACTCCGCCATAAAAACACACACACACACACACACACACACACACACACACACACACACAGCATGTCCGGCAGATCGGTGCGGGCCGAGACCAGGAGCAGGGCGAAGGATGACATCAAATGGGTCATGGCAGCTATCGAAAAACTCGACCCGAAATATCACCTATTCCTTTTCTCCAGAGATGCTGCCTGATCCACTGATTTACTCCAGCCTTTAGTGTCTGTCCAGTTTAAACCAGCATCTGCAGTGCCTCCCTGTACAAGGTATGTGCCGTTTCAAAAGAAAATTTTTTAAAAAACATTTAAAAACACACAAACTGTTCCCCCGCAACGCTGCGAGAGGCATAACTGAAGTCAGTATTCGGTATTTAATGTCATTTTAACTGAGTACTTACATACACAGAAGAAACAAAAAATTGTGTCTCAATCAGTTCCCATCAGTGCAGTTAATAAAAACAGAATAAATACATACAACTTAAAAAAATTAAAATGAACACATCTAAAAGTAGGCCTAAAATTTGAACTAAAAACAGACATTCAGACCGAACCGTAGCATGCTTTGACAGGTGCCTAGCTGCCAAAGTATGGGCGAGGTTAGATGTGTGGGTGTATGATGTATGGGGAGGGGACACAGTCTGTTAACCAGTCTTATTGCCTGTGGGAAGAAGCTGTGTAGCATCCTGCTGGTTCTGCAGCTGATGCTCCTGTACCTCTTCCCAGATGGCAGAATGGAGAAGATGTGGTGTGATAAGGGTCCTTAATAATGGAGATGGCTCTGCGGATGCTGCGCTTCTGATAGATCTCCAACAGGAAAGGGAGTGGATCCTACTGGCTGTCTTCACTATCCTGTTAAGTTGTTTTTGTTCATAAGCCTTGCAGCTCCCAAACCAGGAAGTGATGCTGTAGGTCAGTATACTCTATACTCTGGATGGTGCCCCTGTAGAAGGTCGTTAGGTGAACAGTAGAGAGACCTGCTTTTTTTAGTCTCCAGAGAGGGTGGGGCCGCTGCTGAGCTCTTTTGATGACTGCTGTGGTGTTGGTCGTTGAGGTCAGGTCGTTCGCGAGGTGAAGTCCAAAGACCTTCACACTGCTGACCCTCTGCACAGCAGCACCATCAATATGCAGCGGTGTGTGATGGTGTTTCCCAGCCCTCCTGAAATTGATCACCATCTCCTTTGTCTTTTCCACGTTGAGGGTGAGATTGTGAGATCTGCACCACTCTGTAAGCAGCTCCACCTCCATCCTGTATGCCGACTCAATGTTGCCACTGATGAGACCCACCATCAGCGAACTTGTTGATGTAATTATTGCTGAGTCTGGCAGTGCAGTCATGAGTAAGCAGACTGAACAGCAGGGGGCTTAGGACACCGCCTGTGCTCACTGCGATGGTTTTTGATGTCCGACTGCCCACCCTGACTGTCTGCTGCCGCTGCGTCAGAAAATTAAGGACCCAGTTGCAGGTGCCACTGTCTACCCTCAACAAGTTCAGCTTCTCCACCAGCTGCTGTGGGATGATTGTATTAAAAGCTGAGCTGAAGTCTATGAAGAGGATCCTGGCATAGATGTTCTTCCGGTCGAGATGTGACAGTGCGAGGTTGAGTGTATTGGAGACTGCATCCTCTGTGGACCGGTTGGCTCTGTAAGCGAACTGCAGTGGGCCCAGGTTGGCAGGGAGACAGTTTTTGATGCATGACCAGCCGCTCAAAACACTTCAAGTCGGGTCGGGTTTACTGAAATGACGGAAGTTTGTGTTTAGCCACACTCTGACAATGGAGGAGACCGAGGACAGAAAGGTCTGTGTGGGAATGGGAAGGAGAATTAAAGTGTCCAGCAACCGGGAGATTCACGTGAGCGAAGGTGTTCCGCGAAAGGATCGCCCAGTCTACGTTTGGTCTCGCCGGTGTACAAGAGTCCACATATTGAACAATGGACACAGTAGATGAGGTTGGAGGAGGTGCAAGTGAACCTCTGCCTAACCTGAAAGGACTGTCGGGGGCCCTGGACAGAGTCTAGGGAGGAGGTTTAGGACCAGGCGTTGCTTCTTCTGCGGTTGCAGGAGAAGGTACCTGGGGAGGGTTGGTTTGGGTGGGAAGGGATGAGTTAACCAGGGAGCTGCAGAGGGAACGGTCTCTGCGGAAGGCGGAAAAGGGTGGAGATGGGGAAATGTGGCTAGTGGTGGGATCTCTTTGGATAATTTCAAAGGATTATGTGGTGTATGCGATGGCTGGTCGGGTGGAAGGTAAAGGACTAGGTGGACTCTGTTGTGACTGGGGGAGCAAGGGCGGAGTTGCGGGGTACAGAGGAGACACGAGTGAGGGCCTCATCTATGATGGGAGAGGGGAACTCCCGTTCCCCAAAGAATGAGGACATCTCGGATCTTCTAATATGGAACACCTCAACTTGGGCACAGGTGCGGCGTAGACGGAGGAATTGGGAGTAGGGAATAGAGTCTTTGCGGGAAGCAGGGTGGGAAGAAGTGTGGTCGAGATAGTTGTGGGAATCATTGGGTTTGTAATAGACATCAGTCAGTAGTCTATTTCTTTTGATGGAGACTGTGAGATCAAGAAATGTGAGGGAGGTGTCAGAGATGGTCCAAGTAGATTTGAGTGCAGGATGAAAATTGGTGGTGAAGTTGATGAAGTCCATGAGTTGTGCGTGGGTGCAGGAGGTAGCACTGATGTAACGGAGATAGAGTTCGAGGATAGGGCCAGTGTACGCCTGGAACAGGGATTGTTCAACGCACCCTACAAAGAGACAGGCATAGCTGGGGCCCATGCGGGTGCCCATAGCTACGCCTTGACTTGGAGGAAGTGGGAGGAGTCAAAGGAGAAGTTGTTGAGGGTGAGGACCAGCTCCGCTGGGCGGAGTAGAGTGGCAGTAGAGGGAAATTGGATGGTTCTGCGGTCGAGGAAGAAACGGAGGGCTTTAAGGCCTTCCTGGTGGGGTATGGAGGTGTAGAGTGACTGAACGTCCATAGTAAAGATGAGGGAGCGGGGGCTCGGAAAACAGAAGTCATTATCTCTCATTCTTTGTTCTTTATCTCTCCACATCACTGTCTATATCTCTCGTCTCCCTTGTGCCTAACCAGTCTGAAGAAGGGTCTTGACCCAAAACGTCTCCTATTCCTTCTCTCCAGAGATGCTGCTTGTCCGGCTGTGGGAAATTTTCGGTTTAAACCAGCATCTGCAGTTCCTTCTTACACAAGAATTTATCTTATCTCTGGATTAAAAATATCCATTGACTATTTGACTTGGCCTCCACTGTCTTCTGTGGCAATTAATTCCACAATTCACCACACCCTGTCTCAAAGAAATTTCTCCTCATATCCTTCCTAAAGGAACGTCCTTTAATTCTGAGGCTAAGACCTCTGGTCCTAGACTCCCCCACTAGTGGAAACATTCTCTACACATCCATTCTATCAAGCCTTTAAATATACGTTAAGTTTCAATGAGGTCCCCCTCATCCTTCTAAACTCCAGCGAGTACAGGCCCAGTGCTGTCAAACGCTCATATATTATCCCACTCATTCCTTGGATAATTCTTGTGATTAGTGAAGAAGAATAGGAAAAGTCGGCATCTAGTCTTTTATTCTCAAATCCTCTCGTAACGAAGGCCAACATGTTATTTGTACCTGTGGTCACTTGGAGTGTTGGAGTGTGGAAACAGGCCCCACTCGCCCACACCAGCCAACTTGTCCCAGCTGCACTAGTCCCACCTGTCAGCGTTTGGTCCATGTCCCTCCAAACCTGTCCCATCCATGTACTTGTCTAACTGTTGGGATAGTCCCAGCCTCAACTCTCTCCTCTGCCAGCTTGTTCCATACACCCACCACCCACCCACTTGTTGCATTGGTATGTGTGTTTCATTGACTGGTGTACTAGTATGCCTAGGTCCCTTTAAATTTCAACACTATCCAACCTCTCGTATACAAAAAGATCTCCACATCGTTTTGCATCGACCATGTTCCTGTCCATTCTCTTAGCTAGTCATAAATCCCTTTTAGCTTTCTTCACAGCATTCTCCTCGTTCACTATTCTATCATTGTCCGCAAACTTAAAATGTGATCCTCTCAGCTGAATTGTTGATGCAGATTGCGAATAATGGGGTCCCAAGCACCAGTCTTTGAAAGGATGGCACAGTGGTGCAGTGTTCGATCCCGACTTCGGGCCATGTCTGTCTGTACGGAGTTTGTACGTTCTCCCCGTGACCTGCGTGGGTTTTCTCCGGGATCTCTGGTTTCCCACACTCCAAAGATGTACAGGTTTGTAGGTTAATTTGCTTGGTATAATTGTAATTTGTCCCCAGTATGTGTAGGATAGTGTTGATGTGCGGGGATCGCTGGTCGGTGCGGACTCAGTGGGCCGAAGGTCCTGTCCACGCTGTATCTAAACATAAAAGTTACAATTTAACACCTTAAATCGGATCCATTCATTGCAATTTTTTCATTTTCTGTCTGATAAGTTCTTAAACCACATTCTGTTTATTCTGATCATAATCATACTTTATTAGCCAAGTATGTTTTGCAACATACGAGGAATTTGATTTGCCATACGGTCATGCCAATAAAAAGCAACAGAACACACAAAATACATTAGTAACATAAACATCCACCACAGTGACTCCTCCACATTCCTCACTGTGGTAGAAGGCGAAAAAAGTTAATTCTCTTCCCTTCTTTGTTCTCCCGCGGTCGGGGGCCTCGGGCCTTCTGTTGACGGGACGATATTGGCTCCCGTAGCAGACAGTCGGGCCCTCCGCACTGGGAGAACATGGGCGGGCAACGTTTCGGATTGAGGACCAGCTCTCTTTTTTTTGTAAACCAGCATCTGCAGTTCCTCGTGTCTACGTTTATGTCCAAGACACATAAATAGATAGAAAGTTGGTAACAGTCCAATGAGTCATGTGAGACTCATTGCTAAATTTCTTAGTCGTCTGAAAAACAAGACGTGAACTAGAAAGTTCAGTAGGAAGGAACTGCAGACGCTGGTTTAAATCTAAGGTCGACACAAAATGCTGGAGGAACTCAACGGGTCGGGGAGCATCTCAACTTCTTCAAAGATGCTGCCTGACCCGCTGAGTTACTCCAGCATTTTGTGTCTACGTGAACTAGAATCACTGCATCATGAAATGGTTACAGCACCGAAGAAGGTAATTCAGCTCGTTGGCTTCATGTCAACTCTCCGCTAGAGCAGTCCATTGGTCAAACCTCCAACCACAACCAAAGAAATGTACAGCATAGAAACAGGCCTTCTGGCCCATTGAGTCCACAATGACCATTAATCGCCATTTATACGAATCTTACATTAAGTTCTTCTTGTGGCTCCACATTCTCATCATCTCCAACCCATATTTTATCATTCCATGGCACGTGTGGGGCAACGTATAGTGGCCAATTAATCTACTATGCAGCATGTATTTGGGATGGGGGCAGAAGCTATACTACTTGCAAGAAACTCCCACAGTCACAAGGAGAGCATTCGAATTCTGCACAGGTAGTCCACAAGGTCACTCTTGACCCAGGCCTCTGGTGATGTGAGGCAACGAATCTCCTAGCTCCGTCACTGTTTGGTTTTCTAGGTTGCGAGGAACCGCGGTGGACTATTTTGAAGGCCAAGCTTTGTATTCTGCTGAAGCTAGACACAAAATGCTGGAGTAACGCAGCGGGACAGGCAGCATCTCTGGAGAGAAGGAATGGGTGACTTTTCGGTGTTTGGTTTAGAGATACAGCGCGGAAACAGGCCCTTTGGCCCACCGGGTCCGCACCCACCAGCGATCCTCGCACATTAACACTGCCCTACACGCACTAGGGACAATTTTTTTACACTTACCAAGCCAATTTATCTACATGCCTGAATGCCTTTGGAGCTTGGGAAGATCATGCAGGTGATGGGAAGAACGTACAAACTACATATAGACAGCACCCGTAGTCAGGATCGAACCCGGATCTCCAAGCGCTGTAAGGCAGCAACTCGACCGCTGTGCCACTGTGGCCACCCACTGCTACCCACAGTATTCTGCAACCAGAAGTAAAATGAATGTTCTTATTTCTAAAATTGGACTAATTATGCTTTCTAAATTAAACTCGCAAAGTCTTAAAATACTTATTCGGCAAACTCCATAAAATAAAAAGCTGACAGTGTCAAAAAAAAAAGACACAGAAATGAATTATCCAGCTTATTTAATATCTAATTGAGGTTGCACTTCTATACATAAATGAACAACTCTTTTCGCCAAGAACCACACCTTTGTTTGTGATTGAGGCTGCAATTCTGCTTCTATTTTTAAAAGCCTGTCTACTGAGCCTCGGTGTATGTGGAAATAAGTTCGACCTACAAGGATACAAATTACTTTTTGAACTTAAAAGCGGACGGGCCCAAGTCACTGAACCGCTGTTCAGTTAGGACTCTGAAAGCTTTCCTAGTTGAGCTCGTGGTAACTCTGGAATGCAGGGTCATACAACAGCCTAGTCATAGTAGTGTTCCCTGAGGACTGAGAGACATTATGGCAAGCTGTCTGGGGGAATCATTTCAAGCGAGTGGTGGAAAACCACTTTGGTTGGCCTGCATTTTGTCTCTCTCTCTCTCTCTCACTCGCTTTCTCCACCAATGGAAAAAGTTGAGCACGTTGGGGTGTAACTAATGAAAATACATTCAGTGTAGAAAGTATTTCCAGTTTGTAACAGTCGAGCTGTGTGCAATATATTACTCACAAGTTCAACACCAAAGCACTTCACGTCACTTCTTTCACAACTTGGGAGTTGAATCTCAGCTTTTGGAAAAGCAAAGATTTAAATTTGGGGTAAGAACTAATATCCGAATATATCGCAAAAGGATTATTTTATTTTTGTTCAGATGTGTTATGGAGCAAACTTTGAAAATACTCTGTTGTGTAGAATGTCTTTTTAAAAGTAGTTTTTCTTGTCTATTTTTTTAAATTCTATGTGAGAGACTTCAGAGTATGTATCTGGTAATGGATACTGTAATATTTTTCACGCATTTATAACTCCTTATGTTTAAATGTATAATTCAGCTTAACAGTTCCCGAGGAGACTTTGTGTAGAATCCGCATGAAAAACTGAGACTGCCCTACGAACTATCCCATTGTGAATTCCAACTTAAATGAGTTTCAAATTGAAACGAATTGGGTATGGCCGTTGTCTTTGGCAATGGCTCACATTTGAAGCCAGTTGCCTGCCATTATTCCCCCATTACTAGTGGAAGGTAGTCTCTTCTAGTTCACAAGTATGTAAGATAGTAGTGAGTGACTTTCCTCCCTTTCCGAGACAATTCTTAAAATGTGAACATTTCAACAAGGCAACACCTCCACCTGATAATCAGGCAGTGTTGACAGGTGACCCAAATGAAGTAAATTGTTTCCACTAGTGGGAGAGTCTAGGACCAGAGGTCATAGCCTCAGAATTAAAGGATGTTCTTTTAGGAAGGAGATGGGGAGGAATTTCTTTAGTCAGAGGGCGGTGAATCTGTGGAATTCTCTGCCACAGAAGTCAAAATTTTAAGGCAGAGATAGATAGATTCTTGATTAGTATGGGTGTCATGGGTTATGGGGAGAAGGCAGGAGAATAGGGTTTGGAGGGAGAGATAGATCAGCCATGATTGAATGGCGGAGTAGACGACAGGACAAATGGCCTAATTCTGCTCCTATCACTTCTGATCTAAATCTTTGTACTGGTGCACAGCAATGCCACGGAAGGCTTCTTAAATTCATTATCAAGGTACAGACTTTAGTTTGCTTTGATAGCTCACTTTTCTATTCCAAAGTACTTGTCAGTCGCTGCTTATCCCAGGCTGCAGACCTCCTTAGATCTTGTCTCTTCCATTTGGTCTGCAGAGCCACAAGTTTTCACTGCAATCAATTGCTGGGAATCCTAAACGATTGACTCTCTGAACAACCTGAGTGGGGATGTACTTTCAGGGGCATTAAGCCCCTGTCCCACTGTACAAGGTAATTCACGAGTTCTGCCCTGATTCGAAATCGGAGAATTACGCTAATGGCCGCTCGTGGGTACTCGGGGCTCTCGTGGACATTTTTCAACATGTTGAAAAATCTTCATGAGTCTTCACGAGCTTACCGTGTTTTGCGAGGACCTGCCGTTAGCGTTACAAGCCGCTAAGAAACGTCCCAAGCTCCGACGTACCCGCTACGTACATTCTACGTGCTTACCACGAGTTTGATTTTTTTTTTTTAAACTCAGGAGAGCTCTTGAATGACCTCGTACAGTGGGACAGGCCCTTAAGTCAGGACGTTTCTTCGGCATGGTGTAAAATGTCCACGAGTAGCCCCGAGTACCTACGGCTGGCTATTACCGTAATTCTCCGAGTTTTAATCAAGGGGGAAACTCGGGAGAATTCGTGGTAACTCTGGAAAGTGGGACAGGGGCTTTAGTCAGAAGCACAGTCGAAGCCTTACCCGTTATCCTCCTGCACAGCTATCCTTTCCTCAACCAGAAAGAACCGTTTTAGATTTTGGCCTCGCATTATGTTTGCAGGACAATGATGAATTGCAGCTGCATACACTTTGAAGCTGATAGCAGATGTGTTCCTGGCGGAAAGGGGCACCTCCATCTTCGAAGGTACAAGGTAAGCGAACAATCGTCCAATTCACCTGAAGCAGCACCAGCTGACGAAGGATGGCCTGGCTGGCTCAGGGGACGTTGAATCCGCAGTTCATCCGTAGCTGGGGCATGTTACACTGGAAACTATTCTGCCATTCTCTTGCGATACGTTCCAATACAATGGAGAAAGTTGGCTTTGGCTGTTGGGGCGAACGGAATCAACGGATATGGGGAGAAAGCAGGAATGGGGTACTGATTTAGGATGATCAGCCATGATCACGTGAATGGCGGTGCTGGCTACTCCTGCACCTATTTTCTATGTTCCTATATTTTCTATGATAGAACTTTATTCATCCCAGGAAGGAAATTGGTCTGCCAACAGTCGTAACCAACACAAAATACATGAATCATGGAATTAAAGTGACGAGTGGAAAGGGTTGGGGGTGTGCAGAGATTTGGGAGGAGGTTTGGGGGGGTGGGGGAGGAGGGAAGTCAGTCTACCCACGACAGAAGGGGGAGGAGGTGTACAGTCTGATAGCCACAGCGAAGAAGGATCTCCTGTGGCGTTCTGTGCTGCATCTTGGTGGAACCAGCCTGTTGCTGAGGGTCCTAGCATTCTTGATTCCATTGCAAGACTATGCTTTAGCCAGTCGAGAGATTACTGTCCTGGTTCATCATAGTTAATAAAGTAATGCTCTTATGACTCAAAAAGGTATCTTACCTAGGGTTGCGAGATTACGTGGAGATAGTTAATATTTTTTTTCAGAACATCGTACGTTAACTTATTGGCCAGAGTTCTCTTTTGTGTGCATTACCCCGAGTTAGTTGTAAAAATGCCAGTTATTTCGCATAATTTCTGTTTTATTAACAACACAAAGAAGGCCATTCAGGCCATTAGACTCCGCTGGTTCTCAGACCATTCTAAGAAGTCCCTTTCTCCAATTTAACGTATTATCTAGAGTAGCACTGTACTAGCAGTGCTTCCAAACTGCTGCTCCAAAAGCTTCATCTTTTGCCTGTCCTGTCCTATCTCTTGCCTCGCGTCTCTCTCCAAGATTCTGAAACATACAGTTGCCTCTCAAATTTTTGACTTTTATCCTGTACAAGATGTCTGATTCTTGATCTTCCTCACATTTGAATTACTTCACTGTTGGTTTCATTCCTGCAGCTTCCAAGAACCTGCCTGGAACTCTCGGGCTGCACGGTGGGCATTGCGGTAGAGCTACTACCTTGTGGCACCCGAGAACCAGGTTCGATCCTGACTATGGGGCCCTCAACGGTACGGAGTTTGTACGCTCTCCCCGTGACCTGCGTGGGTTTTCTCCGAGATCTGTTTCCTCCCACACTCAAAGCTGCCACAGCCAGACATAAAAACAGTTTTTATCCTCGAGTAGTTGCTCTACTCAACAGCCAAAAATCTGTAGCCTCCCTTTGATCTGGTATTTTGTTGGTTCACATGCTTGATCAATGGTGTTTTACCATTAATGTTTTATTATTATTAATGTTTAGTGTTTTCTGAGATTTGTAACTGTCACTGTATGTCATGTTGTTACTTGTGGGCGGAGCACCAAGGGAAATTCCTTGTATGTGAATACTTGGCCAATAAACTTACTTCCTTACTTACTCCAAAGACGTACAGGTTTATGGGTTAATTGTCTTGGTAGTGTATGTGGGTAGGATAGTGTTAATGTATGGGGATCGCTGGTCGGTGCGGTGCGAGTGTACAAACTCCGTATAGACAGCACCCGTAGTCAGGATCGAACCCGGGTCGCTGGTGCGGTAATGCAGCAACACTGCCACATGCCCCACCATGCCGCACTGCCTTATGTTGACTGTGTTTTAGAGTTAGTGGGAAAGAATTTACACTAAACTGAATAACAGATTTACCATAATTTTGGATTAGGCCACAAAGCATAATGAAAGCAGTTGGTGGTCATGTCTCTGAGCTATGCAAGCACAGATTACATTATGACAAGTGACTGTTGAATCTAAGCCATTAGGATAAATGTGTATATTAAGCTCTCTAATACCTTATATTGATTGAGCTTTCACAGCCCATCTCTCACCCAATCTCCTTCCTCGCACCTTAATGTTTTTTTTATTGATTGGTTGTAAAATATTGAGAATGTCAGTTTACACAACCGCCTGGTCCTGAAACCACTGAGGGTACACAAAAGGCTGGAGAAACTCAGCGGGTGCAGCAGCATGTAAGGAGCAAAGGAGATAGGCGACGTTTCGGGTCGAGACCCTTCTTCAGACCTGAAACCACTGAGTTCTGACTGTGTGGTCACTAGCCACCCATGCATCAAGCGACATGTGGCATCGATCATCGCTTCTCGGGGTTTGTCTTGCCACTCATTGTGCTACTTTGAGACACAATGTTCAGCACCTGCCTTGCATTGCATCATTTAGAATTTGAGAATTTGACCAGAAACGTCGCCCATTCCTTCTCTCCAGAGATGCTGCCTGTCCCGCTGAGATACTCCAGCATTTTGTGTCTACCTGAGGTGGTTTTAATGTTCTCTTGGAATCAAAGTTCCAGGGGCAGTAGTTTTGTGAATTTGGTTATAAATGCCAAAAGGGGAATTTGTTCTACGTTCGAACTTATGTTGGGAAAATTGGGATGGGCAAATGATTTGCTGGACTCATTGGTTTCAGCATTTGCTCGTGGTCGTGTATTGGTATTTCTTTCCACATTTTGGTGAGCGTGTCATGTTTTTAAAATGTGCACCGTTCCACAACTTTGAGTGGGACCACAGCTAGACGTGAGGAACCAGCGCAGAGATTTCCGAAAGAATTTAATAAAGTTATGAAGCTCCAAGCAGTGCAGGAAGTTGTTACAAGATGGAATATTTAACTGTAGGGTTTGATATTGTCGAGTTTTCCGGCCACATGGGAAAAATTGTATTTCAAATCTTGGAGTTAAAATTTGTGCTCTGAAGCAAGCTCAGCAGGAAAACATTGATTACATTGGCTCTCTAAAGCACAAGAGCCTGACTAAATATATGAGGTAAAATTCCACGTCGTAGCAGGGATGTGGAATTAATCGTCAAGTGGGTGACATGCCGAATGCAGAAATAGCTTTGTATATTATTGGAGGGATTGGCAGTATGGATTTTTGTACAGCTCACCTATTGCCAGGCCTTGTTTTACATATCACTGATTAAAACAGTCATATTTCTGTTTCTTAATACTGTTTTGACAATGTTGATATATATATTTGTTTTTTAAACAGGGCAGACTAATCCATGTGGAAACAAACTAATGTTGGAGGGAGAGGGAGAGAGATAGAGATGGCACCAGGTGATGAGTTTCTCATCCTCCTTCCTGTCCTCTGTCTCATCATCATTTGATATCCGGCCCAGTATGGTAGTGTCATTTGCGAATTTGCAAATTGTGTAGGAAGGAGCTGCAGATGCAAGATAGACGCAAAAAGCTGGAGTAGAGGGCCTGTCCCATTTTCATGACCTAATTCACGACCTCTGCCGAGTTTGCCCTTGATTCATACTCGCAGCATGGTCGTCACGAGGTCGTAGGTAGGTCGTAGCAGGCCGTTATACTGGTCGTAGGTGCTCGTGGCTTCAAGTAGGTCGGGTCGTTTTTTTCTAGCAACGTGAAAAATGTCCACGAGTAAAAAAGGTTGTGAAATAGGTTGTGAAAGTGGGGCGGGGCCTTTACTCAGCGGGTCAGGCAGCATCTCCGGAGAGAAGGAATGTGCGACGTTTCGAGTTGAGACCCTTCTTTGTGCATTGAGTTGGATTGGTATTTGCTTGCACAGTCAAGAGTGTATGAGGAGTATCAAAGGGGGCTGAGAACACATCTTTGCGGGTCATCAGTGTTGAGGATTATCGTGGAGGATGAATTGGGACCTACCCTCACCGATTGGGGTCTGTTGGTCAGGAAGTCGAGGGGCCAGTTGCAGACGTGAATGCTGATTCCCCAGTTCCACGAGTTTGGAGATGAGCTTGATTGGGATGGCGGTATTGAACACAGAGCTGTAGTCTATGAATAGGAACCGGATGTAGGTGTCCTCGTTATCCAGGGTATTCCAGGGATGAGTGTAGGGCCAGAGAGATGGCATCAGCGGTTGTCCTGTTGAGGCTGCAGGCGAACTGAGGTGGATCAAGGATGCTTGGTAGACTGAATTTAATGTGTGCCATAACCAACCTCTCGAAGCACTTCATGATGTGGGGATGATGTCCACTGGACGGTAGTCATTAAGGCATGAGGTCTTGCTTGTCTTTGACACCGGGATGGCAGTGGTCTTGAAGCAGGTGGGTACCTCAGAGCAGAGTAGGGAGAGATTAAAGTTGTCCGTGTTCACCCTCGGGAAGGCCGATCTATCTTCTGTAAGGGTGAACCTGGGAAAAGGCACACTTGAGCCTGATGGGAACAATCTTATTGCCCTGTTCGTCTTCTGCTCAAAGCGAGCACTGAATGCATTAGGTTCATCAGGAAGGGCCACACTATCACTAGCGACGCTGCCTGACTCTGCTTTGCAGCCGGTTATAGTATCCAGGCCTTGCCACAGTTGGCGGGATTGTACAGAGACTCTGCTTTGTCACAGTATAGTCTCGTGGCATTCTCGGTGGCTTTGACAAGGTCATGACGAGCTTTCTTGTACTGCTCGGGATTGTTTGGCATGTACGCAGCAGTCTTGGCCTTCACCTGGGTCTGGACCTCGTGGGCCTTGGCTGGACCTCATGGGCCTTGGAGCTGCCCTTGTGAGGGTGAGATCATTGGTTGGAGAGTCAGTTGAGGTCTTTTTGCCAGGAGTTAATATCGCAGGGTTTGCAGGAATGGAGGCGTACCAGGGAAGCTACGTGAACGGGGTTCCTAGTCAAGGCTGGAAACTGCTCAAAGGGCGATATTCTATAAACGGTGTTTATGGACGCCTGATGACAGCCACTCCTCACACAATGCCACCCGCTCTTGTGGGTAACACTCCATAACACAGCACAGCATTCTCTGTGTGTCAATCCATGACTGCTAGTAACCAGTGAAGCAGTTTAACTTGGGAACAATAGACAATTGGTGCAGAAGTAGGCCATTCGGCCCATCGAGCCAGCACCGCCATTCACTGTGATCATGGCTGATCATCCACAATCAGTACCCCGTTCCCATATTTCCCTGACCCCGCTATCTTTTCGAGCTCTATTTAACTCTCTCTTGAAAGCCTCCAAAGAATTGGTCACTGCCTTCTGAGGCAGAGAATTCCACAGATTCACAACTCTCTGGGTGAAAAAGTTTTTCCTCATCTCCGTTCTAAATGGCTTACCCCTTATTCTTAAACTGTGGTCCCTGGTTCTGGACTCTCCCAACATCGGGAGCATGTTTCCTGCCTCTAGCGTGTCCAAACCATTAATAATCTTATATGTTTCAATAAGATCCCATCTTATCCTTCTAAATTCCAGAGTGTATAGGCCCAGCCGCTTCATTCTATCAGCATATGACAGTCCCGCCATCCCGGGAATTAACCTCGTGAACCTACGCTGCACTCCTTCAATAGCAAGAATGTCCTTCCTCAAATTTGGAGGCTAAAACTGCACGCAATACTCTAGGTATGGTCTCACTAGGGCCCTGTACAACTGCAGCTGGACCTCTTTGCTTGGAGAATTGAGGTGGACAGGCTGCATCTCTGGAGAGAAGGAATGGATGACATATCGGGTCGAGACCTTTCTTCAGTCTGAGAGTCAGGGGGAGAGGGAGTCACAGAGGTAAGGAAGGGTAAGGTGTGAAAACGAGACATCAAAGTAGGAAAATGTAGAAAAGGTCATTGTTAGCCAGGGGAAGGTGACAACAAAGCATACAGAGATAACATTTAATCAGGAGGACAGTCAGACTCGTTGGAGAACTAGGAAGGGGGAGGGATGGAGAGAGAGGGAAAGCAAAGTTAGAGAAGTCAATATTCATACTGTTGGGGTGTAAGCTGTTCAAGCAAAATGTAACGAGCGGTTCCTCAAATTCTGTTTCAGAAATAGGAAAAGCACTACGAAATGTACCAAGTTCTAGACCTTGATCTGTTGGTTGTGTTGATAGCTGTTACAAATTTAGATTTCTATTTTGAAGTTCTATCTTTGGAAGAGCGTAGAAAGGAACTGCAGATGCTGGCTTACACTGAAGATAAGACGCACAATGCTGGAGTAACTGAGCGGGACAGGCAGCATCTCTGGAGAGAAGAAATAGGTGACGTTGAAGAAGGGTCTCGACCCGAAACGGCACCCATTCCTGCCTGTACCGCTGAGTTACTCCACCATTTTGTGCTTGCATCTCGAAGAAGCACAATGAATTAATATTTATCTACATTTGCCTTCCTTCCGCTCGCTATTTTTTGCACTCTCTGAGAACCCCCCCACCCTATTGGTATGAACATTTCTAAGTTGGAAAATCACCTGCTTAGAAACGGAATCATGCCCGAGCCCGGGCACTAATGTCTATATTTGTATCGCAATTGCGTAATGTGTACTTTTCTGTGTTTTTCGTAGATAACTAACTCTTAAAGGTTGTGTGTTCCGAGAGTCAGTTTCTGGCTCTTCGCGATTTGAATTAACAATCGCTCCAGTGTATTAGCCTTGCTTAACGTAATGAGTGTCAGAGGCAGATCCCTCTTCTGGGAATGCACGACTCATTGACCTGTGATGGGATCTCGTGATCCAAAGCAAAGCAAAATTCCAATTGCCAAACTCAACAGAAGTATCAGCATCTTTTAGCTCTTGGTTGCATACCTTAACGCAACAAAGCAATTCACTTTTACTAGCATCCAATTTTGCTAAACTGTTTCTATTTAGTTTTAGTTTGGAGATATAGCGCGGAAACAGGTACCTCGGCTCACTGAGTCCGCACCATTAACACTACCCTGCACACACTAGAGGCAATTGTAACATGTCTACTAAGCCGATTAACCTACAAATAGACACAAAATACTGGAGTAACTCAGCGGGGCAGGCAACATCTCCGGATGGAAGGACTGAAGAAGGGTTACTCCAGCATTTCGTGTCTATCTTCGGTGTAAACCAACATCTGCAGTTCCTTCCTGCACAATTAGTCTACAAAACTGTACGTCTTTGGAGTGCGGGAGAAAACCAAAGATCTCGGAGAAAAGCCACGCGGTCACGGGGAGAACCCGGGTCTCCGGCACTGTAAGGCAGCAGTTCTACCACTGTGCAGTACATGTGTATTCTTACAATTTTAATTGACATACAAGTTGAATGGAACTATATTTAAACATTGTAATTGATCCAGGACCATTTATTACATTGATAAATATCAGATGTACGATTCCGAAGAAGCCTGTTTGAAATGTGATGCAATTTTTCTTTGGAAGAAATGACTGTTTAGTAATTCCTCCGCTCTTATAGAGGTTTATAGAATGGTAGGTTTACAACAAGTATTACACTTGTATCAGGCATACATAATATAAGTTTTAATGTGTTTAATGTGTCCATTAAATGCACTAAAGGGCCTTTCCCACTTAGGATATTTTTTAGGCCACTACAGGTGACTAGGCTGTTGCCACATGGTCGCCGGGGTTTCGCCTGTATGGTCGTGAGTAGTCTCCTCAGTCGCCCAAAGAGTCGTAGCATTTTTCTGGTCGCCGCTGGATTTTCAACATGTTGGAAATTTTTCGGAGACAGTCGGCGACAGTGGGTTTGACACCAAATGAGCGTAGCTTGACTCCTCCTGACGTAGGTGCTGTCATAGTTGTGGCCAGGTTAACTTAGATTGTCGCCAGGTGACGTAGGTTGTCGCCGGTGCCGACTTTGGGGTTTTTTTTTGTTGTTAAAGTAATGATTCTATTTCAAATTTTGTATTGGAGGGGGGTCCAGTTGTCGGTTTTTCAACGACCTGCTACGACTATGACAGTCGCCCAAAAATAGTCATTAAGTGGGACAGGCCCATTATTAGTGCAGTGGAGAACCCTGTGATTTGGTTGCACTGAGTCTAAACAGCAGTGGAAAATCTATTTAGTAAACAGCCTTGTAACTGATGTAACATCTTACAACCCAGCGGTATGTAGTCTGAAGAAGGGTCTCAACCCATAACGTCACCCAGTCCTTCTCTCCAGAGATGCTGCCTATCACGCAGGTTTACTCCAGCATTTTGTGTCCATCTCCAGAGGTATGAATATTGACTTCTCTAACTTCAAGTAACCCTTGCACCCCCTCTCTCTCTGTCCCTCACCCACCCAAGTTGTCGCACTAGCTTCAAAGTCGTCTTGTTGAGTCTCATTGTCTGTAATTCTATCTCGCCTAGCTCACAGCTGACAATGGCCTGTTTCCTTTATTATCGTGGGTACACAAAAGGCTGGAGAAACTCAGCGGGTGCAGCAGCATCTAAGGAGATAGGCGACGTTTCGGGTCGAGACCCTTCTTCAGACTGTGTACCCTCGATTCTCCAGCATCTGTAATTCCTTTATTATCGTTACTTTTTTGCATATTGTTAATTAATTACATCTCTCTGTGTCATTGTTTATGCCTCTCATTTCCCTTTCCCCTGGCTCTCAGTCTAAAGAAGGGTCTCGAACCGAAACGTCACCTGTTTTTTTTCTTTTTTCTTTTCTCCAGAGATGCTGTCTGACCCACTGAGTTGCTCCAGATTTTTCTGCCTATCTACAGAATTTAAAAGTTGTATAAAGCTGTGCTGTCACCATCACATAATTTAAGCAGTGCAGTTTTTCCACCGAAATGGAATTGAAATTTTTTGTTTAGTTTAGAGATACAGCGCAGAAACAGTCCCACGGAATCCGCGCAGACCAACGATCCCCACACACAAACTCTATGCTACACACACTAGGGACAATTTTACATTTACACCAAGCCAGTTAACCTACAAACCTGTACGCCTTCGGAGTGTGCGAGGAAACCATAAGATCTCGGAGAAAACCCACGCAGGACACGGGGAGAACATACAAACTCCAAACAGACAGCACCCGTGGATCAAACCCGGGTCTCTGGTGCTGTAAGGCAGCAACTCTGCCGCTGTGCCACCCCTATGTACACATTGCATATTAATTTGTACAAACTAATTCAAGGACTAGTGTGTATGGAAACATGAAGGTAGACAAAAGTGCTGGAGAAACTCAGCGGGTGCAGCAGCATCTGTGGAGCGAAGGAAAAAGGCAACGTTTCGGGCCGAAACCCTTCTTCAGAAACCCTTCTCAGTGCGGAAACATATTCCTCTCAAGGATCCATGTGTAAAATATAAACACTTTCCCCAGTGTGTGCAGACGGTGTTAATGTGCGGGGATCGCTGGTCGGCACGGATCCGGTGGGCCGAAGAGCCGCACCCTATCTCTAAACTAAACTAAACTTAAAAAATGTGAGACATTGACGATATCACCCGAAATATTACCCGATATAAGATACAGCGCCCTCCATAATGTTTGAGACAAATACCCATCATTTATTTACTTACCTCTGTAACCCACAATTTGAGATTTGTAATAGAAAAAAATCACATGTGGTTAAAGTGCACATTGCCAGATTTTAATAAAGGCCATTTTTTATACATTTTGGTTTCACCATGTAGAAATTACAGCTGCTTTTATACATAGTCCCCCCATTTCAGGGCACCATAATGTTTGGGACACATGGCTTCACAGGTGTTTGTAATTGCTCAGTTGTGTTTAATTGCCTCCTTAATGTAGGTATAAGAGAGCTCTCAGCACCAAGTCTTTCCTCCAGTCTTTCCATCACCTTTGGAAACTTTTATTGCTGTTTATCAACATGAGGACCAAAGTTGTGCCAATGAAAGTCAAAGAGGCCATTATGAGACTGAGAAACAAGAATAAAACTGTTAGAGACATCAGCCAAACCTTAGGCTTACCAAAATCAACCGTTAAGAAGAAAGAGAGCACTTGTGAGCTTACTAATCGCAAAGGGACTGCCAGGCCAAGGAAGACCTCCACAGCTGATGACAGAAGAATTCTCTCGATAATAAAGAAAAATCTCCAAACACTGTCCGACAGATCAGAAACACTCTTCAGGAGTCAGGTGTGGATTTGTCAATGATCACTGTCCGCAGAAGACTTCATGAACAGAAATACAGAGGCTACACTGCAAGATGCAAACCACTGGTTAGCTGCAAAAATAGGATGGCCAGGTTACAGTTTGCCAAAAAGTACTTAAAAGAGCAACCACAGTTCTGGGAAAAGGTCTTGTGGACAGATGGGACAAAGATTAACTTACATCAGAGTAATGGCAAGAGCATTAGGGTTCTACAGCAAGACAATGATCCCAAACTAAAGCAACAAAGGAGTTTTTCAAAGCGAAGAAATTATTCATCCTTGAGTGACCAAGTCAATCACCTGATCTGAACCCAATTGAGCATGCCTTTTATATGCTGAAGAGAAAACTGAAGGGGACTAGCCCCCAAAACAAGCATAAGCTAAAGATGGCTGCAATACAGGCCTGGCAGAGCATCACCAGAGAAGACACCCAGCAACTGGTGATGTCCATGAATCGCAGATTTCAAGCAGTCATTGCATGCAAAGGATATGCAACAAAATACTAAACATGACTTTCTTTTTATTTTTTTTATTATTATTTTTTTTTTAATAGATAGATAAAATAAAGAAAGATAAAAGAAAATTAGAAAAATAGAATAAACTATCCATAATACCTTAGGAGGTAGGTCCATAGGTAAGAAAACATAACTATTCATCTAGTCCTGGGTTCAAGCTTCCGTCAGGTATCAGCGCCGGCCCATTCTACCCCTTCAAATAATCTATGTACGGAGACCATATTCTAAACATGACTTCTTTCTTTTACATGACATTGCTGTGTCCCAAACATTATGGTGCCCTGAAATGGGGGGACTATGTATAAACACAGCTGTAATTTCTACATGGTGAAACCAAAATGTATAAAAATGGCCTTAATTAATATCTGACAATGTGCACTTTAACCACATGTGATTTTTTTTCTATTACAAATCTCAAATTGTGGAGTACAGAGGCAAATAAATAAATGATGGGTCCTTGTCCCAAACATTACGGAGGGCACTGTATAACGCAGCATTTTGCTGTCCATAGATGTTCATTTATTGACATCTGAGGATGTTAGCGGGGTGTGCCAGCCATGTGCTATGCTGACTGTTTGTTTGGACTAGAAGGTTAATAATCCTACCTCTGCCAACAGAGGCTGGGCAAACCAACCAGTTAGAGGACTTGACAACACACAAGCAGACAATTGTAATGTGGTGTAATCCCTGAGGCTTGGGTGTCTGCTACATATTAGCTTTAGCCCTTTCATGGCTTTGTGCTTTAACTGTGCAAGAAAAATACCTACTTCTTGCAAGCAAAATAGTATATAAACTAGAACTAGTATTCAACAAACTTTTTTCTGGCAAGTCTTTCTCCTTTGACTGCAACAGATTACAATTGTATGTTTAGATGTGAAATCGCTTTCAACCATTGATGTGTCACTTTCAATATATGGTTCATGTTTCGATTGGACAGTTTATACCTCAGTGGTATGAATATTGATATCTCTAACGTCGAGGCCCTTGCATCTCCCCCTCCCGTCATGCTCAGCTTCAAAGTTGAGTCTCATGGTCTGTAATGCATTTTCACCTAGCGCCCAGCTAACAATGACCAGTTTCTTTTATCATTGTCACTTTTTTTAATCTTTCATTCATTTGTTCTATCTCTCTACATCACCGTCTATATTTCTCATTTCTCTTTCCCCTGACTCTGTTTGAAGAAGGGTCTCGACCTGAAACACCACCTATTCTTTTTCTCCAGAGATGCTGCCTGACCCGCTGAGAAACGTAGGCTTTTTGTGTCTAGAGATAGTTAATTACAGCGATTTGTAATCGTTGTATTTAGGGGTGTTTTATTTCTTTATTGACCGAGAGGGGCGGCATGGTGGCGCAGTGGTCGAGTTGCTGCCTAACAGTGCTCGCAGCGCCAGAGACCCGGGTCTGTGCGGAGATTGTACGTTCTCCCCGTGACCCCGTGGGTTTTCACCGGTTTCCTCCCACACTCCAAAGACCTACAGGTTTGTAGGTCAATTTGCTTGGTACAAATGTAAATTGTCCCTTGTGTGTGCATGAAAACGTTAATGTGCGGGGATCGCTAGTCGGCGAGGACACGTTGGGCTGAAGGGTCTGTTTCGGCGTTGTATCTCTAAACTAAAACTAAAAAATAAGGAATGGAGTTAAAACCAGGATGATTGTGATTTATTAAAAAAAAATCATCAATAACACCTCATCGTCAATGCTTGATGGACCTGTGTAGTTTTGGATTTCAAGAATGTGTTCAGCTTTGGAATCAATAAATCCTAGAAAATCAAATTCAAAGGCTGGCATCAAACCCACTCTGCAGCAACCCCACCTTGATAATCAAACCAGCTGAGAAGGGATGTGCCGTGGTAGTCTGGCGCACTGACCTTTACCAGGCTGAGGCCAGGCGACAACTCTCAGACACCTCCTCCTACTTATCCTTGAACAATGACCACACAGAGGAGCACCAGGCCTTAATATCACACACCATTTCTGATTTCATTACTTCCGGCTCTCTGCTCTCCAAAGCCTCCAACCTTATCATTGCACCAGCCCTATATTCTCCCCAAAATCCGCACACAGAACTGCCCTGGCAGACCCATTGTTTTTGCTTGTTCATATCACACTGAATTAATTGCCACATTCCTCAACTCCATCCTATCTCCCCCGTCCAACCCCTCCCTACCTATGTCCAAGACACCTCACACGCTCTTTGTTTCTTCAATGACTTCCGTTTTCCAGGCCCCAGCTACCTCATCTTTACTATGGATGTCCAGTCAATCTACACCTCTATCCCCCACCTAGAAGGTCTTGAAACCCTCCGTTTCTTCCTGGACCGCAGAATTTCCATCTACCAATACTCTCCTTCGCCAAGCAGAGCTGGTCCTTACCCTCAACAACTTCTCGTTCAACTCCTCCCACTTCCTCCAAATCCATGGCGTAGCTATGGGCACTCACATGGGCCCCAGCTATCCCTGCCACTTTTGCAGGGTATGTCGAACAATCACTGTTCCAAGCGTACACTGGCCCTATCCCCTAAATCTAAAAACACTGCTACATTGACAACTGCATCGGTGCTGTCTCCTGCACCCATGCAGAACTCACTGACTATTTCAACTTCACGACTAATTTCCACCCTGTACTCAAATTCACTTGGACCACCTCCGACATCTCCCTACCGTTTCTAGATCCCACTGTCTCCATCACAGGAGACAGATCACTGACTGACATCTATTACAAACCCACTGACTCTGATACCTAGCTAGACTACATTCTTCCCACCCTACTTCCTGTAAAGACACTATCCCCTACTCCCAATTCCTCCGTCTACACCGCATCTGCGCCCAGGATGAGGTTTTCCATACCAGGTCATCGGTGTTGGATCCTCGACTTCCTCATTCACAGACCACAGACTGTTCGAATTGGTGGAAAAGTGTCGGCCTCGATAACAATCAGCACGGGAGCACCTCAAGGCTGCGTGCTGAGCCACCCGCTGTACTCGCTCTATACTCATATGCTCTTTCATCAAGTTCGCTGATGACACCACTGTTGTGGGACGTATCACTGATGGGACGAGTCAGAGTATAGAAGAGAGATCGACCGACTGACCAAATGGTGCCAGCACAATAACCTGGCCCTCAACACCAGCAAAACCAAGGAACTGACTGTGGACTTTGGAAGCAGTAGGATGGGGACCCACAGTCCCGTTTATATCAACGGGTCGATGGTGGAGAGGGTCAAGACCTTCAAATTCCTGGGTGTGCACATCTCTGATGATCTCTCCTGGTCCAAGAACACTGATGCTATTATAAAGAAAGCACATCGGCGCCTCTACTTCCTGAGAAGATTACGGAGAGTCGGTATGTCAAGGAGGACTCTCTCTAACTTCTACAGGTGCACAGCGGAGAGCATGCTGACCGGTTGCATCGTGGCTTGGTTTGGCAACTTGAGTGCCCAGGAGCGGAAAAGACTACAAAAAGTAGTAAAAACGGCCCAGTCCATCATCGGCTCTGACCTTCCTTCCATCGAGGGGATCTACCGCAGTCGATGCCTCAAAGAGGCTGGCAGCATCATCAAAGACCCACATCATCCTGGCCACACACTCATCTCCCCGCTACCTTCAGGCAGTAGAAGGTACAGGAGCCTGAAGACTGCAACGTCCAGGTTCAGAAATAGCCACTTCCCCACAGCCATCAGGCTATTAAACTCAACTCAAACAAAACTCTGAACATTAATAGGCCATTATCAGTTTATTTGCACTTTATCTGTTTTATTTATTCATGTGTGTATATATTTATACAATGGTATATGGACACACTGATCTGTTCTGTATTCATGCCTTCTCAATTCTGTTGTGCTGAAGCAAAGCAAGAATGTCATTGTCCTATCTGGGACACATGACAATAAACTCTCTTGAATCTTGAGATGTCCTCATTCTTTAGGGAATGGGATCCTCATCTTCTAATTAGGCTCTCACTGGGGTCTACTTGATATCCCACAGCTCCGCTCTTGCTCCCCCTCCCCTATTCGTATCAAGGACAGAGTTTCCCTTGTCCTTGCCTTCCACCCCATCAGCCGTTGCGTAGAGCACATAAATCCGCCGACATTTTCGCCACCTCCAAATGGATTCCACTACTAGCCACATCTTCCCATCTCCACCCCTTTCTGCTTTCTGCAGAAACGGTTCCCTCTGCAACTCCCTGGCCACCCAAAACAACCCATCCACCCGTTCCCATACTGACCTTTCTGTCCTGGGCCACCTCCACTGTCAGAGTGAGGCCCAGTGCAAATTGGAGGAACAGCACCTCATATTTTGCTTGGGCAACTTACACCCCAGCGGTATGAATATTGACTTCTCTAACTTCAAGTAACCCTTGCATCTCCCCCCCCCCCTCCATCCCTCCCCACCCTCGTTGTCGGATTAGTTTCACTGTCCGCGATTAATTTTACTGTTTGTATGCCTCATGTTACATTCCCTCAGCTGACAATGAAACATTGTAAATTACCTTGACCATTCTCTGCTTTGATCTGCCCTTTTCACGCCTTCATGGTCTTTGTGCCTTTCTGTATCTCGGCGTCTCCCTCTCCCCTGACTCTCAGTGTGAAGAAAGGTCTCGACCTGAAACGTCACCCATCCCTTCTATCTGGAGATGCTGCCTGTCCCACTGAGTTACTCCAGCATTTTGTGTCCATTTGCAATGTTTTAGTATGTATTCCCTTTGCAAGGTTGTTAATGTAAAGCAGAAATGTGTATATGAAATGTATGGAGTAACATAGGAGGTCATGCAGCATCTCTGGAGGAAAGGAATAGGTGACTTTTTTTGGTCGAGACCCTTCATCAGACTGGGTGATGACCAATGCAGTCTGATGAACTGTCTCATCCTGAAATATCATCTGCGCCTTCTCTCCAGAGATGCTGCCTGATCCGCTGAGTTACTCCAGCACTTTGTGTCTATATTCGGTGTAAACTGGAACCTGCAGTTTCTTCTAGCACAAAACATGTACGTGTAATTTTTCAATTAAAAAGCCAATCAATTGTTCTCAAAATTAGTTGCATGTTGAAAATGGGCAGGGTCACACTTTCCTTTACCGTTGGTCGACATAGTCATCCAGACTGGAAAATATGTTGATTGAAACCTTGGTGTGTTCTGTCTTCAGTCTGAAGAGAGGGGTCTCGACCCAAAACGTCACCCATGCCTTTTCTTCAGAGATCCCACTGAGTTACTCCAGCATTTTATGTCTATCTTCAGTGTGGACTTTGGGCGGTCACGGTGGCGCCATCGCTGCCTCGCGGCGAATGCAGCGCCGGAGACCCGGGTTCGATCCTGACCACGGGTGCTGTCTGCACAGAGTTTGTACGTTCTCCCTGTGACCTACGTGGGTTTTCTCCGAGATCTTCGGTTTCCTCCCACACTCCAAAGACGTGCAGGTTTGTAGGTTAATTGGCTTGGTAAATGTAAAGGTTGTCTCCCAGTGGGTGTAGGATGGTGTGAATGTGCGGGGATCGGTGGGCCGAAGGGCCTGTTTGCGCCCTGTATCTCTAAACTAAACTAAGCCTGCATCTGCAAGTTCATTTCCTACACTGTATCCTGTGTTAATTGCTTTCACTGGATGTGAGCTGCAGTTGACATTTTTTTTATTTTGCCCTCTCTGAGTTTGTTCACGAACAGAAAATGTGGCCATTGTTTCTGTTGTTAATTTCTTGTCTTAAGGGGCTGTCCCACTGTATGAGCTAATTCAAGAATTCTCCCGAGTTTCCCCGGATTCGAACTCGGAGATTTACGGTAATAGCCGCTCGTAGGTACTCGGGGCTCTCGTGGACATTTTTCAACATGTTGAAAAATCTTCACGAGCTTACTGCGTTTCCCGAGTACCTGCCGTTAGCGTTACGAGCCGTTAAGAGACATCCCGAGCTCCAAGGAGGTCCGAAGGAGATCATTGTCGACTTCAGGAAGAACAGAGGGGGCAGACACACCCCCATCCATATAAACGGGACTGAGGTGGAGCGGGTCTCCAACTACAAATTCCTCGGGGTACACATCTCGGAGGATCTGTCCTGGTCCCTCAACACCTCCAAGCTGGTCAAAAAGGCGCAGCAGCGCCTTTACTTCCTGAGGAGGCTCAAAAAAGCCCACCTGTCCCCCCTGATCCTGACCAACTTCTACCGCTGTACCATCGAATGCATCCTGGACCACCTGCTTTAACGGTATGGTACAGCAGTTGCACCGTAGCAGACAGGAAGGCACTACAAACGGGTGGTGGAAAACCGCCCAGCACATCATCGGTTGCCCCGCTCCCTGCTTTGGATGCCTCCACCGAAAAACGGTGTCTGAGTGACGGGCTGGGAAGATCATCAAGGACCCCCCACCCCTCCCACCCTAACCATGGAAAGTCTGTTTGCTTCGCCAGTCCTTCCATCGGGGAGGCGTTCCCCCTCTGTACAGAGCCTCACCCCCACAACTTCTCTTCTGCTCTACTTACTCTGTCCCGCACCAGGGGGGAGGCAGGTGCTCTGGTCCCGCACAGCAGGATGAGGAGTATTGCTTCTACAATAACACCTTCGCACTGCTGAACTCGGAGTCCCGCCGATAGATTCCCACATCTGTATTTATTTATCTGCATTTATCTAAACATTGCTATCACTACGTACTGACACTAAACTGCATTTCGTTGTACCCATACTTGTATCTGTGCAATGACATTAAATTTGAATTGAATTGAATTGAATTGAATTGAACGTACCTGCTACGTGCATTCTAAGTGGTTACCACAAGTTTTTTTTTTAAACTCGGGAGAGCTCTTGAATTAGCTCGTACAGTGGGACAGCCCCTTAATAGCTTGTTCAGTGCATATGTGGCCAGGTGCTTGTTTAAACGCATGGTGCACAGGGATCACTTTAGAAGTACTGTATTGGAAGACTGTTGACGTTATATGTGGCAGGACTGGTGGTGGGGGAAGATGCAGCAAAGGAGAGTGAATAAGGTCATTTAGCTGCAGTTTGCAGTTAATTGTCATCAATGAGCTGTTTGTTGCTTCAGAATAAATTCATAGCAGAACATTGTCCCACCTGTTCAGAGTTGTTACAGATTATTACCAATAGGAAAATGATAGAAATACAGTTATGGACCAGCATTGATAACCTGGAAGAGAACTCTGGTTTTATAAAATGATTTCCGTGTTGTTTTTGGGGAAAAGATGGAAATTGAAATTCCTGAGTGGGCATTGATGAAACACTTGGCACAAATTGTTTAATTGGAACTCTGGATCTGGTTAATTGGGCTTACTTAGCTATGATTTTAGTTTAGAGATGCAACGGGAAGAGGCCCTTTGGACCACAGCGACCAGTGATCTCCGCGGCATTAAACACTATCCTACACACACACTAGGGACAATTTACATTTATACCAAGCAAATTAACCTACAAATACCTGTACGTCTTTGGAATATGGGAAGAAACTGAAGATCTCTGAGAAAACCGCCGCTGGTCACGAAAGCAAAAGAACACGCAATAACTCCGTACAGACAGCACCGTAGTCAGGATTGTACCAGGTCTCTGCACTGTAAGACAGCAACTACGTTACCTGCAATGTGGAGATATTTTTCCCAATTTACGTTATGCTAACAGAAATATACTGTGATGGAAATAATAGGTGCGATAGGCAGCTTCTGTGCGGAGAATGAGTTAACATTTTTGGTCAGTGAACTTTCCTCAAATTTAGGAAATTGTACTTTTTGCTTTTTTCATGTGCTAATTCCTGTTCATAGAACAATTTAATTTGGCGTGGTTGATTATTTTACAGTCTCCTGATGCCTTGTCCACAGTTCTTTCTGCTCTTCTAGCCCCGAGTTAGTGTTGACGCTCGGTTTGGGTAACTCCTCAACTTCATCACTGTATCCTTCTTCAAGGGGGGTGAACTCTTTTAACATCCGCATTATCAACCTTGACTGGGCGCCGTTTCGCTGAACACTGCCGCTTCAGCCTGGGGACCCTACCTGACCTCCGGTTTGCCAAACACTTTAACTTCCCTCTCATTCCCACACAGACTCTTTTGGTCCTGGGCCTCCTCATTTTAAGGAAATATTATATAAAGAATTGTTCAGATAATAACTTTTGTGTGAGGGAACTTATGTTAAGTTGCAAGAGAAGGGTGCTTGGACGTTGGGGTTTTCAGAAATACATGTCCCCACAAAGAAATAAAGTGCAAAGTGAACACACCCACAGATGATAGATGGCTTATCATAACTGGATTGTTGATCTGAATAGGCATATCTTTGTTTGCTTTGAAGCAGCTATAAACACTGTCAGAAGTTGTATTTGGTTAGTTTGTGTTTAGAGTATGGTTGTTAATTGGGTCTCTTCCTAGGAATAGGCTCCATTTGTTCTTTCTTCGTGACACATCTTGAGCTCTCGTGTGACATAAAATGTGTTTTGGTTGTTTATGATCTTGGGTATTTGACATGGCACCGGACCTCGATATATTCTGTGATTTGGTTGTGCTGTTGAAATGTATTTATGTTTGAGAAAGAGATAGCATAGGAGTGGTTGTATGTCCTTTTGTATAAGGGTGATTTCTTATGTTAATAGAAAACTGGAAAAGTAACTCTGTTTGATAATCTTCCATTTGCTGTGTGGAATGTATTAGTGAGGACGGCCTTACATTTACATTCGTCCAGAGATAGAAAGGGGAGGTTGTAATTAAGAATGAATACTAGACCCAAGCTTGGTATAAGAAGCAATTATATTTTTATAAAGTGTGAGAATAGATGGCCTTTGTGTGTTTGGTGTTGGAAATTGTGTGTGTAGAAATAACTTAAGTCTTTACAACTTTGTAAGAATGGGACACACTTATGTCATCCATAAGTAACTGTATTTTCATGGTAGGACATTATTTGTGAAGTGTATGTGTTTTTAAATAGGATTGTAAGTTTAGACTTTGTTTAATCTGAAGTTTTAGAAATAACTTTTTTTTCCAAAGTGAAAATATTTGTTTTGTGTGGATGTATTTTGTGGTTGCTGTATTTTGAGTTATTTTTAATCTGAGGGTGGTGTTGAGAATTATTTTTTTATTTCTTTTGTTTTACTTCATTGAAATTAAAATGATTTGAGCAAAGAGGGAAACGTAAACAACAGGAGGGAATAAAACCGTTTTAAGCGAGGGTTGTAAAGAGGCCAGGGAAAAGGGAAAGTCATGTGACTACAGTGTGTCAATCACTGGAAAGGATGCATAGTTGATGGTTAATGCAAATAATGATTGGTTAGTAGTTTTCCTCTCCTTCTGATACCGTAATTGTCTATTACCTTATAATGTGTTTAAGTTTGTACCAAAGTTATTAGTCTTCTTTAGACCTGCCATCGGAAGTTTCAGCTCTGTGATGGAAGGTTTTAAAGGAATTATCCGCATAAATCCAGCTGTCAGAATAAGAATCGATTTCAACAGCAAGGTTTTTGAATCAAGTTTTCTTGAATTCGACTGGCAAAATATCTCAGTTTAAAACACATTGTCAGAGTGAGCCCAATGCCAATGGGAGGGAAACAATTCTCAGCTTACAACAAGAAGCGGTATGATGTATTGATTTCTCTAACTTTCAAGTAAATCCTTTAACCCCCCTCTCTCTCTAGTCCCACCCATCCAAGTCGTAGTACCAGCTTCAAAGTTGTTTTGAGTCTCGTATGTCTGTAACTCGTTTTCATCTAGCCCACAGCTAACAATGACCTGTTTCCTTATCATTGTTATTTTTTTGATATCTTTCTTAATTTGTTCTATATCTATCTCTACATCACCGTCTATATCTCTCCTTTCCATCTCCACAGACTCACAGTCTGATGAAGGGTCTCGACCTGAAACGTCACCTATTCCTTTTCTCCAGAGTGCTGCTGACCCACTGAGTTACTCCAGCTTTGTGTCATCTTCGGTTGTAAACCAGCATCTGCAGTTCTTCCTGTACAATAACATGCCTGCTTGTGTGGCTCTTCCTTTCTTTCTCTTTCCGTTCTCATCACTTGTGAACGGACAAGCTTTAAGCCTGCACCGCTCTTGAGGGATCGGCAATCTAATTTGGGGTAGTACAGATGCCAATTTGAAGGAATGGTATGTCCTAAAACTAATTGCATAGAGCAACATAGACCAGTACAGCACAGGAAAACAGCTGCGTCAGCTCACATGTTTTGACCCAACATGATGCCAAGTTAAACTACTCTTCTATTGTACGTGATCCATTATTCCTTTCCTTCCTCTTCCATGTGCCTATCTTAAAAGATTCTGAACACTATATTGGTATCTGCCCCATTCACAACCCCCCAACCACCACCCTTAGCCAGGCCCACCAACATACACCCCCTACCGCCACCCCTAGCAACACCCCACACCACCCCTAGCAACACCCCCACCACCACCCCTAGCAAACACCCCCACCACCACCCCTAGCAAACGCCCCCACAACACCCCTAGCAACACCCCCACTTACACAATCGCAAGCCCCACCACACCCCAGCAACGCCCCCACCAACACCCGTAGCAACGCCCCCACCGCCACCCCTAGCAACGCCCCCACCCCACCAACATCCCTAGCATCGCCCCCAGCAAATCCTTGCAAACCCCACCATCACCCCTAGCCAAACGCCCCACCGCCACCCCTAGCAACGCCCCCGACTAACACCCCCTAGCAACTGTGTCCACCACATCACTAGCAACGCCCCCACACCACCCCTAGCAACGCCCCCACCACTCCCCTAGCAACGGCCCCCACCACCACCCCTAGCAAAGCCCCCACCATCACCCTAGCACCGCCCCACTACCACCCCTAGCAACGTCCCCACCAACACCTAGCAACACATCCACCAACACCCTGCAACGCCCCCACCTCCACCCTAAGCAACGCCCCCACCACCACCCCTAAGCAACGCCCACCACCACCCTAGCAAACCACCCCACAACACCCTAGCAACGCCCCCACCAACACCCCCCCTTTTTTTAGGGGGCAACGCCACCACCACCACCCCTAGCTACGCCCCCACCACAACCTAGCATACACCCCACATACACCCTAGCAACACCCCCAATTACACCCTAGCAAACGCCCCCACCAAACACCCCATTGCAACGCCCCACCAACACCCCATAGCATCACCCCCACCAACAACCCCTAGCAAGCCCCACACCCACCCTAGCAACACCCCACCAACACCCTAGCTATTGTCCCCACATACACCCTAGCAACGCCCCACCACCACCTTAGCACGCCCCCCCACCACCCACCCCTAGCAATTGTCCCCCATACTCCCTAGCAACGCCCCCCCCACACCACCCTAGCAACACCCCCCACCAACACCCCTAGCAATGTCCCCACATAACCCTAGCAACGCCCCACTCCACCCTTGCTACACCCCACAACACCCCTAGCAACGCCCCACCAACACCCCCTAGCAAAGCCCCCCACCAACACCCCTTAGCAACGACCCCACACACCTGGCAACGCCCCCCACCATCACCCTAGCAAACACCCCCTACCGCCCCTCACCTAGCAACGCCCCCACACAACACCCCCTATGCTAGCCCCCCAATCCCCTGCAAGCCCCACCACCACCCCTGGCAAACGCCCCCACCACCAAACACCTAGCAACCCCCCTTACCGCCAACCCCTAGCAACGCCCACGCCACCACCCCTAGCAACGCCCCAACACCAAACCCCTAGCAACGCCCCCACACACCCCTAGCAACGCCCCCACCAACACCACCCTAGCAAAGCCCCACCCCATCCCTAGGACAACGCCCCCACTAACACCCCTAGCAAAACACCACACATACACACCTTAGCAACGACCCCACCACCACCCCTAGCAACGCCCCCCACCACCACCATAAGCAACGCCCCCACCAAAACACCCCTAGCAACACCCACCACCAACTCCCTAGCAACGCCCCACCACCACCCCTTGCAACGCCCCCACATACACCCTTAGCAACGCCCCCCACCACACCCCTAGCAACACCCCACCAACACCCCTGCAACACCCCCTCTACATCCTGCAACGCCCCCACAACACCACCCCTAGCGCACCCCCCACATACACCCTAGCAACGCCCCCACCACCACCCCTAGCATCGCCCCCACATACTCCCGAGCATCGGCCCCCACCAACACCCCCTAGCAACACCCCCCAAACACCCCTAGCAACTCCCCCACTACAACCCCTAAGTAACGCCCCCGCCAACACCCTAGCAACGCCCCACTAATACTCTAGCATAAACGCCCCCACATACACCTAGCACGCCCCCACCAACACCCTAGCAACGCCCCCACTAATATCACTAGCAACGCCCCCACCAACCCCCCTAGCAAACGCCCCATATTCATCCCTAGCACGCACCCATAACACCCTAGACAAACGCCCCCACCACACCCTTGGCAACGCCCCACCAACACCCCTAGCAAAGCCCCCACTACCACCCTAGCAACGCTCCACCAACACCCCTAGCAACGCCCCCCTCTTACAACCCATAGCAACGGCCCCCTAACACCCTAGCAAACGCCCCCCACTTAACACCCGTAGCAACGCCCACACATACACCCATGCAACGCCCCTACCACCCCTAGCAACGTCCCCACAACACCCCCTTAGCAACACATAGTCCACCAACACCTAGCAACGCACCACAACACCCCTAGCAAACGCACCACCAACACCCCTAAGCAACGCCCAACCACCCCTAGCAACACCCCACCACACCCCTAGCAATGCCCCCCACCACCCCCTAGCAAAGCCCCACCCACCACCACTAGCAACGCCCCCACCACCACCCCTAGCCAGCAACACCCCCACCAACACCCTAGCAACGCCCCCACCAACACCCTAGCACACCCACACCAACACCCCTAGCAATGCCCCCACATCACCTAGCAACGCCCCCACACCCCCTAGACAACGCCCCACCACCACCTAGCAACACCCCCACCCACCACCCTAGCAACGCCCACATTACACTAGCAACGCCCCCACCACCACCCCTTGCATCGGCCCCACCAACACCCCACCAACACCCTAGCAACGCCCCCACCACCACCCCTAGCAACGCCCCACCAACTCCCCCACCAAAACCTAGCAACGCCCCACCACCACCCTAGCAAACGCCCCCACCAACACCCCCACCAACAGCCCCTGCAACGCCCCCACCAACACCCCTTGCAACGCCCCACAACAACACCCCCACCAATCCCCGAGCAAGCCCCTCACCAACACCCCTAGCAACGCCCCCACAACCACCCCCACCCAACACCCTAGCAGCCCCCACCACCACCCCTAGCAACACCCCAACAACACCTAGCAACGCCCCACAACCACCCCTAGCAACGCCCCCACCAACACCCCACCAACAACCCCACACAACACCCTAGCAACGCCCCACCAACACCATAGCACGCCCCCACCACCACCCCTAGCAAACAACCCACTAAACCACCCTAGCAACGCCCCCCAACAACACCACCCCTAGCAACGCCCCCACCACCACCCCTAGCAACGCCCCCCACCAACACCCTAGCAACACCCCCACATACACCCTAGCCAACGCCCCCCACCACCCACCCCTAGCAACGCCCCACCACCACCTAGGCAACGCCCCACCACCACCCCTAGGCAACGCCCCCACCACCACCCCCTAGCAACGCCCCACACCACCCTAGCAACGCCCACATACACCTAGCAACGCCCCCACCACCACCCCTTGCAACGGCCCCACATACACCCTAGCAACACCACCAACTCCCTAGCAAAACACCCCACCAACACCCCTAGCAACGCCCACCAACACCCCTAGCAACGCCACCACTAACACCCCTAGCAACGCCCCACCATACACCCTAGCAACGACCCCACCAAACACCCCTAGCAAACGCCCCCACTAATATCCCTAGCAACGGCCCCCCACCAAACACCCCTAAGCAACGCCCCCATAACATACCTAGCAACGCCCCCACCAAACACCGCTAGCAACGCCCCCAATAACATCCCTAGCAACGCCCCCACCACCACCCTAGCATAGCCCCCACTAACACCGTGAGGCAACGCCCCCACTAACCACCCCTAGCTCGCCCACCACATACACCCCTAGCAACGCCCCCACCACCACCCCTAGCAACGCCCCCCAACTATTTTTAACACCCCTAGAAACGCCCCCACTAACACCCTTGCAAACGCCACCACCCCACATACACCACCTAGCAACGCCCCCAACACCACCCCTAGCAACGCCCCCACCACCACCCTAGCAACGCCCCCACAAAACACCCCTGTAGCAACGCCCCCACCACACCACTAGCAACGCCCCCACCACCACCCTAGCAACGCCCCCTCCAACACCCTAGCAATGCCCCCCACATACACCCTGAGCGCAACGCCCCCACCACCCACCCATAGCAAACCCCACCTACACCCTAGAATGCCCACATTACACCCTGCAACGCACCCACCCCACCCCTAGCAACGCATCCCACCATAAACCCTTGCCAACGCCGCCACCACCACCCCTAGCAAACGCCCCCACCACCACCCCTAGGCTAAGCCCCACCAACACCCAGACGCCCACACCAACACCCTAGCTACCCCCTACCGACCACCCTAGCATCGCCCCCCCACCACCACCCTGGCAACGCCCCCACCACCACCCCTAGCAAACGCCCCCACACACCCCTAGCAACGCCCCACACACCACCCTAGCAACGCCCCCAACACCACCCCTTGCAATCGCCCACCACCTCCTCCATTGCAACGCCCCCACCGCCTCCCACCCCTAGCACGCCCCACCACCACCCCTAGCACGCCCCCACCACCACCCCTAGGCAAACGCCCCAACCCTCCCCTAGCAAGCCCCAACATTACTACCTAGCCAAGCCCCCACCGCACAACCCTTGCAAACGCACCCACCACCCACCCCTAGCAACGCCCCGCCCCCACCCTAGCATCCTGCCCCAACACCACCCTAGCAACGCCCCCCACCACCACCCCTAAGCAAACGCCCCCACCACCACCCTAGCAACGCCCCACTATCACCCCTAGCAACGCCCCACCAACTCCACCCCTTGCAACGCCCCCACCACACCCCTAGAGCAACGCCCCCCACACCACCCCTAGCAACGCCCCCACCACCACCCCTCGCACGCCCCACCAACTCCCCTAGCAACACCCCACTACTCCCTAGCAACGCCCCCACCACCACCCCTAGCAACGCCCCCACCACCACCCCTAGCATCGCCCCCACATTACAACCCTAGGCTACGCCCCACCAAACAACCACCCCTAGCAACGCCCCCACACCAACCCTAGCAACGCCCCCACTAACACCTAGCAACACCCCCACTACACCCTAGCAACGCCCCACCCACCACCCTTAGCATCCGCCTCCACACACCCCTAGCAACACCCCAATACCACCCTAGCAACGCCCACCACACCCCTATAGCAACGCCCCCACCACCACCCCTAGCAAAACCCCCTACGCCACACTAGCAACGCCCCCACCAACACCCCTAGCAACGCCCTCACCACAAACCTAGAACGCCCCCACATCCACCACCCCTAGCAAAGCCCCACCACCACCCTGGGCAACGCCCCACCACCACACCTAGGCAACGCCCACCCCATAGAACGCCCCCACCACCACCACACCCTTGCAAAACCCCCTACGACTCCATGCTAAACGCCCGCCCACGCCACCACCCTCGCAACGCCACCTACTCCACCCCAGCAAGCCCCACCACCCACCCATATGCAAGCAAACCCACCAACACCACCCTAGCAACGCCCCCACACATCCCTTGCAACGCCCCACTAAACACCCTATCAACACCCCACTTACAATAGCAACGCCCCCACACCACCTAGCAACGGCCCCCACCACCCACCCTAGCTTCGCCCCTCCAACACCCCTAGCTAACCCACCACATACACCCTAGCAACGCCCCACCACAACCCTAGCAACGCCCCACCATACACCTAGCAACGCCCCCACAACACCCTTGCAACACACACCATCAACCCCTAGCAAACACCCCCACCAACACCCTAGTAAGCCCCACCAACCACCCCTAGCAACGCCCCCACTATACCCCTAGCAACGCCCCACATACACCTAGCAACGGCCCCCACCAACACCCCTAGCAACGCCCCAACTATATCCCTAGCTACGCCCCCAACAACACCCCTAGCAACGCCCCCACTAATTCCCTAGCATCGCAACAACCAACACCCTTAGCAACGCCCTAACATCCACTAGCATCGCCCCACTAACACCCTGCAACGCCCCCACTAACATCTAGCAACGCCCCCACTAACACCCCTAGCAAGCCCCCACCACCTCCCTAGCAACGCCCCCACAACACCCCTAGCAACGCCCCCACTAAACCCACTAGCAACGCTCCCACCAACACCTAGCAACGCCCCACTTAACACCCCTAGGCAACGCCCCCACTAACCCCCTAGCAACGCCCACTAACACCCCTAGCAACGCCCCCACATACACCCTTTAGCACCGCCCCTACCACCCTAGCAACGTCCAACCAACCACCCCTAGCAACACATCCACCCACACCTCCTAGCAACGCCCCCATAACACCCTAGCAAACGCCCCCACATACACCCTTAGAAACGCCCCTACCAAC